>CM052541.1:156028834-156047220 GCA_028533065.1 Trachops cirrhosus | reverse complement strand
AGCCCTCTCTATCCCTTGTACAGGTGTGGATGAATATGTCTTCTTTAACTCCTTGGTTGTTGGACTTCCATACAGTTCAATTTTCTGTCAGTACTGATTGTTTTTTGCTTTCAAATTGTTTTTGTCCTTATTTTGGTTGTGTGAGGAGGTACAGTGTGTCTACCTACACCTCCATCTTGGTCAGAAGTTAATATTGTTTAATTTGTGTTTCAGAAATCTTTATCTACCTCAATGCCACAAAGATATTCTCTAATGTTTCTTCCTAGAAGTTTTATGGTTTCAGCTTTCACATTTAGTTGTTATAATCTATTTAAAATTTTATTTTTGTGTTTGAGATGAGATAGAAGTCAAGGTGTGTTTTTTAAGATGGATATCAAATTGATTCAAAACCATTTATTGAAAAGACCACTTTTTTTACATGAATGCAGTGATGACATTACCATAAACCAGGCAACTCAGCATGTATGTTTGTTTCATTTCTGTTTTTTCTGCTTATCTATTTACCTCTTCTTGCTAGTCCTGCTGGTTTATAGCCAGCATTATAAGTCCTCTAGCTTTATTCTCCTTTCACGGTGTGTGGCTATTCCAGTTCCTTAATGTTTCTATATAAATTTCAGAATCAGCCCTTTAATTTCTACAAAATCAAATACACAAACAAACAAACAAGAACTACTAGACATTTTTTAGGTAATGCAACTGAACCTATAGATCACTCTGGAGAAGACTGATGTCTTAACAAGATTTAGTGTTTCAATCCATTAACATGCTATGACCCTCCATTTTATTTAATTTCTCTCTTAAGTGTTTTTCATTAATTTTACCATTTTTGTTCTTGCTGGTACCAGTGACTTTCCACAGATAATATAGACAAAATGTATAATTATATAAAAACAAAAAAATACTAAATATATTTAAGACTCATAATGTATGCTTTACTAATGAATAGTATAATAAAATGTATTAACAGTTACCACAGAGATTAATAAACTTTTATATTATTGTCCTTAAGAGTTAAGAATGTTATATATTATAAATGAGTATGCCTAATTAATTATCTCTTTTAAGGATAAGAAAGAATAAATTAACACATTCCCTAGTTCTTCTGACCTGCCTGGAAGTCAGGGGCACTGGCAGGGAACAACCAATGGAAGCTTAAAAATAACTGTGGCTCATCCTAGAATGTTGAGAGGTTTGGAGATTTCTGGCACAGAATTTCATTCAGTAGGACCTCATACCCAGGGTTCTGTCAAAGTAGTGGTAATGACATTTCAACCCAGGCAAGCATCAAGAAAAATGAGAATCTACAAAATGATGGATTTATCTTTTAATGAAGCCACTACTGAGGGAGAGGGTGAGTTCACAAACCCCTGGGAAAAATCAAGAAAAAATAAGTGACTCAAGAATTTCCCTTCAGCCTATCCCCACATCCCTGATTGATGAGCTCATCTAAATAAAACCATGGGCTGCCATACTTGACTGAGACACATGGAAGATCTTGGTATTTTGCTTTCATTTTCCTCCTTTAATGAACTGCCTCTCACCACCTGTCATACTACAGCAATGACTATAGTACTAGGTTTTGACAGTGGTCATCTGGAAAACCCAGAGACTTTGCATGGGAGGTGCTCACCCTGGGGCACCAGCAATCATTGATCAGCTGGAATTTAATCTGATATGCCCTTTTCTTTCAGAGAAAGCAATCCACTTAGGAAAATAGTAAAGGTTACTGATGTAGTGAGAAGCCCTCTGTTCTCTGGGGCTCTGCTCCAGAGGATAGTTTTAATAGACTTGTATCTTGTGAAAGGAGTTAAAAGAAAGAGAGAGCTTTTGCGAATAGACTTTCAACATTCACTATGTTCCTTTTTAGGAGAACTAAAATGAACATATGTGTTTGCATCAAATTCTAGTCCCTAAATTTAAAGAGTTATAACCATTTGAATAAAGACAGTGATTACCAAATTATCAACTGATTAAATGATTATAGTGCTGAAAGTAACCATCATAAATATGACTCTTGAATCTCTTCACATCAAATATTTTATCTGTAAAACCAAACTGCCTCATTGCTTATTATAAAGTAATAGAGTTCCTGAGTTGTAAATCCCTTGCTCTGGTCAAGTTCATTCTCTGCATTCTAAATTCTCTGCTTAAGAATTACTATCCTCCATAAATCTTCTAATCATAGTAATTATAATAGTAAAACTCTGACAAAATTAGATGTTTTATCAAATCAGAGAAAATTAGTGAATGTAATATTGCAATCTTAAGAGCAAATGGAACAACATACTAATATTCTCTATGATTTTTAATTAGAAAGACTTTTGTACTCTTATAGTATTTTTAAGGAAGTCAGATTAGAGTGGAATATTATTTAAGTGAAAACTTCAGTGTACAAAAATTACCCTAGGATGAATTTTCTCCATTGCTTTTTTTAGAACAGCCAGATGTACAACTTCCAATGGAACACAATGTTTTTTATTTGTTGTTTACAATAAGTGTTCCTTGTCTTATCCAAATATTAAAAACAATATATATTTAATGGGGTGCATATAATTTGTGTTGTGTGAGTGTATGTGTGAATTCATTATATATACATATAAATACATATATATACACATATAAACACATCCAATACATATGTCAAGAATATAGAAAGCACTTTGAAATTTTGGTACAAGATCATTTTTTCTTTCTATAATCTTATTTGTTCTCTCTTTTACCCAGCCTCTTATGTATTCTCTTTTCCTCATTCTGTCCTTGTGTATTATCATTCCTCATTAAAACTTTGAGTTAGCATAATTAATTGAATATTGATTTATGATTTTTTATTTTCTTCTTCCATTTTAAGAAAATGGTTAGAACTTTTTGAGAATATGTTTAATTTTAAAATCACCAATTTTATAGAAATTGTCACTTAATATAATGCTAGTTGTGTGTTTTGGAATTTGCCACATGGAATTGCAAGCATGGATTTATTTCTAGAACTTTTCAGACCAAGTGAACTTCCCCCCTGCCTCTCATATGCAAGGCAAAACAGTAAAATGAGATTGAGGTCATTGAGAAGTTTATGAAAAGCAGATTATGTACCTTTATGAAGTTTGGTTGAAGATTTATGCAACATTAAATATGTTCAATTTACATAAAAATATTTTTGTTGAAAATGGTCAGTGGGCAGAATTATTTAAGTATAATTTATTATATCAGCCACTAGGTTAGTCTCTAGGAATTTGATAGTCTTTAATTCATGAACTCTTCATTTCTAGTACAAAGACTGACAGTTTAAAAATAAATGAATAGAATTATATTAAGTGGAATAAGTTGTTTAAGAGAATTTATACTGTGCTGTGAACATATAACAGGAAGAGGATGGAGGCCAGTAGTGTTAATAATGAGATCAATATGATGAAAAGCACATGCATTCATAGAGCCTAGAAAAACACATTTTATGCGGATTTATTAGAAAATAAAATTAGTAATCCTAAAACTCTCTAATCCTAAAAGGGACAGTGTTACTAGGCCTTGGTGAGCCAGGCTGACAGTGGTGTGAGAAGAACGTGGATCAGATAATAGAGGCCTTTGGTCCCAGTAAGGATGTTGAATTCCACATCTGTTGTGGGAAACTATCAATGGCTCTTAGAACAAGTGAGTAGTGTGAGGTCACAGTCTGAAGAGATTCCTTTGGCTGATTGAAAAGACTAGGTAGGATGCTTTTACCACAGTCTGGGCAAAAACTATGGTAACAGACTAGGAAAGTGGCTAGGAAGATAGATAAAATGAATATTGAGGTAAATTTTCTATGTAAAACATGAGAGCTTGCTGAAAGTTGGGACCAGAATAAGAAAGTAAATGGAGGAAACAATGCTAATCCCAAATTATATCATTGTCATATTACTATAAGTTACCACTGTTTACTGAGATGGCTAATTATAATGGTAGGGGAAAGTTAATAGGTATAGTTCTGGATAGTAAATATTTAAGATAATATGAGTTTTTTCTAAGTAGAAATATGAACTAGGCAGTTAAAATATGTTTATTAACGATTCATAAGAAAGTTTGGGACAGAGTTCAATGTGAATTGTGAATCTATACATAGATTTCTTCAAGTATGGGACTATTTGATACTAATTGATATATTTAGTAGATATTGAGTACTTATACTGTGCTGAACACTGTGTTGCATTCATTATATTTATTATCTCACAGATTCTCATAATTTTATCTTATTCACTCTATTTTTATCCCCATTGTGTCAATTTTTTTAAAAAATAGGTTTTAAGGGAAAAACATGATACTTTTTGGTAAAAATACCAGAAAACTCAATTTCTATTGGATTAAACTGCAGAATAAATATGAAACTAGTAATCAGCATGGTTTTATATGAGGCTAGATAAAGTATCTCAGTAATGTCACCAAGGTAAGGATATCATCTCTTCATTATTCTATTAAGCTTTTGTATTATTAGCTTTATCCTAATCCTGACTCATCTTGAGATCTAAAAGAACTGCCAGGAACTCTAATCTTCCATTTGTGTATCCAGCAGAGAAGAAGAAGCATCCTATTTCCAGCCCTCACATCAAAATCCTGAAATTCACTTTGATCCAACTGGCTTAGGTCGATTATATCTACCCTCAAATCAGTCGCTGTTTCTCCAGACTTCAGACAGGCCTGGGGCAAAAAGAAAGATGTCGGGCACCAGGGGATTCTAAGCTCCCGAGAAAGTGTCTACTGAAGCTGCTCCTGAAGTCAGAGGTAGGTTGAGGAGAGACATCGGATTCCAGAGGGACTTTTTGCTAATAATAGTAGGGAATTTTGGAAAAAATGATAAGGACAGGAAATGGAACTAGGATTAATTTGTCTGGTGTTATAAATGCATGCGATGGCATTCTCTATATTTGTTAAAAGTAGGCTTAGAAATTTGATTATGTTTTCTAGAAACCAATGGGAATATGGAAATATGCTCAGTTCCACAATTACAAAAATCAATCAGAAAGCAAAACAAAGAAAATTAATAAAAACTATTCCACATATTAAGTACACCCCCTCCCAAACAAACTCAAGATGCATTTTTTTAAAAAGGTCTATGCAGTGTAATAAATGATATCCTCAACAATTTCTTTAAAAATCTAGCAATAGGTTACATATAGAATTCCTTGTACTACAATGACATTGCACTAAAATTCAATATAGGATAAGAAGTCTCTAAGGGACCAGTTTTTTACTGTCCACTCCGCAGCTTGCAAATAAATCTGAGGATCAGATTAAGTCTGAGGATTGCATTTATAGTATCTGAACAAATGAATGTGCTCACTATTAGGAAATATTTTAAAATATAATTGTTTATAAAAACTTTGATAGCTCCTATAGGTGCACATTTTATATTTTAAATATATATATGGGGGTGGCATTTGGGGGTGGAGGAGGCCTGATATATGGTGATGGAAGATGGTTTGACTTTAAGTGGTGGGCACACAGTGCAATATACAGATCTAGTATTACAGAAATGTGCAGTTGAAACCTATATGACCCTATTAACCAATAATTTAATAAAATTGTTAAAATTAAACAATATACAACAGGCAGTGAATATCATTTTTTCTTTTTTATTTTAATTATTGTTCAAGTATAATTTTCTATCTTTTACTCTCATCCCAGCCCCCCCACCCAACCCTCCCCACCTCCCTCCCATTTCCACCCGCCCCTAGTTTTTGTCCATGTGTCCTTTATACTTGTTCCTGTAAACCCTTTTCCCCTAAAATTCCCCTGAAATTCCCTCCCCTATCCCCTCTGAACACTGTCAGCCTGTTCTCTATTTCAGTGTCTTTGGTTATATTTTGCTTGTTTCTTTGTTTTGTTGATTAGATTCCTGTTAAAGGTGAGATCATTTACGCAATGGAATTCTATGCAGCAGAGAGAAAGTACCCTTTGCGACAGCATGGATGGAGCTGGAAAGCATTATGCTAAGCAAAATAAGCCAGGCGGTGAAAGACAAATACTGTATGATCTCACCTTTAGCAGTGAATATCATTTAATTAACAATTAGCTCAATATATTCTTTACTATAACTTTGATGTAAAAAAAACCCCAAAGTTGATGGAATTGTAAGCTGCATTAACATGAGCAGGATGTCTGAAGTAAGTGGTGAGAGTCTGCTTTTATCTGAACTATTTCTCAGACCATACCTGCACCACTGATGCAATTCTGGCTGCCTCATTTTAGACACATATTGACAAAGGAACAGTTCCAGAAACAATTAATAATGATAATTTCAAAATGCTAACCATGCTTTATAAAGAAAGACTAACATAATTGGGGAAGTTTAATTTTGAGAAATGACAGAACTTAATAGACACTTTCCAAGACAGAGATGTCATAGAGAGGACATAGCAGGCATGTGAGTGCTGATCAGGAAAGCAGAACTTGGGCCAAAGTATACAAGGTACAGAGAGATGGTGCTCTGCTAACTAGGAGGAAGGCCTATCAAGTAGTGAGAAATTCCAAGTATGAAGTAGGCTTCATCAGCAAGAAACTGGTTTGGATCCTTAGAGAAATGTCAACAGGAAAAGATATTGGTGAACAATGAATCAACTTTTAAATATATAGTTGTAGCAAGTGATTATAACTTCCATTATAATACTAAAAGCCTGTCATTTTGATCAGCATTCAAAGTCTTTACAACTTAATATTAATCCTTTCAACAATTTTTTTCAATCAAGTACTATATGCTATGTTCATTTTGAAGCATTGGAGAATAAGAAAGGAAAGATTCCCTTTTAGCATTCCTTATTTGGGAGGAATTCGTTTGGATACAGATTGACAATGAACAAGTATATAATAAGAAGAAAAAGAAAGTTGGATAAGGAACAAAAATCTGCACAATACTCTGAGGAATGTTTTTGATGTGACAGGTGCTGACCCTTGCCTGTGAGGACGGCTATACTCACTTTCTAGTCCAGCGGGCTCTGTCTGAACATCTGCATTATGCCATATCACCTGCCACTGAATCCATCCTTATGGGCTTGTCCCTGATGATCTCCTTCAGACTGTGGGGTACTAAGCATTCTTGGTCTTTTGGGTTTGAGTGCCATTTCAGTTTCCATTCTGATAGTATGAACATGTAGAGTTACACAAGAAATGGGACATGAGATTGGACATAGCAAAGGTAAAAATTCTAAAATAATCGAAGATTGTGCCTCTAATTAGAAACATCACATTAAAATTAAGTTTCAAAGTAACTAAAGCCGTGGGTCTCAAATCATGGTCTGAAAAGAACCTACATAAGTATCACTCGTTAAGTTAAGGTTCCTGCTCTTTTAAGCTGCAGTTGAATCTTTGTGGGTAGAGGCTTTCAATCACCATTTTAAAAAATATTTTATTTTTATTTGTTTTTAGAGAGAGGGGAAGGGAGGGAGAAAAAGAGGGAGATAAACATGGATGTGTGAGGGAAACATCGATTGGTTGCCTCTCTAACAATGCCGAACCCACTGAGCCACACTGGTCAGGGCTGTCAATTATCATTTTGAACAAACTTCTCAGAGATGTGTGCCTGCTCTAAAGTTTGAAAACCTCTATATCAAAGAATGAAGAATCAACCAAAAATGAGTACTTGAAAGAGAAACTTCTCAGTAACATCAAAAACGCAGAACTCCTGCCCCAGCCAGATAGCCCAGTTTGTTAGTGTCGATCTGATAACCCACGGTTGTGGGCTGGATCCCAGGTCGAGGCACATGAAAGAGTCAACCAATGAATGAATGCATCAATGAGTGGAACAACAGATCAATATTTCTCTCTTTCTCTTTCTCCCTTTCTCTCTCTCTCTAAACTCAATAAATAAAAGTTAAAAAATAAATATAGACCTCTTATTTATAAGAGCCTAAAAAAAGAAAAAGGTTATTCCTGTAGACCCATGGCTGCAATACACAGAAAAAATTAGAGGACTTGTCAGTTTTCTTAAAATTATAAACATGGCACATAATCTCTGCTTCCCCCTACCCTGGCCAATTTCTGATGCCCCTGGAAAAACTGGTTCTGTTGATACCAAATGACACAACATAAAAAGGAATTATATTAAATTAAGGTTAGGGGAACACACTTTTAAGAAAACAAAGTTTCCATACTGGCCTATATAAATTTAGAAAAAATTAAAAATATTTATTAATTCAATATTTTCAAGTGGGGTCATATTATGTGCTAATTATCACATGCATGCTCATACAATCTTCCTATCCAGATTATAAATTGGCTTAAGGAAACCTTCTTTAATAACCTCACTTCTATATAATCAGGAGAGCTACAAATATTCAGAACATTCTAAACAGTAAATACTCAGTTTCTGGTGCTGGTGGGACAGTTAAACCTATAGATTATTGGCCAAATGAGGACTTTTCTAGGGTAATTAATAAAGGGAAACAACACTGTCATGTACCATAGTTAGATGTATATAGAGAAGTGAGCCATATTATTATTATTATTATTAGAGAATATAAGCCATATTATTAATTATTTATTATCACTAAATGTCCTGTATTGAGAGACACACAAAGAAAGAATGAGAAAGAGAGAGAGAGATTGAAAGAGACAGACTTATGGATTTATTTACTTTTAAAATCATAAAAATCTGATAGCAATAGATTATAAAAATCTACTTACCCATATATTGAAGACTAAAGAGTTCCTTGTGAAAATCTGCATAACTTTTAAAGAACAATGAATCAGATTACTTTAAATTAAACTCCAATGACTAATACGCCTTGTAGATCAAGAGAAGTGCTGGCTAAAGTGAAATTTGGTTTTAGCAAAAATTTCAATTCCATAACCTATGACAAAATTATAAATTAGATGGGAGGACTTGGTACAAAGCAAAAAACTCAGGGGTTCTTAAATGACTGGAGCTAAGTTTTATGTTTGAAGGCAGAACTTTCAGTACTTTTTTGCTGTATATTTTGATCAAACTAATCAGCCTTGGCACATGTACATGGTGTTATAATTGAAACAACTAATCTTCATGGATGCCTATAATTACCCTGTCAGGTAATTAGTTGTGGCTGATTGGTTGGTCTCATGGTCAAAATTATTTTCTAATGATTTGCCACAGAGTCTAGACAGAGCCTGAATGTTATGAACACTATACAACTATATCTACATATGCCAAGGTTTGGGGACTGACTAGCTCTTACTAGAGCTCTGAGTCATGTGTGAGATGCACAGGAAACACAGTATCTTGCGAGTTCAAAGGTAAAGTCTTAGAGGATCCCATAATGATGTTCAAAAAAGAGTAAGTATGCTTTTGAGATATTCTAAGTCCTCAGAATGGAATACTGAAAATTCACAGGGGAATCAAATGTACTCTCAACTACCTTAAAGATTAATGTTTAAGAAAATATAGATATTAATTTTTCAGTTTAAAAGTTTCTACTGGAGACACTAGCCACAGCAGATTAAGTTTATAAATTTAAAATGAGAGATTCAGTTGCCAAATGTGTAAGAGCCAGATTAAAAATATTAACAATACTAAAACATTTAATGCAGCATAGTTGTTTCTTTCATGCATATGTCACTGATTCAGAGCTTAATGAATTTTATGTCTTTGGGAGTAGCAGGTGAAAGAATTAGGCAGTTGTGTAATTAGAAACCTATGATCTTCTGATTGCATCTTCAATTCTGTTTCTTAGGTCTAGGGCACTATCTTGAAGATAGTGGAAAGTGTCAACATTTTGGTTATGTATCATCTATTATACTGGTATATACTTTCTGTTTTTCTGTCTCTCTGTACATCTACCTGTCTATCTATCCATCTATCCATTTTTATACTCCCTTTCCTAATTCAGAAATCATTTAAGTTGGTTCTTTGATGCATACTTGGGAAAATAGTGTAAAAAACTTAGCAGTTTATAAGTTTCAATAGAATTCTATTTGCTTATTATAAAAATAATTTTACCATAAGGAGATAATTATTTTTTGAAAAAAATTGATTAATATTGAGCAATTAAGAGATTTAGGGGCAACAAATAATAATATTTTTATTATATTAAAGTAGAAATATTTAGCTAAGAAAGAGTGATAACACCATGCTGAGCTATTATCGTGGGACTCCTACACATTCTTCATTGCAATGGGAATATCATACATACTTTATTCCTCTCCAGTATTGTAAGCAGAATATCCATTAACTCCCCTAATTGCTATTACATGTAGGACAAGGCTTTTCAACTCTCAAACAGTTTGTTCAACAATAATTCACTCAAAAAGTCATCCATGTGGTGCTCTCTACAGCAATGTAAAGTTCTCCCTTGTGCGTAACAACTAATTATTTTTCTAAAGTTGGGTTGGACAATAATCTTTGTGTAAACAAGACATTCCTATGCAGCCTGTTGATTGTTAATTAATTTTTGCCCATTGATGTAATGCAAAAATTCATTTAGAAACTATAAATTATATGAAATATTAATTACATGCTAGAGGTTTCAGAGCACCACGGAATAACATAAGTGGGCACTGATAAGCTTTTAATTGCAACCAATTCATTTGAGCTATTATGTTTTTGTAACTCCTTATTTTTTATTAATCTATCAGTTTATAACATAGTTGTTAATTGAAGCAAAAATAGAATGTGAGAACTTTGTTTTCCCGGTTGTATGCTTGGGTTATCAAGGAAGAAAAACATACCCATAGTTACAGTTTCACTGCATTTTCAAGGCTAACAAAGCTAACAGAACCAAAAAGAGAGAAAACAAGATAGAGAGCATGACAGTCCCAGGGAGCAGCCTCTCCACTACCCTCTGTGAATAGGGAGAGACCAGGTGACTCAACTGACTACTAAGCACAGAAAAAGCCCCGATGAATAAAATCATTTTGTGTCCATCCAATGTAAACACATTGGAATAGAAAATGATTCGCTGTTTTTGTTCAAGGATAAAATAAAACATACAAAAGAAAAGAAGCTTTCACTCTGCTTTCAAAAATTCAGCCTTGAATAAGCCTTACTATTGAAGCTACTCTTTCAAAATACTCATTTGTACAAGCATTGTGGTACTTACTATCATATATTTTAAATTCTGTAAAAATAACACGTGATAATAGAAGAGCATTTTTATAGTTTATCTATGCCCTGCTCCTAGGCAATAATAATCCATTAAAGGATAAATAATATATCCACTTTGTTTAATAAGTACTTTTATAGCTAATAATTAGCACATTTTTACTTGTATACTAAATTGATTTCATCTATCAAAGGTTAAAAAAGGGAATTACATATGAGAAGGAGGAAAGAGGAGAGAAGGAAAGGCTGAAGATATTTTCAAAACAAGTTTTCCTTTTTCAGTCTAAGATGCTGATTTTCAGATGGCTGTCAAAGCAGCCAGTCAAGATACTCCGTCCTTAGATAGTTGGATGGTCACCATACAGAACAATTTTATTTTTTGGTTTTTTAATTGTGGTAAAATTGGTATATAAGATTATGCATATTTCATGTGCACAATCTTATGATTCAATATCTTATACACTACACTGTGTTTACCCTTGTAAGTCTAGTTACCATCTATCACCATGTAATTGACCCCTTCCCCCTTTCATCCTTCCCCAAACTCCCATAACCACTCTTCTCAATATCAATGAGTTTTTTTCAGTTTTATTTGTTCATTTAAAAAAAAAGATTTTACATGCAAGTGAAATTATACAGTATTTGTCTTGTTCCATCCAACATATTTAACTTAGCATAATATCTTCAAGGTCCATGTTGTCAAAAGTATCAAGATTTCCTTTTTATGAGTAAGTAGTATCGTAATGTACACATATACCACATATTCTTTATCCATTCTTCCAGCAATGGGCACTTAGGTTGCTTCTGCAGATACAGTGCTCCTCAACATATATTTCCCTTTTACACATACCACAGCTTCTTCTTGGTAACCCCTTAGCCCCCTTGCATTTTTATCCTCAGTGCCTGGTACATAGGAAGTGATTAGCAATGTCTATGGAATGCAATTTTCTCTGGTGACTGTGCTCTGCATTTCTGGCAGTGACCTCCTGGGGGCTGTGGGGTAGAGTAGTGTGGCAGTGATACAGGCTGTGCATAAATGTCAGTTCCTAAACACATGGTAGGACTTCAGTCTCTCATATGCTTGAAACCAGCTGCAATTATGTAACTTGCTCAGACTAGAAAAATGTAAGAAAAAGTCCCATTTGGTTTACTTCTTGGATATAACTTAAGGGCCACTCTACAGCTGCACTCTCTATACCATTTTCTGTTAACTCCCATTCGCAGTGCATTTTTTTGGCTCCACGTGTGAGAACCAGTCCCTCATTCACTCTTCACCCAGGAAGGATCTGTAAGGGGTTACAGTTAGGGTCAGGAACAGCTAAGATATGCTACAGAATTAAACAATACACAGATATCAGTGACATAAAACAATGAAGAGATTTCTTTTTCATGCTACGTATTCATTATAGATTAGATGGGACACTGCTCTGGGTCATCTTCAGTCACTCAGGCTGAGTGAGGTTCCTTTACCAGCTTTAAAAATTGACCAAGTAGGTTACAAAACAAGATGGTATATTATACTTATTGTTTCTATTTTTGTCCTACAACAAACAAAAGTCCTGGACCAGATAGGTTCACAGGTGAATTTTACCAAACATTCTGAGAAGAATTAACACCCCTCCTTAAATTATTTCAAAAAATTCAAGAGGAGGGAGAACTCCAGGTTAATTTTTTGAGGCCAGCATTATCTTAATTCCAAAACCAGATAAAGACACTACAAAAAATTATAGGCCAATATCCCTGAGGAACAAGATGCTAAAGTTTGTTCATTAGATTCTACATATGAGTGAAATCATATGGTAATTTCTCTGACTGGTTTATTTCACTTAGCATAATGCTCTCCAGGTACATCCATGTGCAAAGGGTACAATTTTCTTCTTTTTACCGCCAAGTAGTATTCCACTGTGCGAATGTACCGCAGATGCTTCATCACTCATCTACTGATGGACACCTGGGCTGCTTCCAGATCCTGGCTGTGGTAAATAATGCCACACTGAACATAGGAGTGCATATATTATTTTAAATTAGTATTTCAGGTTTCTTTAGATGAATTCCCAGAAGTGGAACTATTGCATCTTAAGGCAGTTCATTTTTAATTTTTTGAGGTATCTGCATACTGCTTTCCTCAGTGGCTGCACACATTATTATATGAGGGTTCCCCTTTCTCCACATCCTCACCAGCACTTGCCCTTTGTTGAATTATTGATTATAGCCATTCTGACAGGTGTGAGGTGATATCTTATTGTGACTTTAAGTTGCATTTCTCTGATGATTAGTGATGTTGAGCATCTTTTCATATGTCTATTGACCATCTGTATGTTCTCTTTGGAGAAGTGACTCTCCTTAAGCTTCTGAACAAAGTGACATAAATCACCTTGATTTCAATGTCTTTAGCCAAAGTAAGTCACATACTACTACCTGCTTTCAAGGTGGATAATAAGAAAAAATAATCCTATATGTGTTTGGAAGAGGAAAACTGTAAAGATTTGCTGAAAAGTACATCAACTTTTTCCTTGTCCTTTCTTCCCACAACCACCTTCACTCTCCCTCCCAAAGAGCCTATGCAATAGTACCTTCCAGTCATTTTGTCAGCTGAAGTTCAGGAGTCCTTGATTATGCCCTGCTACAGACTGAACAGTTTTGTCCTCCCAAAATTCATATTTTGAGATCCTAATCCACAATGTGTTGGTAGTTGCAGTTGGGTCCTTTGAGATATAATTAGGACATTAGGTCATAAGACTGGGGCTCTAGCAAATGAGATTAATGCCCATTTAAGGGGCTAAAGAGTTCTCCCTTTCTGTGACAAAAACAAAACAAAACAAAATAAAACACCAGAATAAAGGTGGTCGTCTATGATCCAGGAGCAGGTTTTCACCAGACACTGAATCTGCTGGCATCTTGATTTGAGGTTTCCCAGGTTCTTGAACTATGAGAAATAACATCTGTTTTTCATAAGCCACTCAGTCTCTGCTAGTATGTATAGCAGCCTGAACTGATTAAAACATGTCCTGTAGTCTAGACAGCAGCTCCAATGTGATATCTATGGAGTTTGGTTGAATTTAGTTCACAGGTCACTTCTGTCGATGAAAAAGACAAATTATCTGTCCTATATACCCCATATATAATAATGAAACAGTGATACAGTAACCACAACAAATTTTCTCTTGTTTGGAAAGGGGAAGCAACAGACACTGTTGTTAAGGTGTTTCTGAAATGCCAAAGAAGATACTTTGAGTAGTCTCTCGTATCTTGATTGGGTACTGATTTCACTCCCTGGAAGGAATTCCCTTGTCTAGTGTTCTTTTCTCTTCCTGGCTTCACTCTTTGTGAGATTCTTCCTTTTTTATTTTCTTCTAGGCCACATAAGTACTGGAAAGATTCTCTCCTTGGAGACTGAGCAGAATTCTGAATCTGCCTGGTAGATGGTTAAGGACCAATGCTCTCCAACAATTGCAGTGTTCTCCCACCAGAGGTTTCTTTAGCAATGCAATATTTTTAAAAACATAATAGCATTCTTATTTACTTGATGATAATTATTTCTTTATGCTGACAGATATACCTGCATATCTTTTCTTTACAGCCTCATGCTTTTCTCTCTTGAATGAACCAGGGTTCCTTGGGTCCTATTTGATTAGAAGGGGAAAATGTATATCTGTCATTTGTCCAAATGAATGGATTCACTGCCTATGACACCTTTAGTTTGATATACTTTCATGAATTCAGAGTTTTAACCATGAGTGTGACAGTGGCAACCCCCACTCCCATCCCATGACAAGGCTAAACTTAAATCAAATGTATTTTCCTGAAAATATTTCTCATTTTACCTTTACTTTTTGGTATCTATCCTCAGTGTTGCTTTTCTCTGAAAGTTTATTTTCACTCAATATTAATGTAAGTACTCTAGTTTTATTTTGGTTAGTGTTTAACTATTTTCCCATTGTTTTTCTTTCAACCCTTTATGACTCTTGAAAAAAACTGTAGTTGGGTTGAAAGTACAATTTGACAATCTCTGTCTTTTAACTACTAAGTTTAGTTTATTTATACTTGTTATAATTACTAATGTATTAGTCTTCTTTTCACTATCTTACTTTGTATTTTTAATGTACCTCACTTTTTCCATGCTTCTTTTTCTTTTCTTGAGTTTATTTTTATATTTTGAATGTACATGTTTGTGTACTATCTTCATTTGTTCTTTTGTCTTTTGGTTTAGAAGTTACACATTTATTCAATTAGTGTTTAGCCTTAAAATTATAATGTACATATTTAATATAACAAACTATGAATTAACCATTATCTTCATCAATCTTAACCAGTCACACCCATGAACACCACAAGGATTTTAGAGTACTTCACCTTAGATCAACCCTTAGCAAACTGTATTATTTCATTTCAGAATTATGGTTCTGCCCTTATTTTCAACTTAGTTAAAAATGATTGTTATTCACAATGTTTTCTAAAATTTTCTCATCATTATATAGAGGATCTCAGGTCCTCCATCTTGGGACATTTTTCTTCTTGTTGTTGTATGACTGAATATATGTTATAAATCCTTTTAATGGGTGTTAGTTTGGGATAAATTATTAATTTTATTTACCTATAAGGTCTTTATTCAATGTTTCCTCTTGAAATATAATTCTTTTATTATACATACTTGTAGTAACACATTTCTCCTTAGCACTTTGATAATATTGACCATCTCTCTTCAGGCTCCCTTGCTGCTGCTAAGTCAGCTGTGGGTCTCACCTGCGGTGTGAGATGGTTCACCTGCAGTTGTCTGTCTCTTCTTTCTGACAGGTGTCCAAATACTCTGAGTTATGCACCTAAGCATGGATTTCTTTTCATTTCTTTTATTGACATCCACTGGGCTTTTAGAAATCAGTCTTATGAAGTGATTTTAAAAATATATTGCTTCTTCTTTATATACTAGGATCTTATTCTAATTTTGCATAATTAGATTGTCTTACATGAACTTTATGGCTAGTAACCTCACTTTCATATTTTCTATTACACCATCTACCCAGTCTGCATTCTGAGCAATTTCTTCAAATATATCTCCCAGTTTATAAAAGCTTTTTAAGTGTCTTTATAACCTGCTCTTTAATATACTTTTAAGTTGTTAATTATTGTATTTTCTATATCTAGAAGTTCTATTTAAACTTAAAATTTTTCTTACCATTATATAGAGGATCTTTCTTTTAGCATCTCTCTTGGTCTTTTAGTATACATTTAATATAGTGTTAGAATAACATATATTGTATATTTTGCTTTTAAGTCTTCATGCTTATTTAAATAATTTTATTGTTTTTAGTCTAAGCAGGTCTTATTTGGGATTTTAGCTTTTCTTAAGATTTTTAATATTGCTGTTTTCCTTTTGTGGTGTATGTGTGTGCTTATTTCCTTGAAGATTAGTGAACACTAGTTGAGGCCTGTGTTTCAATTGCATAACTCTGGAGAGAATTTGTCTTTTCTTTTACCAGATATATGGACATTAGCAAATTCAGACCACTTTCTATTTTTCTGTCTTCTTTTTCCAAATGGCATAGGTGCTGACCTTGTGTTTAGAAATTTTTAATAGATAATTAATTTTTCCTGTATACCTAGTAACATGGCTGAAACAGGATAGTATGCAGCCCTTTCTTATAGGCATATTTCCCCCAAGTTCACCAAGAAATTTTAGAAGTTTGGAGTTTTCTGGATTTATTTCATGTATCTTTGATCTCTTTTTATCCTGTTGAAAACCTAGGTTTTACCTCCTGTTCTTTAGATGTGAATATTTAGTTAAAACTCAGACTCTGTGTAAATGCACATCAAATTCCATCTCCAGTGTTTGCTGACTCCTACAGATCTGAGTTTCCTAAATTCTGATTTTAAATTGTGTTCTTTACTACCAACTTATTCAGCCATGCTTTAAAAAAATATAGTCTACAAACATTATTACCCAGCATTTTTGGTGTTCTGAATCAAGTATTAGGGAGGATTTCTCTAAATATTGAAACTAAAATATTGTTACGGATAAGTTTTCTATTGAGAGTTTAGCACTTACATTTCTAAATTTTTCTACATTTGATTCTTTTTCATTAGCATCTGCTCTTATTTCTTAATTCCTTATAATTGTAGTTATATTATATCCTCTATTACTCAGAAATAACAAATGTATTTATTTTAAAATAAAAATTTGTAGTTATATCATATCCTCTATCACTCAGAAATAACCAATGTATTTATTTTAAAAGTACTAACTTATTGCTCTATGGTTTGCTATGCAGAGTTTATTCAGAGTGCTGGGATTGGTGAAAGGGAAAAAAACAAAGGATTGGATGGTAGAAATGTGCCATGTTTTGCAAAACCCCTCAGGGCTCACTAACCTTGAAATATTCCAACAATTTTGGGTGGTTAAAAATAAAATATGTATGTAACATAATCTTGAAATGTTCTAAATTATATCTTAAAACAAATAATCCTAAAAATTTTTGAAAATCAACACATCCCCTAATAATTACATTTTAGAGAAATGCAAACTGAGTTAAACTAACATCACACACTATACCCAATTCTTGTCTCTTCTCTTCATTAGGGGGCTGTAGGCAACACCACTGCGGAGTGGTGCACTGCCCTACCCTTCCTTTGGTGAGTTCTCAGTGGCAGAGTGCTGCAGAGGAAAACAGTTTCTGTAGGCAGAGAGGAAAGGTGATCTGGCTGCTGGTGCTAGAGACCTCAAAACATCAGCAATCAACAGGAAGCGGGAAGGCTCGAACTTCTTCCCTTTGGTGGTCTCTTTTCTTGTTAAGATAGTCTTTGAAAATTATTTTCTAATACTTATCTTGGTGCAGACATGATTTTGATAGCAGAGTGTGTGTTTGTGTGTGTGTGCATGCATACACGTGTGATCTTTTACCCCTCTTCACTCTGTGCCTACCTCCTATACTCTTTCTTGAATACACTGTTTAAGAGAATGTTGTCCTGGACTACTTAGTAGCCATTTGTATTTTAACCTATTTGCTGTCAGGAGAAGAATTTAAGGTTCCCAGTGTACTAGTCCACCACATTCACTGTGGTTTACATCTCAACATGTTCTCTTTCTTTTAAGCCTGTGGCTGAGGAAAAGTTACTGTTTTTCTTGCTTTTCATGCAATCGTTGGACATAGTGTTTCCTTTTATTTGGTGACATTTAGTGATATTAGGTGGTAGAAATGAACACAAATTCTGAATGGAGAGTTAGACAAGCTATTGAAAGTACCTGGAACTACTAATCATTATAATAAATGGCCCACTGTGAGTTAGTGGGAGAGGTACAAGGGATTGTCAAAAGCTGCCTTTTTGCCCTGGCTGGCATAGCTCAGTGGATTGAGCA
>CM052541.1:155916721-156028334 GCA_028533065.1 Trachops cirrhosus | reverse complement strand
CTCACCTTGTTTGTTCATGCATTCTCTCCATAGCAACTATGCATGTCTAGCAGCCACTTGGGGCCTGTGGCAGACTGCATGGGCTCCAGAGGACTAAGCTTATTATGGCACAGAATTTCTGGACATTGGCCCTATTTCTGGCCCTGATTTTCTGTGGTGGGAAGGACGGAGATGGGACTTTAGGAACCCAGGAGGAGTACTTTTTTGATTTTGTATCTAGCGCCAGAAGTCAATCTTACCATGCCATAATCTACTATGTGTGGGCCTCTTGTGGCACTGAAAGAACCCTACCTCCACTGGCGACATTAGTTCTAGTCCTGTTAGTGTCTCTCCCGATGGTCCCAAGTATCTTGGTAAAGTCTTTTGACTTCTTTTTTTTTTTGCCTTAAAATAAGAACATTGGTTACATATTTAGTTCCTTTCTAACTTTAACCATCGAGGCTTCCATTATTCCAAGACTCTCCTCATGGTCTTTTGTTCTGGCTCACATGAGTTGTCATAAGTGGTTACTATCTTTTCATTGCTTATTTAGACTTGATTAAAAAACACACTGGTTTTCATAATTGATATTTGCACATTTTCTGTAACAAATTTAATAACCTTGAAAAGCTGTAGACAACTGCGTGTTCTGTTAGTACAAATAAACGGAAATGAAACTCTGTGAAATAATGAGGTCCCATGGAATAAATGTGCTAGTGTACTCTTGCATGTGTGCACTCCGGGATGTTGGAAGAGCCATATGGCCAGCAGACTCTGTAGAGTGAGAACATTGAGGTCCTGCTGCTTTATGTCCTTCTTTTTAATTTCCAGTCCCTGTCCTCTCAGCAGCAGAAGCTCGAAACACACAGGTGACATTGCCATTGCATTCATGTTCTGATCACCTGCTTGTAAAAAGTCAGTCAAGGAACCAGTCACCTGTATTAGTTATTAGATATGTACTTTCCAGCTTAAATAGGTCATGGCAATCTGGAGCAGAATAGATCATGAGGAAATTCAGGGTATTAAGCTCCTTTCTTGCCTCTGCCTAGTGCGTGAAGTCAGAAAAATAATTTAGTAAGTTCCCACGTGCTTCTACTTTCCCTCTTGCTGCGTTCCCTACTAAACCCTTGCTCCTCACTGAATTAGCAAATGATTTTGGTGTTCTTCTTAAATGCGTCAATTAAGATAAAAAGGATAATTTAGGTAGTGAGAATTGGTTTACAAAAATGTTGCTTTGCTTTGACAAAGCACTTGTCACACATGTGTGTGACAAAATTTCACACACATACAAAAGACTTTTCATCCATTGCTATCTGATAGGAAGATGGAATTGTCAAATACATTGATACAGGGTGGAGCAAAAATAGGTTTACAGTAGTTCATATGGAAAATAATACAATAATTAATAAATAGTAAAAAATAAACTATTTTGTGTAACTGTAAACCAACTTTTGCCTTACCCTATATTTACTTACTATTGCTTCAAATCATTCAAGGGCAACAGACAGATTTCCCATTCTGTGTTTACCCAGTGCCAGAAAATAATAGTTCAAAACCCAGAGAGTAATAAGATTCATTCATAAATGTGACATGTATAAAAAGATGAATAAGGTCTATGTGTCAAGGTGCTACCAACAAAAGTGACTACAGATGGGGATGTAGAGACAGACAGGGGTGAGATTGCCATTGATTATGTTAACACTTCAGAAGAGATTTAAACCATAGAATAAAAGTGATTTGCTTTGCATTTTTAAAAGGTTACTCTGGTATGGTGGTGAACAGAGCACAGCAGTAGGGAGACCGCTGAAGTCAGCCCAGGTGAGAGACGAGATGTTTGGGCCAAGCAGAGAGGAAGGTGCTGTTACTCTCTGCCCTAGCACGCAGCTTGCCTTTGTTGACTGAGGTCAGATATTCTCTTCCTTGGGTGGCAATTGCTCCTTATTATACTTCCTTCTGTCAATTTCCTATTAGCTTTAGAAAATTACTTCTTTACTTGTCTTCTCTGGATTTTGCCAAATATAGAATGCAGCTTTCTGATTCCCATGACTTATTATACTTGATATAGTCATGTTTAGAAACTATTAGTTTCTTTGCTTCCTTTTTCAAAAGTGACATGTGAAAGGAAGCATATTTTTTTTCTTCTTTTCCTGGATAAATTCTGTGAATTTCTTGGGTTCAGAACACCAGAGAACATTATTGCAAACAACTGTTACTAGCCCAGACCAAAGATTCTTTTGAAATACTTGGAATAAGCTATTGAAAACCCTTGGAAACATTTTATTCTCAACACTGGATGGTGGAAACTTTTTAAATATGTACCAAACACATACACTAACTCAGAATATATTTACTTAGCAGTTTATTAGATAATTTAGAATCATAAAAATGTCTTCAGGGAATAATTCTTTTTTTCTACTTACTTCTTGACCAAGGCTCTGAACAAGCTAACATAGCTGTTTGTGTCTTGTGTACCCCCCCGAGAAAGTGTTGCACACACAGATCACTTCTCTAAAGCAGGAAGCCCCTCATTTTCTTCATTCATGGAGGCATACCACAAAACTGTTCTGCACAGTGCTTTTGTTTGTAATTTTACTGTCGTTGAGGCATAATTTCCACATGGTAAAATATATAATTCATAAGTGTACAGCTCAAGTTTTAAAAATTATATATATCTATATCTATATATCTATATCTATCTATCATCTATCTATCATCTATCTAGCTATCTATCTATATCTGTCCTGATTCTAACAGTGTCTAAACAATTCCACTGATCCCTTGTCTGAGCTTCTATCATCTCTGGCCTGGATTGAAAATGACCTCATCACCCATTTCTAGGCTCCCTGAAAGCAATAGCTGAATCCTTTTAAAATATAAAGCAGATTATGCTATATCCTACTCATCTCAAAAAACTTATAGGGAATGTCCTTAAAATGAAGTACTTATGAGGTCATAAATAATCTGGTCCCCCCTTACCTCTCCATAGGATCAGCTACATAATTTATGGGCCTAAATGAAAATGCAGGACCCCTTTCTCCTGCATTTCTAAATTCCATTAATTTTATTAAAATACAGTTTTTTTTTCATTGTCTCTCTCAACCTGCTGTGTTGTTGTGAAATTGTTATTAAAGTGACCCCTGCTAGGGCAAAGGTAGGCCTTCATTGTGCCCAGGGGCCCTGTCCCACTACTGAGGGTACTGTGTGCTCACTGACTTTTTAGTTCCTTCCCCTTCCTCCCCACCAGATGCAGGACCCAGAGGCTGTGCCTTAGCTGGAAGCAGGGAAGTCCAATCTAGCATCTTCCCTTCCTACAGGCCTATTGCCCCTACCTATAGCTGATGGACAATGGCCAAGTGAATTGCAAACTATATACCAACATGCCATAGATGCCTGGATCTGAAATGGGTCAGAGGCTTCCACCACTAAGTCACAGAATGCTCTTGGTACTGCTACCCCTGAAGTGGATGGCCACCACTATGGAGTGTTGAGATAACTTGGAGTATGCATATCCAAGCCTGACCTTTCCCATTCTTTATTGAGGCCCTTTCAGGCCCCTGAGTGGGGAAAAAAAGAGGCCACAGAAGGTAAGTCAACCATGCTCTGAGCCTCCAAGCTCTACCTTGTTCCATCAGCATATACTTACAAATCACAAATTCCAAGACAAAATGACCAATAATGTCACAGAGCATTCAATCCTGAGCTCAGTGCATTTCAGGGTTGAGGGCTCCGTGTAAGTGTGCAGTGAACCTGAACTTGCAAGATCTAACTCAACCCTAATCCTACCTCCATCCCTTTTCTTCTTCTCTAGCTAATTACACTGGCCTCTTGGCTGCTCCCTAAACTCCTCTGTCTTCTTTACTTCTGTGTGCAATTGACCCTTTCTCAAGGAGACCTTTTATAACCAATCAATATACATTTACTGTATCACACTTACTCTATTTTCAAAGCATTTATCATCTTCCACAATTGTATAGAAATTATTTATTTATTATGCATATTACTTATCATCTGCATCCCTCACTAGAATGCAAGTTCCATGAAGACAGGGACCACTTTCTGTTTTGCATACTGATGCATCCTGACTAGCATGTGGTAGGTACTCAATAAGTTTTAGCTAAGTGAATGAATAAATGAATGAAAGGTCTATTTGGGAATAAAGTGAACAGAGTGATGTAATTCTCCCAGGGAAGATTACTGTTTGTGTGTGTGTATATGGGAAGGGAGTAGAGGGAGGTAAAACTAGGGAGAGAGGAGGAGGAGTAGGTATCAGTATTCCAAAAAGAATACATAATTGAGAGGGAGAGAAGCTATTTGCAGTTAATCAACAACAGCAGGTATTTTCCACTACTGAAGGGAGCAAGTCTCTGTAAAAATCAATTGATAAATAATAGCTACTTCCCCAAGGTCACAGAAGTAGTAAATGGCAGAGCCAGGATTCAAGCACACATATATTTAACACCAAAGTCAAAGCTTAATCTTCTCAGGGGATATTTGCATTTTTTTAAAGATACCTGTTACTTCCTAGTGAATTTCTAGTTGCTGGGCTATATGAGGGAGATATTTTTTGATTAGAGAGTCTTATTTTCCATACCCCTTTGTTTCTACTATGTCTTCTTTTTCCCCACACTCATATAGTATGCAGGTCAGAAGAAAAAGATAGGTGGTTAATTCTTGAGTTACATGCATGTACCCACAAAGTATTGCTTGATTTTCAGATTAGTATACACCTAAAATCATATTATTACTTACATCAGTGGAAACTTTGAATGATATAGATCAAGGGTGTCAAACTCATTTCACCAGAGGCCACATCAGCCTCACAGTTGCCTTCAGAGGGCCTAATGATATTTTAGGACTGTATAAATGTAACTATTCCTTAACAGTTAAGTGAGAGTTCATCCCTGCCACCAGATAGAGAAAAGGTGCCGGGCCGTATAAAACAAGGTGGAGGGTCGGATTCAGCCCATGGGCCTTGTGTTTGTCACCTGTGATATAGATAATCTAAAATAGTGGGTAGTCAAAAAAATCATTTGAGCCCCAAGACATAGAGGACTGCTCAGTCTGGAAAATCTCTATTTTTCTTTCTCTTAGCTTCCCTCCCTCTTTTTCTTTCCCTCTTCCTTTCTTTCTATACCAAAAGTATAGAAAGAAAATACTCTTCAAGGTAAACATTTATAACATATTTTCTAAGTAATAGCTAAAATGTTTGATAAATACTAATGCCTTTTATTAAAGTTTCAGCTCCAGATAATTTTTCTAACAGTTTGGCCCAACATCTTTTCATGGTAGAGTAGAAAATAAATGCTTATCCATAGTGTGTATTTCATGCTAACAATATCCAGTTGATTTGTAGCTCTACAAATTCTAATTATTAATGAGGGCTTATGTCAAAGAGCATTTTCATGAGAAATTCTAATTACAGATTATTTTAAAATTTTAAATAAAAAATGAATAATTATAAGACAGTAATAGAATGAACAAGTGGCTAACAAGAACTGGTATATCCATATATTAATATGCTGCAACTTTAAAATCATAGTCAAGTGAATAAATATTTACAGTCTTTACTGTAAACTCAAGGTGTTTATAACCTAGTTGTGACATAGGTATCATCCAACCTCATAAGACAATGGCAATTTATATTGATGATGAGTCACTGATCCTAGTTTTATGCTAATTTTAACATTCCTTTCATTTATTGTTTTCTCATATCAATTCTCTTCCTAATACCCTTTATTAATCCCTCTAGTTATCCATTTACCATCTTTTGACAGATAATTCTTCCCTGGTTACCTTTAATCATGCCTGGATCATTACAATAAACTCAGTGACTCTACTTTGCCCCAATAAATTTAATCTCAACACAACAGCCAGAAGGATCTTTACAGAATATAACACAGTTCATTTCCCTTCTCTGCTCATATTCTTCTAATTATAAGAAGAAAAAGTCAAGGTTCTTACAATGGCCTTGAAGGTCTATGTGATTGACCCTTCCCAGCTGCCTTCTGACTTCCCCTGCTACCTACCACTGGTTTACTTCCCTCTACCTATTCTGCCCTCCCATTGTTCCTCCAAAGTGCCAGTCATCGGCCATGACCTTGCACTCTTCGTCCCTCTACCTAATCGTCTTTTCCTTGGTATGTCTCCTATCCTTAGGTCTCTGCAATTGTCATTTCTCAGCAAGGCTTACACTGTTCTCTTTATTATAAGCAGTGACTCCTACCTTCTAGCTCAGCATTTCCTTTTTCTTCCCAATTTTACTTTTCTCCATAACACATGGCAACATCTATGGTTCTATATATTTAAAATAGTTCTTTATTGTATGTTTCCATACTCCTCCATCACAAACAAACAAAAGTTGTAAGGTCAGTTTTTCTTTAATCTCTTTTATTCTGCACTGTTTCCCCAATGCCTAGGATAGTGCTTTTCACAGAATTTGTCTCCAATATACAGATATCTTTTTTCCTTTGGGCATTTTAATAGGAGTTCAAAATAACAAGAAGGATTGAGGGTGCTGATTAAAGTTTTAGCTCAGTGGATTTTGTTTGGAAATGACTATTTTATGATAAATGGTTCATTCCTAGGATGAATGAGTCATCCTTAGGTAGTTTGAATAGTAGTGGCAGGTTCATACATATAAAAAGGCAAAACCATACATAGAATTAAGTGTGATTAAGAATTAATGCATGATTAAAAGAATTAAAGACAATTAGAAATATGAACTAACACATAAGTGGTATTCTTATTGTTCTGTACTCACCTAGAACTAATTAATTTTAATGACTTCAGCTATTATTTCTATAAAGACAAATCTTACAACTATGGCTCTATCCTTGACCTCTTTCCTAAATTTTAGGTTCTCCTTGATAAGTTTATAGAGATATTAAACAATGTATATAAACCTAAGCTACAACATTTTGTTAAAACAACTCTCATTTCAGAATCACAGAATTTCTTATTTATTATAGTGACATTGTTATATTTCTAGTTTCCCAAATCTGAAACACTGCAGTTTGTTATTTTCATTCTAATTACTAGAAGGAAAGAATAAGATTTGTAACTGCTTCTAACTTAATGAAAAATACTTTATCAAGGAAAAACTTTTTTACCAGAATAAAGTGACTAAATGAATTCTGGGGAAAGCTCTTTATTGAGGAGTGAAAAAACCAACAAATAAATACAACAAATAAGTAAGAGCTTTGGGTTGTCTGCTTAAAAATGAAAAAGAGAAATAGGATTTTATAAAGTGAACTCACTAGACCACAAAGGAATATGCAGTCGAGATTCCCTATTAAATTACAGGACAATGGCCTTACAATATATTCTTTTTTAAAAAGATTTTGTTTATTTATTTTTAGAGGGAGGAGAAGGGAAGAAGTAAGAGAGGGAGGGAACCATCAATGTGTGGTTGTCTTTTGCATGCCCCCCACCAGGAACCTGACCCACAACCCAGGGATGTGTCCTGACTGGGAATCGAGCCAGTGACCCTTTGGTTCTCGGACTGTCACTCAGTCCACTGAACCACACCAGCCAGGGCTCAAAATGTATCCTTTCTCTCTTTTTAAGCATTGAAGAACTGAGGGATGAAAGATGTTCTCAGATTGTTTGAGCATAGAATATAGATGCTAACACATTAGAATGATACCTGTCATGTATGCCCACTTAACTGATCTGAGATTTTACTTGGACTTGAAACAATGAGTAAGATTAGAATGTACAAAATGGTTAGTCATTCTGAGTGAAAGACACAGTAGGGGCAAGTATTTTCTTAGAAAAATTAATTCATGTGTTTGTGATCCACTAATCCATTCTGTGGTATTGAGAGTCTATATTTGGGATATGGTATTTGGCTGAAAATGTTCTCAGCCTCAAATAAAACTTGCACCATAGAATAAAGTTTTGTTTAAACTCTAGAATTTTCAACAACAAAATATTCTTGAAAATCAACCAGAGCATATTTCTTAGCTCTGACATTACTTGGAACACAGAAAACAGTTGTAACCAGAATGTGTGAACTGGAAGGTTTTAGGTTAAGTGATTTCCATTGTCTCTTAGATCCTCTGGCTGCCATGTGTTCAAACACAGACTCACCATCTGTGACCATTTACTTAGACGGCCACCGTTCTTTTCAGAGTACGATACTTTCCAGCACAGAGAAGAACCCAGTTCTTTTTATGCAGGCTTTTAAAAAACAGAAATAGTTAATATATATATATATATATATAAGCCACAACTCCCATTGCCTTTGCTATAACTTAACTGTGAAAATTCACCCCAAACTGAGCGACATAAAAAGTAACATTACAATCATGGATTTCTTTTTATGTCAAGACTTTGAACTGCGTATAAGTATGGCTTCTCTCTCTTTTCCAGAGATACGGGTTCTTCACTGTAAGAATCAAAGGCAGGGTGTAAGACTCAAAGTTGAGAGAGAGAGAGAGGGAGAAAGGGAGAGAGAGAAAGAACAGGGACAGAGAAAGAACTCTAGACAGTTGCCTTTAAGACTTGGATCAAAGTCATACAACATCTTTTCTGCCTCATTCTCTTTCAGGGACATGTATGTTCCTGGAGGAGCATGTGAGTCCAGAAATAGCTGTGGCTCTTTTAGGAAAAGAGGATTTCCACATCCTACCTCAAAATTGATCAAAGGAAGAAAATTATAATGGGCATGTGTGCATTTCTTTGCATATGTGTGATGATATGTATGAATGGGTGTGTGAGGTGATATCTCAGTACATTAACAATTAGATTATTCTAATGTCAGCTGAAGGAAAAAGACATAACTCAGGTGGTTTCTCTTCTGCAAAGCTATAAACTCCGATGGCAACAATATTTATTGTCTTTCTCTAGTAAGAAATGCTTCACGAAGTTTGCTGTTGTTGCTGTGATACTTGGTTGAAAATGTTTGAATAACTGTGATAAGAAACATATTTGTATGTATTGAGTAGTCTTCATTTGCTATTCCAAGAAAAAAGTTTTTCCAAACATTCATTGAAGGGACAAACACCTAAAAGGAGGATAAGAAAAACTGCCGATAGCCCCTTTGCCTGTGATGTAAGTCACTCGCCATCCTCTATCCACAGCCCTTTCAGTTCTCACCTGAAAAGAGGAAGAAAGCCAATTTTACTTTTCTGTCTAGACTATAGATTGTCCCAGGCATAGTTTCAGGAATTTTTGAGGGGTTATTGTGTTGAATTCATTTTTCATAAAAGGGCTAGATGTAGTTGGGCCTTCTAACTGCTAGTATAGAAAATTTGATTTTGAAAATTTAATGAACCCAGGAGGATGACTGCAATTTGCGAATCCAGCCAAGTGAGATAGAATGAGTGGTGTCCTCTGCAACAAGGTAGAGGGACCATGAACACTTAAAGGTATTCAGTGCAACTGAAAAGCAAATGAAAACCAAGACATGCCAAACATAATACAGGTGGGAATGGGTTAGGGAGAATACAATGCCTTCCTTTCCTAACTCCCATTCTTAAAAGGAGATAGTGGATGCAGGACAATGGTCTTGGGATGGGGAGAAGGTGAAATGTGGACCTTAAAAAGGAACACTAGAGGTCTGATAGGTTATTATGTAGGAGCAGTAGAGACGTTATAAACAAGACTGCATTAGCAGTTTTGCCTCTCTCCTGATGTCATCTGAGTGGTAAGAATCCAAGTAGACCAGACTGGGACCTACCAGAGAGGAGGCTCACTCAGTTCCATTGCTAATGAAGGCCTTTAAATTAAAGTAGTACTGAAAATCTAGCTTGGTTCAGAGGATGTCAGACTAGAGAAGGCATTTGGGCTGAAGCTCTACACAGTAACAGTGTTTGTGACACACCTGGCATGAGCTTTACAATAAAGGAAAAATGATTTCAATCTAAAAAGGATAGACCGACACTCTGGGCAAATAGAGAGTCCACAGAAGTTAGACTTCTAGTATGAAGGGACCTTTCATTGTAATTGGCAGTCATCACCTCCCCATTTGAAAGTGAATGTTCACTGAAACTTCTGTGTAGATGCTATTTTGGGGTAAAGAGCATCCTGGCTCTCAGCTCGTTTTGTTGAGCAGAACAAACCCATGCCCTGAGTTATCAAATTATAGAAATCACCTTTATGATGGCTTTAACTTCTTCTTTAGCTTGATTAACTCTAGCCCCCTGACTTCACTTTTCTTAGAACATTTTCTTTAGATAACTCGTAACTGCAAATTCTTTCTCTGCCCCTTTGGATATATATAAACCTGCTTAAAAGCCTCTTTCTGGATTTGCAGCCCAGGGGCACCTTTTTCAAGGACCTGGGTGACATCCTCTTGAAATGTAATCTTCATGGAAGATAGAGTCCTTATCTCCTGGAAAGGTAGTAACCTAAATTCAATGGACACCAATTACCAAATTCAGATGGCCTAATCACAGAGAAAAAAAATATTTTCCAACTCAGAAATAACTCAACGTGCTCATCACATCTCATGGGTCAACCTTCCCTCCAGTGTCGTTTGGTACCTTTCCACTTATTTACTCAGTCCTCAGAAATACTGCCACCCATTGTTCCAGTGGAGTGAAGTTCGATGCTTCTCCTCTACCGCAATAGATAGCCTTGAATAAAATCTCTTTTTTTTTTGCCTGTTTAATCTCATCTGGTGCAATTTTTGTTTGACACTTGTCTGTATATAGCCTCCTTTGACTCCTGGGATCTCTTTGACTCACCAGAGAAATCTGCCTCTTTGTTGACTTCCTCCTTCCTTCTTGGCTCCTTGCTTCTTTCTTCCCTCTTTCCCTTTCCTACAATTGCTTTCCAGAGCCAATTTTATATTCTAAAAATGTCAATATATACAATAATAGTGAAAGGCCATTTTCATAGGAGAAAAGGTAAATATTTCTTCATACATCATCTGAGATAATAAAGAGAGACCATAGGTTAAACACTTCTAGCCAGATAATCTTGCTCTGCTAGTTTGAAAAAATACTGTGCTCATCTCAGGAAATTGTTATATTCTTAAAGTAACATCAACTTGTACAGAGTGATAGGATTTGTTCATATACAGAAAGTCAAATAAGAGTATAAAGATTCCGAAGGAAACTACTTAGAAGGAGAGAAGACAGCTGTACATAAATTTGCTTTTTCTCCCTTAGCCTGAGCCAACTGTCCTGGCAACAATCACCTGGCCTCAAAACAATCCCACATTTAGCCTTTGCCAACTTGTTTACATCTGCCCTAGCCTGGCTTCAGGGTTCTGCCCATGTGCTGCTGGGAGATAAATGTCCCTCCTACTAATTACAGGTCCAGCTCTCTTCCGCCCACTTTAGGTATAAATTACCTCATCAAAAACAGTTCCCTTTAAAACTGGATATAATTTCCTGTCACCACCAATTGCTTCACAGCACTTCAGGCCAGCCCCAAAATTGTTTGCAAAGTCTGATATCTCCCAAGAGAAGAAAGGAAACAAAAGAATGATGGGAAAATGCAACAAGGAATCAAAAGAAAACTACCAACATACATAGTCTCTGCCAATATTTTAAAAAGACACTTCAAACACGTTTGAAACATTGCCATATCTGTGTGTATAGTGGCTGACAGCATTTCTTATTGTCCAGAATAAAATAAAACACAACTTCCAGGCAAAACCAAATGCCAGTATTCAAATGAAAAGGGCCTAGTTACATTGCACTTATGAAATATACTTTTTAAAGAAAGTGTTCTTATTAATTAATAGAAATTAATTTACTGAGAGAACTAATAAGAAGTATCAACTTGCCAATCATGAAAATATATTCTGGAAGGTGTATGAATTAGCCCACTTTATCAGAAAGTATATTACTGAATAGAATAGGGTGAAATGCTTTTGTGCAAATTTTTCCAGAATTATATGATTACAAAACATGTTGTAATTTGTAGTGCACTTGTGAAGTATCCACCAGAACTTCTGGGCTCTGATAGTAACTAGAACTAACTGGGCAGTAGAAAAGAAAAAGGGCCATAAGATATATTATGATAAAATGATCAGAATTTAAATTACAGAATATCTTATTTTATAACAAACAAAAACTTAAACATAATTTTTAAAATACAGATATATACACTTATTAAGAACAATATGGCATAGCCTATAGACCCAAAATGTTAAGACATTTAAGGAATGCTGCTTCTGAGCAGGGAATTTGAAATGATGAGTACTTGAGTCTGGAGATTTTTAGTTCCCTGGTTTTCATGATTGAGAAACCTTTTTTGAAAGACAGAGTTTCTTGCCATAATAAGCAAAGTTCTATCATGCAGAATTTTTATCAATAACCCATTTTAATAGATGTTTATGGGAAAATATCATTAGATTTGTTTTGGAGTATTTGTTCCATCTTGAATAGATGTGGCTCCACACTGAAGAAATGCCACACTAAGGCAGAGCTACTGAAAGACCTGGACCAATGGCAGCAGCATCGTGGAGAACTTAGAAAGGCAAATTCTCAGGCCCCACCCCAGATTTACTGGATCAGAAACTCAGAGGTTCTGTCCTGGATCTGTGTTTTAACAAATCCTCAAGTGACTCTCTGAAGCAGGCTAGGGTTTGAGAGCTACTTCTCTGAAAGAATACAGTGTGGGGATCAAGCAGAAAGGAGGTTCCCAAACAGGGAGAGTTCCATAATGGGGAGATGGGTAGTGTGGATTTGGACAATGCCAGCCACCAACAATTAATCTATGTAGGTCTACATTTTAAAACTATCTGATATCTGGAACATTTCTTATTAAATCCTGAAATGATGCCATTATTTTTCTATGCCATTATTTATCACATAGTTCAGAACTAGTTATTTTCTGTTGAGTTTGAAAACGTAACCAACTTCTCTGGAGGAAAAGTCTGTACTTGAGAACCAAAAGAAGACACCTAATAACTCTGAGTCTACACAACTCTACATTTCCTTTTCCATTCTACAATTAGCTTTTGATAAAAAGAGAAATTCAGTTTACTTTTCTGAAAGTTGTTCTCCCTGAATACAAGGGATTTAGTAAGGCTGCTTGCAAAAAAAATACCATAAAATTATTTTTTACATGATTTAAGAAGTAAGGTCACAGGAAAATAAGGACCACTCTAAATAAGATGTAGCTAGTGGTAATATCAGCAGATAAAATGTATGGCAACTATATACTATATTAGAAAGGACTGTAACATACAGCAAGATACCAGCAGCAGTATAATAATACACAGTGTCCTAAAAACCACAGCTATTCGAAGCAGCGAGGCTTAAAATAAATTTTTCCTATGGGTACACTGTGCTGAATTATTGTCCCCAACAAATTCTTTACAAAAATCCCAGCATTGATATATGTTATTTTAAAAATAAAAATGTCACTTATTAAGAAAATGGAATTAAAATTAAGTGTACATTACATTATTTTTATAAATAATTTCTTTTTAAAAATGAAGATATTGGTATATAATATAGTGCTATGTGATAGATTATTATGTAAATGCCCAATGGCTTCCAGGCAAGACCACCAGGGACTTACTGGTAGTTCACAAACTTGGGTTCATTATTCATTGCAAAGGGAGAACACACACTATTGGGAAACATGAGAAGTCTCAATAAAAGGGTGTTAGGACTTGTAGGAATTGGGCAAAGTAATTTTGGGGAAGGTTTAAGGAAGCTGAGGTTCGCTGTGAACTAGAAGGTTAATTACATGATCGGGTCTCTGGTTAATCTCACCTGGAAGAAGGAAAACCCTGGTGAGGTGAAAGCTGTAAAGAAACCACAGTCACTCACATTAGGCAGGAGCGGAGGTTGTCCCACATTACGGTTTGCACAACGACCTTGTTTATGTCTACTTTTAACCCAAACTTTGAAGCGGTATTGTTTGTTTGTACATTTTAGTTCACCTTATCCCAGTCACAGGGTGACCCTGTCTGATGTTATAATGTCCTCTGAACTTGTCTGGGCTCCACAGGACCCAGGACAACACAATGGCCCACCTGAGAACGTCATGGACATGTTGCTGCTCATCTGAGGCCCGTTTCACAATGTTGGGGTCTATTCTACTCTTGCTGCCCCTGTTTTTTATAGTGTTTTTAATAGTTATGAATATACGTATATTTGTTTAAAAATATAATTACTATGAGACAAAGCATCTAGAGATGTAACTTACTTTTCACTTAATGATGTATTTCTGAAACTTTCCACATTAACAAATACACTTTCTAAATTCCCCTTTCATGGAAACCTCCTACCTGGTTATGTTAATGCCTGGATGCTAAAATTAATATCAACACCAACTGAAGCCAAAGTTAAATACCACCAACACAGATTAGTACTGAAGTTTCATTCAAAGAGACAGCTAAGTTTAGAATTTTACTTTATTATTATCTTACTATTAAACGCTTAGTAAACACAATTTATTTTCCAGAAATAGTAATTTCTCAAAATTTTCAGCTGTTATATCTTTCCTGTGATCACTAATTGCAACAATGACAAGATGTCCATTTTAAACAGAATGTTTAATCATATTACTAACCTTTCCTTTACAGAACAGAATTTATCTTGGAAAAAGTATTTACTTGTAATGTTTTCTAGAAGGAATTTTTTGTTCTTAAGCTTCATTGCCTGAAAAAAATCCTTCTTTTTATACTACTAAAAACTGCTGATGGTTTCAAGCAGTTATTTAAAAGTCAAATTTTCATTTAAATTCTTAGCTACTACAATGCAAAACTGTAAGACATTGTCTTAAAGCAGTCTTGTAAAGTATATTGTTTCAACATTTAACTAGTAAGTATGAAATATGCTTTGAATATTTCCTTTTTTCTGAATTTTCTTCTTTTTTTTCTTACTCTCTAGTGTCTGGATGTAGATAATTAATCATGGTTATTGTTGGATGTGACGTTAGAATTTTTCATAACATTTTGAGATGGCAGAGTTGGCATTCTGCTTTTAATTCACCCTCAGAAGATACAAAGAATTCCCATGTAATACTTCTTGGAAAACTTATAATCTAAATAAAATTTAAGAAATAAACATTAAGTAGAATTTATAAAGGTTAAACTTTTAGTTGTTAAGAATGTTAATACCCAAAACAATGATAAATGTTTAATATTATGGTAAAATCTAATTTTTTATTATGTTGCTATGCAATATCATAAAAATTTTATAAGCATTTTTAATACTCCTTTTTAGACAATCAGCATAAAATCATTTTTTGATATTTTAACTTTCTTTTTTAATATAATATGAATGTTATAAAATCATTGTTTATTATAACATTTTATTCTTATTAATAATATAATTTAAACTGCAACCAACTTTAAGATCTTAACAATATTACATAATAAGATTTCTAAAATCTAACATATGCTTGTGAACATACAAAGATAAGTCTTGTTCTTATTACCCATGTATTTATGTTAATTAAATGAGATGATAACCAATCACATATGAGGTCAGTGATCTTAAGTTCTGCGCTGCTGAGAAATATTATTCAACTTCTTGATATATTATTTAACTTCTTGATATATTATTTAGGTATTTCAAAGGCTGGCTTTATGTAATTATTGAGGTAGAAGCAGAACTTAGTTCAGTTTTGCTTTTACCATTTGGTCGTTAACTGCACAGATATGTAGCATTGCTTTATTTTATGACAAAGTATAGAGAAAGCATAAAGAAGTTAATAAACATCTCAAAGTAGTACAGAACTCAGATGTCCTTCTGATCCTGAAATTCACAACCTCAAAACATCAATTTAGTAATTCGTATTTATTTGATTATAATAAATGGTACATTTTTTTACAAATGCTTATTTCTGAGTTGTATTTCTTCTTTTGAGATTGCCTATCACTAACATGCAACCATTTGTATTTGGACTTAGTTAGTTATGGTCAATGATATTTAAGAAAAATTTATATATTAATAATCTTTTTCCTTTTTTATTGAATTTATTGGGGTGACGCTGATTAACAAAATCTTACAGGTCTTCAGGTGCACAGCACATCACATCATCCGTGCACTGTAGTGTGTGCTCACCGCCCTAAGTCAAGCCTCCTCCCATCACCCTTTACCCCCACACCCTCCTCCACCTCTCTCCACAGCCCTCCCTCTGGCAATCACCACACTATTGTCTGTGTTTATGAGTTTTCTTTCTCTCTCTTTGTTTTGCCCAATAACTCCATACTCCCACACTGCCCCAACAAGCTCTCCACACACAACTGTCAGCCTGCTCTCAATCTATTATTCTGACTCTATTTTTCTTTTTAGTTCATTTTGTCATTAGATTTCAGACATGACTGAAATCGTATGGTACTTGTATTAATCTGATGGGCTTATTTCATTTAAAATAATGCTCTACAGATCCAAAGAAACTAGAAACACTAATTCAAAAGAACATAAGCACCCCTGTGTTCATTGCAGTGTTTACCATAGTCAAGACTTGGAAGCAGCCCAAGCGTCCACAGGCAGAGGAGTAGATTAAAAAGCTGCAGTGCATTTATACAATGGAATACTATATATTAATAATCTTTTATCTACACTATAACTCTCGTTATTTCATAGCATCTTATGAAAATATTGGGCTATAAGAAGTTTTTAAAATTGATATAGTTAGAAGAATACTTTTGTTTATGACCTTTGCCATTGGTGTACTTAGAGTAACCTTAGAACAAATAAATGTGGGAAAAATGAATGAAACATGCTTTTTCACATAAAATATGTGATAGGTTCCCAATTTGATTACTTAAACATCTAAATTATTATTTCTATTGATAGTATAGTATTTTGTCATATTTATTAATTTAACATTTACTGAAGGACAGCTGTGTGCAGGTGCTGGTTTACATGCGATTGATAAAACTGTGAACAGAAGTGACACAAAACAAAACAAAAGATCCATGCCCACAAAAGCTTATATTTCAATATTTGCAATGGCTTGTTTAAGGCAACCATTCACAACATTCAGGATATTTTTACTTTTTTAATTTTAATTTAAAATCTTGCAATGATATACATTTGAAATAGATACATTTGAATGGTTCTGCAAGTATGTAAGAAAGGTCTTTATTAGTGGAACAATGATCATTTAAATTTAAAATTTTGAAAGCTATTGCAATGTTTCATTCAAAGATTTTTTATCAATTTTCACTTGAAGAAAAGTCATACATTATTGTCAAGTTCAACTTTCTATTTCTGCTTTTGTAAATTTGATCATCTATATATTCCTAAAATAGCATCTATTAATGAAGATACTCAAATCCAATAGTAAACAATTACATTTAATCTATTACTTAAAAATATACCAGCATAACTCTAGTTGATGCCCTTTCTGTTATGCATGTCATATATTTTAACTATTACTTCTATATTTAATAAATTAGGTCATAATGCACATATCAATTCTAACATTTTATCACTTAATGTCTTTTTATTGCCTTTTTGCTGTTTATTTGGATTTTTCTTTTAAATTTTTAAGTTAAATGATGAATCTTTTTTCTCTTAATTACTTATTAATGAAGTATTAGCTATGGAGGGCAATTTGAAATATTGGGTTGACCAAAAATCCATTTCTTTTCTGTAAAATTAAAGACACATTTTCCATTTCACCAATAACTTTATTGATTTGGATATTTTAAGTATGTTGGCTATCTCCTGCATGGTTATAGCATTGATTTTTCTCAATTAATGCCTCAGTTTTATCGTTATCAACTTCTACTGGTATACCTGACTATGGAGCATCACCCAGCAAGAAATCTCCAGCACAAAATTTCACAAACCACTTTTGACACATTTGATCAGTCACAGCACCTTCTGCATACACTATACAATTTTTTGTGTATGTTTTAGTTGCATTTTTACCTTTCTTGAAATAATAAAGCATAAAATGCTGAAAATGTGTCTTTTTTCCATCTTCAATACTAAAATGACTACACAAAACTTCAGCAATTTTGATCATTTTTTAAAAATGCACACTGATATGACAGCTGTCACAATACCATCTAAAAAATTATTTCGAATTAAGTTAAAAACAGCTAAGCACTACTCAAGCCAACTTACAGAAAATATGAAAATAAAATTACAAATGTATTTACTCTTTGACCTAGCAATTCCAGCATTACAATTTTCTAGTTATAGCTGTGGGCATAAGAAATGATATATGTACAACACTATGTATTATCACATTTTTCTTATAGCAAAACTATGAAGAAAAAAATCTCAAAAGTCTGTCAATCATAAACCAGTCATATAAATTACCATGTATTTCCCTAATAAAATATGCAACAAGAAGAGTCACTTTTCAAAGTAATACAGAAAGATATCCAAGATACATCATTAAGAAAAAGTAAAATGCAGAACTATGTATATGGATGCTACTCTTTATGTATGAATGGAGAAATATAAATATTTATTTTCTCTGAAAACCTGCTCTAGAGTAAATTTACAGTAATACTGGGATAATCTGGAAATCCATATCTAGTTTATACTTTTCTTTTAAAAAATATACTGTATTTTTTACACTGATCCCAATTATTTCCTCCTTTGTCCCCCTCTGTCCAGTAACACCATTCCCTCCAGCAATCCTCTGCCTTAGTCTATGGGTTGTGCATATAAGTTCTTTGGCTTCTCCACTTCTTACACCATTCTTAACATCCCCCTATGTTGTACCTACCAGTGATGCTTCTTAATCTCTGCACTTTTTCCCCCATTCTTCCCCTTCTGCCCCCAAACTAGTAACCAGCCAAAGATCTCCATGTCTATGATTATATTCTGCTTGTTTGCTCAGTTTGTTTTTTTAGATTCAGTTGTTGATAGTTGTGAATTTATTGTCATTTTAATGTTCACAGTTTGATCTTCTTTTTCTTAAATAAATCCCTTTAACATTTCATATAATAAGATGTTGGTGATGATGAACTCCTTTAGCTTTACTGTGTCTGGGAAGCCCTTTATCTGCCCTTCCGTTCTAAATGATAGCTTTGCTGGATAGAGTAATCTAGGTTGTAGGTCCTTGATTTTTATCACTTTGAAAACTTCTTTCCAGCTCCTTCTTGCCTGTCAGGTTTATTTTGAGGAATCAGCTTATTGTCTTATGGGAACTCTTTTGTAGGTAACTTTCTGCTTTTTTCTGGTTGCTTTTCAGATACTGTCTTTATCTTTAACCTTTGGCATTTTAATTATTGTGTGTCTTGGTGTGGTCCTCTTTGGGTCCAACTTGTTTGGGACTCTCTTTGCTTCTTGGGCTTGTATGTTTGTTTCCTTCACCAAATTAGGGAAGTTTTCTTTCATTATTTTTTTTCAAATAAGTTTACATTTTCTTGCTCTTGCTCTTTCTCTGGCATCCCTATGATTCAGATGTTGGTATATTTGGATATCCCAGAGGCACATTATACTATTCTCATTTGTTTAAATTTGTTTTTCTTCTTGCTGTTCTGGTTGAATGGTTATTTCTTCCTTATGTTCCAAATCATTGATTTTCATCCCTTCCACTGTGGGTTCCCTGCAGATTTTTCTTTATTTCACTTATTATAAACTTCATTTATTTCTGGGTCTTTTTTATGTTGTTACCATACTCAATGAGTTCTTTGAGCATCCTATCAACACTGTTTTGAACCCTGCATTTAATTGGTTGGTTACTTCTGTTTCATTTAGTTCTTTTTCTGAGGTTTTGTTGTTCTTTCATTTGGGCCATACTTCTTTGTCTCCTCAATTTGGCAGCCTCCATATATTTGTTTCTGTGTATCAGGTAGAGCTGCTATGACTCCCTGTCAAGGGCATCTATATATTGTGTGAGGTGGAGCCTTAGGTAATCTCCAGAATGGGACAATCTGTTTCACTGCTTTTTGCCTCTAAGGAGGGGAGGACTTGAAACGGGAACAGCGTCACTGCCTGGCCTCTGGAGGTTTGTCCAGCAGTTGCCCTGTGTGACCAGTGCCCTTCCAGCTGTTGACTGGTGCTGAATCCCAGAGGGGTGGGTCTATGTATGTTTTAAGTCCATGTGGCTTCTTTCAGTGGAGTCTCCTGAAAATCCAGCAGTTTCTTCCTCAGTCCTAATCCCTACTGACTTTTACAGCCAGAAGTTATGGGGATTTATCTTCTTGGCACTGGAATCCTGGGCTGTGTGGTCTGACCTGGGGTTGGGAATGCTTACTCCCAAGGTATTCCTCCTGATTTTTACCTACCACAAGTGAATGTTAAACTGCCAGTTCCACTACCACCACCAGTCCATGCCACTGTGTCTCTGTGCCTCTCTGCCCATCTCTGTGTCTCTGCCCCTCCTACCCATCAGGATGAATGTGGCTTCTTTAAATCCTTGGTTGTCTGGACTACCATACAGATCTATTTTCTGATGGTTCTGGGTGTTGTTTTGATGTCTAGTTGTAATTACGTGGTTGTACAAGAAGGCAAATCATGTTTACCTATGCCATCATCTTGACCAGAAATCTAGTTTGTTTTTCAAATTTCATAATGAATCTCTTTTAAGAAAGAATGACAATCAAATATTCTCCTACAATTGTGCTTATAGCAGTTCTCTGATGCAACCTTTGGTTCTTTTGTTATTTTATATTCTTGTGTATATTCTTTTCATTTTGTTTATTTTCACCTGAGTAAATGTGTGTGTGTGTGTGTGTGTGTGTGTGTGTGTGTGTGTGTTTCAACAAAGGCAAGCAAAAGGTAAATACACTCACTCTAGAGGTTTGGAGCAAAACATTTTTCTTTGAATTGTAAATATTATTGTTTGGAAATTTTCAGCATATAAACAGTAATTAATGTCATAAAGGCTAATGTAATCAGTTTAGAAATTGTATAAATAAAAAAAGAAAGGAATCTGATGACTGAATATTATATAACCACATTTGAGAAAAAATGCATAAGAGGAAATCCTAACATACTAGACTAAGGTGGGATTCTTACATTTATAGCATAAATCTTATTTCTTTTCTGTTTCTTTAACCTGTGAGTAAAATGGGCCTAAATATCTCTCTTAGCTTGACTAAACTTTAGCCAAGATTCAACCTGATGGTGGGTCTTTTTCTTGGAGCATTTACTTTAGAAAATGATTGTAAATTTTTTTGTTTTGCCTTTTTGAGATATAAATCTTCAAGGGATGCATGATGCAGTGTGAAGATAAAGTTTTATTAACTTGTATACTTGAAACCTGTATGGTTTTGCAAACTCATGTCACCTCAATAAATTAAAAAAAATAATTGAAAATAAAAAGAAAAAAATGAAAAATAAATAAAATCCAGAAATGTTTTCCTGTACCTGGAACTCATTTCTTTGAAATGTGATTCTTACGGAGGGTGGCACCTCCATTTCCCTGTCCACTATGGGAGGATGGAAGCCAACTTCAGTGAGTGCCTTGCTCTGAGTTGTAAAGTTACCTTCTGTCATGAAGGTATGAGGAAGTTTGCTTTCTCTTTGGGAAAAGCCAATGAACAAACACAGATGGCTTCATTTCCCCCTATTTTTGCTTTTAAAATCCCTCTCAGTTTTTGTTTCAATAGGATTTTAGATTGGCCTCTCTACCCTATTGCAATACACTTAAATAAAAAAAAATTCTTGTCTATTTAACATTGGTGCAGTTTTTGCTTTGACAACTGTGTCTACCGTAATCTTTTGGTTCATTGAGATTACCTCAACCCTACTCCTTGATGCCACATGCATTCTTAAATTCTGCTGACTCACAGCAAATAAAAGAACGGGAATGAAGATTTATCTGTAGGTTTCAGGACTCTAATAGACTTCCTTTCATCACCATCTCCTGGGTTTTCTTGGTCTAGTGTTTTATGTTTCTTTCTGCAAGATCTGGTCTTACTCATGAGAAATATCCTGTATGCCAGAATTTTGTTCTCTTTTATCTGATTTTATCTATACTTAAACTGCCAAATTCCCCAAAGATTCTGCTTTGTTCCCATCTCAGGCTTCCAATTCAGAAGATGTTATTCTGAAAACTGTACATTTTTAGGTGATTTATTCAGCAATGAATGTGAATCACGTATCATCAAGATTCCACTATTTTTCTGGTATTCATCTTTGGATCTAAGAAAACTACTAAAAAGCAAATAGAAGTAGTAGTACTTTTCTAAGTCATATTTACTTCAAAAACTTACTGTATTTCTTCTTTCTATGGCATGTTATTCTTTATTGTTTCTTTTTAAGTATATTTTATTGATTATGTTATTACAGTTATCCCATTTTTTCCTCCTTTATCCCTCTCAACCCCTGCACCCTACCTCCCACCAGCATTTCCCCACCCTTAGTTCATGTCCATGTATAATATCTTTGGCTTCTGCATTTCCCATACTATTCTTAACCTACCCCTGTCTATTTTGTACCTATCATTTATGCTTCTTATTCCCTGTACCTTCTCTCCCATTCTCCCCACACCCCCTCTTCACTGATAACCCTCCATGTGATCTCCATTTCTGTGATTCTGTTTCTGTTCTAGTTGTTTGCTTAGTTGGTTTTTGTTTTTGTTTCCAGGTTCTGTTGTTGATAGTTGTGAGTTTGTTGTCATTTTACTGTTCCTAGTTTTGATCTTCTTCTTTTTCTTAGATAAATCTCTTTAACATTTCATATAATAAGGGCTTGGCGATGATGAACTCTTTTAACTTTACCTAATCTGGGAAATACTTTATCTGCCCTTTCATTCTAAATGATAGCTTTGCTGGATCGAGTAATCTTGGATATAGATCCTTGCCTTTCATGACTTTGAATACATCTTTCCAGCCTCTTCTTACCTGTAAGGTTTCTTTTGAGAAATCAGCTGATAGTCTTATGGGAACTCCTTTGTAGGTAACTGTCTCTTTTCTCTTGCTAGTTTTAAGATTCTCTATCTTTAATCTTGGGTAATTTAATTATGATATGTCTTGGTGTGTTTCTTCTTGAATCCAACTTCTTTGGGACTCTCTGAACATCCTGGACTTGCTTGTCTATTTCCTTCACCACATTAGGGAAGTTTTCTTTCATTATTTTTAAAAATAAGTTTTTAATTTCTTACTCTCCCTTTTCTCCTTCAGGCACCCTTATGATTTGGATGTTGGAATATGTAAAATTGTCCCAGAGATTCCTAAGCCTCTCCTCATTTTTTTAAATTCTTATTTCTTCATTCTGTTCTGGTTGAACATTTACTTCTTCCTTCTGATCCAAATCGTTGATTTGAGTCCCAATTTCCTTCTTTTCCATGTTGATTCCATGTATATTTTTCTTTATTTCACTGTATATAGCCTTCACTTCTTCCTCTATTTTGTATCTGTACTCAATCATCTCTCTGAGCATCCTGATTACCATACCAGTGTTTTGGACTTTGCATCTGATAGGTTGACTATCTCCTCATTGCCTAGTTCTTTTCCTGGAGTTTTGATTTGTTCTTTCATTTGGACCATATTTCTTTGGTGCATCTGTTATATTATAAGGTGTGAAGCCTTAGATATTCACCAGGGTGTGCAATCCATTTCACTGCATTGTGGGGCTGTATGTGAGGGCAGGGTCAGAGAGGGAACAATGATGCTTGCTCAGCTCTTGCTCTGCTTTCAGTCACTTCCCCTTCTACCCACAAGCAAATTAGGCCCTTTTGGTACTGATACCCAGGTGGATGGGTTTGTGTATATTTTAGGACTCATGTGTCTTTCCATCAAACTTTCCTGTGAGGCCAGGAGTTTCTCCCACTGCTGCAATAGCCACAGGATTTTACAGCCAGAGGTTTTGAGGCTTGATTTCTTCACTCTGGAACCCTGGGTTGTGTGGTTTGTCTTGCTCCCAGTTGTTCCACCAAGTTTTTACACATTCCAATGTGGGACTGCCTTGTCTGCCAGCTGCCTCCTTCCCAAGTGTCCTTTCCACTCCAGCTGCCTATCTCCACCCCTCCTACCAATCTGGATGAATGTTTCTTCTTTAAATCCTTGGTTGTTGGACTTTCATACAGTTTGATTTTCTGGCAGTTCTGGTTGTTTTTTGTTTTTAAATTTGTTGTTGTCCTTCTTTTGGTTATGCATGGAAGCAAAGCATATCTACCTATGCCTCCATCTTGGCTAGAAGTCTATATTTCTTATTGAATTTCGATCATTACTCATTTTTTCCACTCTGCCCCAAATCTAGAGCTCAGTATTATATAGCCTCTTATTTTCTCTGTGAGAACACTTTACTACATATATAGCTTCCTTGACTAATGTTTGTAAGTGATATTCTATTCTCTTAAAGCTGGTCCTCACTGTCCAGGGTAGTGTGGATGACAGTGTTGAGACTGACTTCCCATTATAATAGCATTATCTTCATCCACATCTTTGGGAAAAACCCAAATATTATTTGGTTCTGTAGGTGTGTATTTTTCTAGAAGTCATGTTTTTTAGTACTTCTTGTACTTGCTATGTACATAGATATTCAACCAGCTTTTTGAGTCACTTAGAAATCTGGCTAGAAACCCCATATATTGAATTTCTCTTCATATGTCTAGAACTTATGCTTTAACAGACTGAAAAATTCTTAGAAATATCATTCTGGATTTCTTAAAAAGTTGTGAACATGTTTGCTAATCATGTTTAGACAGAAATCCTTGCCTTATCACTGTTTTTAATAAACAAATTAACATTTCTACATTCTTTGTTTTCCTCATTTTCAAAAATGAGAATTGTTATCATTCACTCTTTGTTTTCATAAAGACTCAATGACATAATACATCAAAAAATGATTAGTACTGGTGTTGGAACCTACTATGCAATTGAGATATTACAGTCAATATGGGGATGATCGTAATGTTATCCATGATAAAGGGGTAAGAGAAAAGTATTTGTAGAACTTTACACTCTCCTTTCCCTTTTTACAGAAACAGTTCTTAATTTTATCTTAGAATTAATGTATTTATAGGGGAATATGTTGTTGGAGAAAAGAAAGGGCACCTTTTCTTAAATTCACTGCTCATGTACATTCAAGTTTTAAAGACATCTTTCCTCCAAATAAAGTTAACTGGAAATCATTGTTACTCATGTGCAACTAGAAGAAATATTACCATTGCCAATGGCAAGTTAATAAGGTAATAGTTTAGTAGGTGTATTTATGTGACCATTAAGGTATATAAATTATTCAAGCCCCTTTGATTGTTAAGCATCATATTGGATTCAATAAACACCAGGAACTAATACTAAATAGAGAGTAGATGAGCAGACAAAATAAACAGTTAAAAGATAATGTGAAGGCTTAAAAATAGCATAATCATGAAAGCAGTGAGTCCTCTCTAAAGGGGACAAAGGCAATTTTTATAGGATCTTGTATATTTATACTTTACCATACATTATAATATCAATCCTCTAATTTAAATGTCACCAAAAATATGAGATTGACATACTATTTCCAATAAATACAGTAAACTAAGTACTGGAGATCTTAATTCATCTGCCAAAATTTACATATATGAAGAGTTCTAGAGCTGGATATCTAGTCAAAGCTTTCCAGTGAGAACTTACACATCTCATCAGCTTGGATTCATAACAGATAATCAGTATGACCCAGACAGATGCAGCTAGGAGGCTACTGAACCATATTTATTTAAATTTAGAAGATAGTGCTTATACTTCAGTCATTTTTTCTTTTACTGTAAAACTATCTTGTTATTATTGAAAAATAACCTTCATTTAATAATTATGAATCAAGGGTTCTGTTAAGTTTTTTTTGCAATTTTAAATTGCTGGAATCTGAAAACTTACTTTTATAATCCACTTACCTTCATGTATATTTCATTTTATTTTGTTGCATGTTGAAATTGAACACATTTAAAGGGTTAAAGGTATTCCATTTCTATATGACTGTCACTGACAAGGAAACTTTTATTTCAAAGGGCCTGTAAAAGCAGCAAATGAGGTTTTTCTCTGAAGGCCATGCTCATGAAGATTTATGATGCCTGAAGGCATAGAGTCCCTAAATTAGAGGTCAAAGCATCAGTGGAATTTTTAGCACAGTAACAAAGAAATCATTTTCTGAAAACCTCCCTTAGTTTTGAAAATAATTTCAAAGATATATTACTTGGCAAAATGTGGGAAAAGGACATCATTTTATATTTTAGGATAAGGTTATGCTATTAATTATCTCACTGCAAGTAAAGGAAAATAAAGAGAAAAATGAAACAAATTGAACACAATATTTGTTTTGTTAGCATTTATAAGGAATAACTATTATTGATTATGTTAAAGATCATTATACAAATTCTATTTGACAGTACTGCATCTACACTAGTATATTATTTGTTGAATAAACTGATAGCTATAATTTTATAAAGTAGCTTTAAATGTGATAGTTCTTAACCTTTGTCAGCCACCACCTCCAGTGAGAATTTAATGAAAGGGATGAATTCAGTCCCTCTAAAACTTACACATGCATATAAAATTTGCCTATAAATAGAGATGGGACTCAGAACCATCTAAGGCTCTTACCATTGGAATAGGTAGGACACATCTGAAAATGTATTGTCTGACCACCAAATCCCTCCTTGAAATAATTGAAAAATGTTTCTTACAGTTATGTCTGATATTGTTTTATGACAATTGTTGAACACATATGACTGTGACTTGGGTTATGGGGCTTTCTGAACTGTTGTATTCACTGTTCGTTACTCCACCGTTTTTTTCTAGAATTAATGGAGACTAAATTCAAAGGTCACTTAAAAGAAAAAAAATTTGCAAAACAAAAAATGCCAAACATCGTACTGCCCCCAATTACTAACTCCTTTCAGCCTGTTTCTTTGAATTTATTGAAGGGTTTCATGATGTTAGAGTCCACTGTAGCAAGCATTAAATACATCTGTGCCTGAAATATAGAGCCCTCTATCCAGAGTAATTCCAAGCTACTGTCTTTCAGTATGAATGCTCCCTTAAATGGGAGTTTGCGTTTCACTTGTATACAGATAATTATGTTTGAGAGGCTGAGAGTATTAAGTTACAAAAATTTAGGACATCCTTTATACAAACAAATAAGCAAATAGCTATATCTTACAAAAGTGAAATATTTATTCAGCTGACAAAGACTTGGAACAATGATGGGAGAAATGGTTAAATAGTTAAAGCTAATGTCCAAGGAAGCCCAAAGACTAAAATTAAAAACATGTTCATTGTTAGGAACAGTAATCTCGAGACTGGCTGTACAGAACTAATATCTTTGACTGGATAACTGTATAGTCAGAGAAATTGAAAGATGTCATAAACAAATAGCCCCCTCTCATTTTCCATCCATCTGGTCAGGTAGAGTGATTGACTTTAGTAATCTCAAGGCATGTATGAAATTTATCAAATACTGAATTCCAACTAGTGTTAATTTATTTACTTTGTAATAACTTTTATTCATTTATTCAAAAAATATTTAGTAAGAGTCTACCATATGACAGGAATTAAGATTGATAAAAGTGGTAAAATAATAAATGATACACAATCTGTGTCTTAAGTAGCCTGGGGCAAGCCAGAAAGATAGGCATGAATAATGAAACAATTTAATACTATGTGACAAGTGCTATAAGGGGGGAAAGCCCAAGTATGAGAAGGGCTCATAGAAGATGAACTAATTTTGTTGCAAATAAGAAATTAAAATAAGGCATTAAATATCAATAGGAAGTATTTATGGAGATAAGAATAAAAGAGAGCAGTGTGTTTAAGGCAGACAGAGTATTTGTAAACCTTTGGAGACAAAAGACATATAGGATGTTTTGGAAACCCTGAACCTTATAATTCAAGATGGGTATATTAGTTTTCTATTGCTGATGTAACAAATTGCTACATTGTGGCTTAAAACAACATAAATGTATCATTTCACAGTTCTGTACGTCAGAATTCTGACACAGGTTTCACAGAGTTACAATCAAGATGTCAGCAAGGCTGACATATCAATATCAGTTTGTTTTCCAGCACCATTCGGTGAAAAGAGATTCCTTTCTCTATGGCATTGCTTTGGCAGCTTTGTTGAAAAGCAAATGACTATTACATGTGTGACTAATTCTAGGGGCTCTCAATTCTTTAATTTGTTCCATTCATATATTTCTTTAATACTTTGCTAATTGCATACTGTCTAGTTTACCAAAGCTCTAGTAAGTCTTAAAGACAGCATAAGTCTTTAAACTTCTTTTGTTTTTAAATATTATTTTTGAAATTCTAGGCCCTTTGCATTTCCACATGAATATTAGTTTTGGTTTCTTAACTTAAAAAACCCTGCTAGGATTATAATCACAAAGCTTTAAATTGATATAAATCAGTTGTGATAATCAGCATCTAAACAATATTCATAAATAGAGTATATCTTCCTATTTATGTCTTCCTTAATTTCTTAGGTAATGTTTTGTAGTTTATAGTTTTCTTGATTATCTGTTACTAAATTTTTGACACTTTTGAAAATTGATTACTTTTAAATTTTTGTTTCCCAGTTTGTTGAAAAAATATAAAATAATATGGATTTAAGTTTATTAGACTCTTATTCTGTGAACTTGCTAAATTTGCTTATTAATTCTAGTTCTTATTTGTAAATGACTTAGATGTTTTACAAAAGGAATCATGAAACCTACAAATAAAGACTATCTTAAGTTTTCCTTTCAATCTTTCTTATTTTAATGTCTTTTTCTTGCCTTATTACAGTTTCTAGGAGAACTCTAATACAATATTGAGTAGAAGTGGCAAGAGTGAGTATTTTGTCTTGTTTCTGATCTTATGAGGAAAAAAACACTATTTTACCACTCAGTATAATTTTATCTGTAGGGTTTTTGATGGTGACTTTTGTTATATTAGGGAAATTTCTCAGATTTCCAGCTTGCAAAAATTTTATTTTTGAATCTATTGAATACTATGCTAAATTATATTGATTTTTGAACCTTAAGCAAACTCTGTATCCATGTGATGAGTTTCACTTGACATTAATATAGTTACTCTTACATTTTGGATATTTTTGCTAATATTTTAATGATGATTTGTATTCATGTGGGATGTTGATCTCTCTTTTCTTGAGGGGAAGTATGCATTTGTTAGGTTTTGTTATTAGAATTTAGCAGGTCTAATTAAAAGTTAAGAAGTGATTCTTTTTCCCTCATTTTCTGATAGAGTATGCATAAATTTGTTTTATTTCTTACAAAAATGTAGAATTAATCAAAGGAAAAAATTGAGGTTAGAGGTGTTTTTCTGTTTTTCTAAAATGTTTTTTATAATGAAAACAAAGATTCAGAGAGACCTCATTCTTCTTCATAATTTTTCCCTTCTTCCTTCATTTCCATTGATCTGTCTATCTTTTAGGTTATCAATTTTGTTGATTTTTTTTAAAAAAACAAATTTAGTTTTTCAGCTCAAATTTTTCATCTTTAACGTATTTCATGCATTTACACTCATCTTTATTTGTTCTTTCCCTCAATTTATTTTGTGTTTCCTTTGTACTCCTTATATAGTTTTTTTATGGTAATACCTTAGGTCATTGATTTTAGACTTTTATTCTAGTAAAGCTATTAATTTCCCTTTGATGATTGCTTTGGATGCAACCAAACATTTTGACATATCATATTTTCATTACTTTTCAGTTCAAAATATCTTCTAATTTCTCTTTCAATTCATTTTTTTGGAACCATGGATTTTTAGAATTGTGTTCTTTAATTAAAAACACTTAGAAAATTTCTTTTTACCTTATTTTAATTGATCATTCACTTAGTTTTGTTCAGTAAACATGTGGTATGATTTTAGTCCTTTTAAATTCATTGTGTTATATATCATCATAATGTCTGTCTGGGTGAGCTTATCATATGTCCTTGAAAGGAATGTGTTCTCTACAATTGTTGGAAGTAATGCTATATAAATATCGAATCAAGTTAATTGATAGTATTCTTTATATTTTTACTGAGTTTTTTCATCTAAATTTTGCAGTTAATGAGAGAAGGGTTTTAAAACAAACTACTATGATTATGGCATTTATATTTCTCTGATTTTAATTAATAGATTATGGATCTCTGTATTAGGCATATATAAAATTTTGATTATTATGTCTGCCTAATAAATTGACTCTGGTTCCTTATGAAATGCCCCTCTGTGTCTTTAGTGATATATCTTTCTATTTAGCTATCTATCTATCTATCTAGCTATCTAGCTATGTGCTGTTTTGTTAGAGCAGTTCTGGGTTCACAGAAAAATGAAAGGGAACATATAGAGATTTCCCACATGCCCTCTGCTCCCATACATGCCTAGCCCCCCATTACCAACATCCCTATCAGAGTGTATTTACATTTAAAGTGCACTTTCACTGATACTTGCCTTCTTATGTTGCAAACTATATCTACAATTTTCATTAGTTTGCTTTTACTTCATCCTTGTTTTGTGTTGAAAGTGTATCTCATTTTGACAACATGTAATTGGTTCTTCCCTTTCCATTCATTTTGACAGTCTTTGCTTGGGGTTTGATGCACCTATTGAATTAATAAATCTACATGTTTAGAAAATTTGTGTAATTGCAGGCTGATATTTTTTCAAATATTTTTTCTACTCCACATTTTTTATTCTCTTTCTGGAACTTTAATTATATATATATATATATATATATATATATATATATATATATATATATCTGAGACATATTCATGTGTTCTACAGGTTTTTGATACTCTGGTATATCTTTTCTTCAATTTTTATCTCTGTTCTTAAGATTACAGAATTTATATTGATTGATCTTCAAGTGCACAGACACTTTTCTCCAACATCTACATTCTGCTGTCATGTCCACTGAGAGATTTTTTTAATTATAGTATTTTCTATAAATTTTAAAATCTGTATTTTAAAAATACACTACTACTGTGTGCACACTTTTTTCCAAATTTTTGAGAGAAAAATAAGGATGCACATTATACATGGGTATAATGATTACATACCATGGGTATAATAATGGGAATAGTAATCCCATGTATAACACACATAAACTCATGTGTGTGCATTATACATGACAAAATGTGGTATTTCACTTCTGAAATTAATTATCTTTTTATTCATTACAAGCCATTTGATTTTTCCTCAATTCATTGAACAGGATTATAATGGTCACCTTGTCTGCCAGTGCCAACATCTGTGTCCTCTTGACATTGGACATCATTACTTGTCATTTTTCTTGAGAATGATGTATGGTCTCATCTTTCTTTGTATGTTGAATAATGTTGATTGTATCCCAATATACTGTGAATGATGCACATTAATTTCTGCATTCTGTCATGTTTTGTCAAATAATTTTTTTTCCTTTAACAAGGAGTTAACTTGCATGAACTAGAATTAGAAACTGCCTTTGTCTCCTACAGTGAAAAGCAGCTCAAACATAAGTTCACTTTATTTTTCCTCTTTAGCTAGTCATATTACATGGTTAAGAGTTGGAGCAGAACTTGTACACAGAATTTGGGCTGCTGCTTACTGGATCTGTCATTTCTTGGATTTGCACCTAAATTTCTAGCATCTATGTTTTCAGCAAAGTCTGTCCTTTCGTTCTCTATGGTAGTAAATCATAGGTTTGTATCTGAGTTCCAGTTACGCTCTTGTGGCCACTCTGACTCAGGCAGCTCTGAGGTCAGAAAATGCAAAAAACCAAAATGTTAAAAATGTTAAAATACGGAAAGCTTCCTCCATGCCCTTCTCTTTTCAAAATGTTAATCCCTATGTTATTCACTCTCCATTGTCTTCAGATAGTTGTTTAGTCTGTTTTGCCCAGGTTTTTTTTTTTACAAATTAAGGGTTGTTTTGGTCTGACAGAAATTTTGTCTCAGTGAGAAGAGGAAGCATTTGTTTTTAAAATAAATATATCTGAAGGTATTTGAATGATTATAGAAATAACCAAGAAAGGAGATTGTAAAGATAAAGGAGAGAGGAGCCTGGCACTTAAGGAGAAAGACAACGAGACATCCAGCAAACAGATGCATGAGCCGTACACAGGAGGGCACATGTAGAGAAAGGAGGAAGGGAAAAATGTTTTATATTGATAAAATTTGCAGGTGTTTTCACATAAATGCAAAGGGTTTCTATCATATTTTTAGCATCTAAAGTATAAAAACATCTAATTTATACTTTTGGTAATACAAGAATACAGAGTTCACCCTATATTAAAGAAGACTTTAAAAATATTCCATAATTTATTCCCTTGTTCCGGCTTCCTAAATGAACCTTCACATACCTCCCTATACCTATATTTGGCTTCAGGAAAGAATGAAATATTTACCTGAGGTGTTTCTCCACCTGAAAATCTCAGGTACCACAAAAGCAACATCTTTGTTCACAAACTGGATCCTCACAGCAAACTAATATGTGAAAAAAAGAATAAATAAATGAAGCAAAAAAAACCCATTAATGACTAGAATGTAAAAGGCCTCAGAGGACCTTTACTCTCTTTGTTGAAGAAAGTCTTAAGAACTGCTTTTTAATCATGTAATCCTTTCACAGCACAAGTGGGAGCACATTCCATGCCTTTCAGACAGATGGATGAAAAGACATGCCAAAAACAATCACTTGACTGGGTCGAACAAGAGGCCAGCCAAGCTACTGGTGATGACGGGCACAGATGGGAGTGATTGAAGTCTGTGGTAAGCCCAAATGCAATGATTTTGGTTGGTATTACACCTATCTCTCCTTACCCAACTTTTGCCGAGAAAGGGCAGTCAAGTCTCAACAAGACTCCTGGCTTCAGGCTAAAACAACGTTAAGGCCGTGAGACCATGGTCTCTCAGCAGCAGTGACGGCATGGAATGTTATGGATGGGGTCATCAGAGGGGAGGCCCATCTTCTCAGACCCATGGCGTAGTCCCAAGGGGCTGAGTACTCACTTGTCTGCTTGGCTTAGCAAGACACAGATATCAACTCACATTTTCTGGTAAATAAAACACAAAATATTACTATACCAGCCTCATCATTGTTCTTGTATACCAAATATTCAGTACATTTTTAAAGCATAGTAAATACCAAGAAGCATTAATATGACACAACCTCAAGAATGAAATCAATAGAGGATAAACTCTAAAGCATTGGGATTAGTAGACAGGTTTTAAAACAGCTATTTGAATACATTAACAAACGTGTAGGAAGAGGTACAAATAATTAGTGGATAGAGGTGAAAATCTCAGATAAATACAAAAGATATTTAAAAACAGATTAGAATGTTTCTTGATTATGGCGTAAGTCACACAGATGCGTACATTTGTAAAAACTCACCAGACTATATACATAAGATCTCAACATTTATATGAAATATAATTCTGCCTCAATAAAGATACAAAAGTTAAATAAAACAAAGTCAAACAGTAAGTCTTAACTACATTCTGTTTTTTCTTCTCATATAATGTATCTTCAAATGCTGCTGATCTATCCTCGAATGCACCACTCAAAATCTCTCATGCCTCCTAGCCCTGTTCCTAGTGCCCTGGAGGAGATCATTTGGACTGCGATAATCTCCATAGTTACCCCTGTCTTCAGTCCTGTTAAACCATCCTCCTCAAAGTTCCCAACTGATTAAAAGGGGGAAAAAACTCATAAACTTTCAGTTCCTTGGGACACAAAGCATACCTTGATTTGCTGTGTGAAAATTCAACCAACACATCTACTTCTAGTTTATTTTGTAATTATCTTTTTATATGCCTGACTTCTCATTAGACTATGTACTTTGTGAAGACAGAATTAAATCTTCCTCATTTTTAGTATTAAAAGCGCCATGTAAAATGCCTGGTTCATAGCAAGTCTTGATATTTGCTGAAAGGATAAACAGGCTACATTAGGTGATAGTACTAAACTGGCTACAACTCACTGTAACCAAAAAGGTTTTATTTTGTTTAAATAAATTAGATTTCATTGTACAGGTGGTACAAAATTAAAACAATGTGATTTGACCTTATTTAAAATCTGACTGCTAACTAGGGTATGAACTAAGAAAGGTCTTCTTTGTAGAAATTCATTTATTATGAATTGCAGTTGCTGAAGCAATTAGAAAAAAAAGCAGATGCTGTACATAAGAAAAATACTTTCTAATTGGGACCTACACCTTTGAAACATGAAAAATTTCTAACAAGTTTATTCATATTTGATTTCTTTTAACTTACAAAATTAAAAGTACTTTATATTATTTGGAAAAATTAGACAATTATGAAACTTAAACAAAGAAAACATATGTACTAATACCATATTAAGTATAGTTCATACCCTGAAATTAATTAACATTCCTTTAAAAATCCTTCAAACGGTCATGATAAAAGTATTTGACCATAGGTATTAATTCTACAATCTCAAAAACTTAATCCCACAAACATTTTTTGTTCAATTTCTATTTTCATAAATAAAGATTAATATTAAAGCAAATCAATTATTTTAGACACTTTGTTAATTCAACCAAAATTGCACTCAAGGTTTATTCATCTTTTGACAAACTACATCACTTGAAGTCTTTAGACACAAGCCTAACAAGATTAATGATTCTCTCTCTCTCTCTCTCTTTTTTTTTTTGCTTCAAGAACATAACAAAAATAACACTGATGAGTATGTGATCAAGTTGCACTTTCAGCATCCTGTAGAACTGTATTTCAGTGGAGGTCTAACTTTGGCAAAAAGATGTTTTCCTCAGCCTAAAAAATATACTTGGTGGTAAATGTCTGGCAGTAAACAATGTCTCAGTGTTCGCTCTTAGGAAAGTTTTGAATTCCAAAACTCTAAGATTATGAGGGAAATAATCTTAAATGAAGTGTGTAGTATATCCCTTAGGTTCTTTGTCATTAAGTAAATGGGGAGATAAGAAATGGCTTTAAAACCAATGAGATGTAATGGAACAAAACTATGTTTTGTTTTGACTTTGCTGCTTACTACAGCATGAACTCTGAAAAAAAAAACTCTATCATAGTTCACATTTCAACATTTGAGATATGGTTATAATGAAATTAACATTTTTTATCCTGAGGTTCTAAAAAAGGGGATACTTATGAGTCAGATAAACCTAGTTTTAAATCCTAGCTATGTACTTGCTGATGCCCATGTTGGCTAAGGCAAGATAATCTCTCCAAAGTTTTTTCTGAATAGTATATATAAAACAGGAATAATAATTTCTACATAATGTGATTGTTTTGAAAATTAAATGAGATAATGGCCCTTTAGTTGAAGGGCTCTTCTTAAAATCTTGAGAGACAAAGAACAGACTCTCCAAGCTATAAACAATAAAGCCCCCAAACTATAGCACATGCAATATTGAATATTTGGCTGGTAGTCTAGTCTGTATCCTTATGTTTTCTTACCCTGCTCTCTCGATATGGATGTCTTAGAAGCCCCAGATTCAAGTTGTGCTTTTGCATGTCCAAAGAGCCGGTCTTGTTTGTGTCTTCTATAAACTTAATGCTTGACCTTAAGCTCACCTGCCCCCTTGATGTAGAGAGAACTTCCTAATCATACCTCAAGCTCAGAGTGATGGAGCTCAGGGCTGCTTTGCTGCTGTGACAGCAGCCTGACACAGGCCCAGCAGCACAGTTGGAAGAGCTCCTTCCTCACAGGTGCTGCTGAGCCTGCTGTGGGAGCATGTGTACCGTTCCATTCTACTTCCACATCGCCAAAAATACACAGTTTGTTACATGCCTCTATAGATACATATACACTCACACAGATATACATCACACATTATTTTGTTACTATTCAAGCCTGTTATTCTGAAAACATTTTAGAAATTAATATGAGATTACAAGATGAAAATATTTTAAAAGGAGTGAATTTAACATAAAAATTTTAAAACTTTAAACGAAGACAAATTCAGTATGAATTTACAAGTGAGATCTAGTTTGTATATAGTGTTGTTGAATATACTACTTAAATAAGCTTTTTTGGAAACTCTTGATAGATAATACAAAAGGACCTCATTTATTAAACAAAATTATCAGATGTTGAAAATTCAAAATAAAACATTTAGCAGCATATTTCTTAAGAGTATAAAGATGGTAGAGAGTTTAACCAAAGAATATTTATGCACAACCCATGGACATAGACAACAATATGGGGATTGGTTTGTGGAGGGGAGAAGGTGGGGCTGGGCGGAGGTAGGGAAAAGGAAAAAACTGGGGAAACCGTAACAACATAAAAAAAACTAAATTAAAAAAAAATAAAAATTCTTTGATTAAAAAAAGTAGTTCCCTTCATACTTCTGAACACTACATTCTTCATAGGGTTAGTGAGCTTGACATTCAAGTAGTCGTAAAATAATAGTTAAAATTTTTTTACTTTGTTTTTTGCATAAAGTGGCCAAATAAATGAGTTGTTAGTTGTTAGATATCATAGTATATCATGATTTCAAGAAGATTTAAAATTGATGAATATTCATATCATGCCTTTTAAGTATATTCATTAATTTTTCTTAAAAATAATGTTTTTATTTTCTGAGTCTTTTAGCTGTCTCTCTTGTGCTTGAATTTGCCCTGATATTTATGATTGAAAGTTTTAAAATGTTGACTGTCTGTAAATGTACAAATCTTTGAATGTGATAGCACCTAATTAAATGAACGATATTCAAATACATTTTCATGGGATGACATCATGTAAAGGAATATACAATATATGATATCAGTTCTAAGTTTGATTGTATTATTGTTTAGAGTAATTACTCCCACTTCTCAGTAAAATCATACATTCCTGCCCATTGTCATGTGATTTACCTTCCTCCTATGAAAAAAATATCCTTCCCTGCCTCATTGCACTCTGATGTGACTGTGCGACTGACTTTGGATAGTGGGCATGAGCCAATAGGACACACGCTGTATCCGAGTGGAAGCCTGAAATGCAACTGCATGGTTTGGCTCAGCCCCTGCTTCCCTCTCCTCTGAAAATACTTGTCCACAAAGGAACTGCTCCTTCAGGCTGGATGTTATAAGCCACTGAGACAGGGGAAGACGGGGTTATAGCACAACAAACCTAATACTAATACAGATTTTGAGATATAAATCTGACTGATACAAATAAATACACAAGGTGCTTACCTCCAATGTAATTATTATAAGTAAATATTCTTTCATAGAAATGTAAGCTATTCATGCAGTTTGCTCTAAAGCACCCCATTCTCTTCCTTGCACATGTAAGTGAAGTACAACATAACACAAATATATAATTTATCTTTTAACTAACAAGTTAATAATTTAAACCTATTTTCAATTGTAAGGACTACAGTTAAAGATGTAACCATAACATATTTTTCTATCTTTTTATATAATCTAAAGATTCTTTAAAATACAGAACAAATTGTTTAAACTCAAGCTTAGGAATAACTAATAATAGTTTGCATTCTATTGAAAACAATATAAGACATCTAATCAAAGCAATATTGATAATATTTATTTTACCACAGTGCATATTTGTGAAGAATCTCTGACATCTTTTTATACTAAGAACTTGAAAGTAGTTTTCTGAGCTGCATTTAGAAACTATAAAGTACTATGATGCATAGGAAAGTGGCAGTTGGAAAACACAAATGGGTACTTTAAAACTACTGCTTCTTGGTATTCTATATTGGCAATGAATAAACCCTGAGCTTGGCTGGCTTCTCAGTACATCCAATATCTAATTTCAGGATATAAAGATTTGAATACTGTCTTCATGTTGCTACTTCTCATATATGCCCAGATGTTACAATTTTAGTGCTAAAATTATTGCCAGCTTTTCATTGGCATTCTTTTATGTGATGAAGTAGCTAATCTTACTTTGTAAGACTACTCCTTCCCTCCAGACCCCCTTAAAATTGTGAATCGGACCAGGGAATCATGGCCATATGGGAACAGTCAATGCATTTTCCCCTCCCCCAGGAATAAAAATAATTTTAAAAGATAAACACTCTATGAGGAAATAAAGCCCATCTGTGTACTGGGTCCCTCCAATGAGGTAATTTTTTCTGACCTCTGTTGTTTGGAAAAGGTTACTGGATCATTGATATATTCTAACTAGTGCATACAAACAGACCAAAACATATTTTGTTCTCCCCTCAAATTTCCTTTTGAAAGAGATATCTGAGCTCAACCATCACCATTCTTGGTAACAATATATCAACCATATAACAATATGAATTAATTATAATCACCAGTATACTGGGCCTTTCATGTTGTCCAGACACATTCTGTGTTCTCATAGTCTGGATCTCCTTTTTCCTGCACAGTCTCGCCTCCTCCTTCACAGAGAAATAAACACACTCCAGTTATGGTTATCACAAATGTCTCCAGTGATCCCCTATTACAAAAACCTTGATACTTTTGTTCATTTCTTACTTGAATTATTTAAAGAATTTAATATTGATAAGTATACGCTCATAATTTTTTTAAATTGTCAATACTTCCTAAATGTATCTTTTTAAACAACCTTGATCTCTTTCCTAACTTTTACACTCACAAGTGAATGACTTATAAAACTTAATGTTTCAAAAGTACTCTGAATTTTTGTATTTAAAACTGAAATCATGATCTAACCCATCCAATCTGGTTCTCTTTTGTGTGAGTAAATAGTGAGTAAGTTCTATCCACCACGTTATTCACCCAGAATCCTGCGAGACACTCTTCACACCTCCTTCTCCATTACCCTGTATCCAACCCCTTATTAAGTCCCTGTGATTCTACTTTTCACACATACTTCTAATTTATCATATTATCTTCACTTCTAATACTCCATTTTTAGTCTAAGATATCTTTATCTCTTGCCTTGTCTCCTAACTTTTTCCTAATTCAGTTTTCACCCACTTGAATCCATTTGTTTCAAAAATAAAATTTTGATCATATCACTAATTTGATTTAAAGTCTTAAATTGCTCCCAATGCTGTTATGACAATACCTAAACATTTTCCATGACCTACAGGGCTGTTATAGGCCAGACCATTTCTACCCCTGCAGACTCATTGATGCCACTCTTCACTTTTCTCTCTGGACTTCACATTTTTCCTCTGACTTTCCTTTTGGCACTGAGATACAACATTTCAATAGTTTCTGTGGTCTTTGCATATGACTTTTTAGTCATATATCCTGGATTTTTTTCTTTCTTTTTTAAAGAAGAAAGTAAGGTGATGGGGGTGGGGGAGAGAGAGAGATATGAATGTGAGAAATATCAATTGGTTGCCTCTCTTCGGTTTCCTGACTGGGGATCAAACCTTCCTCAACTCAGGAATGTGTCCTGACCAGAACAGAACCATGACCTTCTGGTACACAAGGATGATGCTCTAACCAACTAAGCCACACCAGCCAGAGCTGGACTTTTTTTTTTTCTTTCCACTGTTTCTCACTATTTACTCTTGATACTTACAGGTAAGCTCATGTCACTTCCATAGTAAAGTTTGTCCTGATTTTTCAGGCTAGATAGATACCCCAATTTCATGGTCTTAAATTATATTTTTGGTAGAATATTTGCAAGAGCTTGGACTTTATTTATATATTTAGGAGACTATTTAAATTATGACAATCTCTTACACTCATAAGCACTGTTATAAGAAGGACCATTTATTTTACTTTACCACCAGTGGCTAGTGTATAATAATTATTTGTTTAGTAAATTTTAAAGAATGAATAAATCAATAAATACATGAGTGAAGAGTGGTCACTACATCCTGGTCAGGCTCCTCTCTTTTGAAAGGTAGATATTAATATTATTCTTTGGATTCTAATTATAAAAATATTGGCACCACACTTATTTTACAACCCCAAATTAGTGTATTTCACAGCCTCATAAGTAAGAACAACATGTTGAAATCAGCACTATTAACTATTTTCAAAGCTTCAAGTGAAATAAATTATATCTACAGAGATTTGCATCAAGATCAAGCATTCCAGCCATTTTCTAGATCAAGGATCCCTACTCAGTGGTTTCCACAGCCTTTCATGGGTACACTGGTAGGAGTGGGTGCATAGAGGAGGGAGAAAATGCCATTATTTCAAAGAGTTTTCTAAAATCATATCAGGAACATTGATTAGAGTGAATAACTTTATGTTTATGTATTCCATTTTAAAACACATAAAGATATTAATGTAAAAAATAAAATATAACTTTAAAAATCATCATTGGATTTATAGTTTTTACTATAATGTTCTTTCTATATCAACAGATAATAAAGCATAATTACTAGCATGTAAGGATATAGAACATTTTTAATATCATTAAGCATAATGTAGCTGTGGACACTAATACAGCTTCATAAACCACTCCATGACTCAATGGCTTAAAATATAATAATTTATTTGTACTCATATATCAGCAAGTCATCTACTGGCTGGTGATTTATGCTGGGTTTGTCTGGGCTTGGCCTCAAATTATAGTTTAGTTCAGGTCTGCTGCGTATGGGTCTCTCATTCTCCTTGGGTCAATGGACTACTTGGGGCATATTGTTCTACTATTAATGGCTGGTAAATAAGACATATGGAAACAAACCCTTGATAACTCTTAAGGACTAAGCCCACATCTGGCACAACTGGCCAAAGAAGCCTGTATGGCCAAGCCCAGTATCAGCACTGTGGAAAAAGAGAATCTGGTTCTAGCACAAGAAACTGGAGTAACATACAAAATGTGAATACAGAAAGGACTGAAGAATCAGGAATATAAAATGCAATCCATTTCACAAAGTATTTCTCTTATTTTGAAATTTGAGATCCATTATTTCAGATACTCTGTGTGCTTTCTAAAGTATGCCAGGCCAACAGAAGGATATATTCTTGAATTGCAACACACATGTATTTGTAATATACTCATACTATAATATACTTATTTTTTTCAGTGTCCAGTTTTGTGGGTTTTGATGAATACACAGTTCTAACACCACCATAATCAGAAGGCAGAACATGAATAACTCTTATCCCAAATATTCTTATAATCTGCCTCAACCCTCAACCCTGATAACAACTTCTTCATAGTTTATTTTTTTTCAGAATGTCAAATAAATGGAGTCATACAGCATATAACTTTTTGAGTTTGGCTTCTTTCACTTAGCATACATTTTTGAGATTCATTCCTGTTGTATAAACTAATAGATATTTCTATGTCTTGTTTTTAGTCCTCTTAATTTTTGTTTGAGGCAATTTGTAGCTCCTAGTTTCATGCATAAACATTTAAAATGGCTATTGCTTCTCAATGAACTGACCCTTTAACATTATTGAATGACCCTTTTTATCCCTGACTTTTTTCTTCTCCTAAAGTTTACTTTTATGGTGATAAACCACTCCATTTTTTGATAGTGTTTGCATAGCACATCTTTCCCATTCTTCTTCATATAACTTTTTTATTTCATTATATGTAAGGTTTTGTATATATAAAATACCATGCAATTTGTTTCTCTCATCTAATCCTATGCTTTCTCTTTTAGTTAGTCTGTTTGCATCAGATTGGATTTCACTCTTCTATTCACTGTTAATTTTCTGATTGTCCATTCTGTTTATGTTTTCAAATCTTTTTTTTTTTCTGTGCTGCAGTCTTTCCTATTTCTGTGACTCCAAAGGCTTGGATGCTAAGACTTTTGACATTGTCACATAGGTCTTTTGGGCTCTTTTCATTTATTTAATAGGCATTTTTTTTTTACATAGATTGGATATTTTTTATTGATCTACTTGCAAATTCAATGACTCTTTTGTCATTTTCATTCTGTTACTGAACCCTTCCGTTGAAGTTTTTGTGTTAATTTATTTCTAAAATGTGCATTGTTACATTTTTATAGTTTCTATTTCATTGCTGAATTCTCTCTTCCCATTCATTTCAAGACCTTTCACCCTTATTTCATAAAGCATGGGTGAAAGAGCTACTTTAAAGTATTTGTCCAATAAGTTCAACATCTTGTCTATTTGTGCCTGTTGTCTATTGTTTATACTTTCTATTAAGAATTTTTTAGATTTTCCTGTTTTATATGTTAAATAATTTTGTACTTTATCCTAGAAATTCTGAAAATTATGTTATGATTTAGTATTGTTAAAATCATCCTGAGAATGTCTACTTCCTGTGAGTTGAAAGTTAGCTACAGACCACAGGAGTGTAATTCTAATCTCAGTTAGGATTTCGAAGTCTCCCAGTACTATTCCGCCTCATTTCACATGTCCAATTCCCAGAAATCAACACGGCACCTGGGTGGCCATCTACATTCTATTTTCATTCTGAAGGCTGTTGCTCTATTGTTTGGAGCATTTCCACATCTATACAGATCAAGAATGAGTCCAGGATTTTTTGGGGGTTTTAAAGGATTTCTTTCTTTATTCAGCAATCTCCTTTCTGTAATTCTCTTACATACTTCAGCTCCTGGGGAACTGATTTTTGATCCCTGGCTTGAACACTGAAATTTTTGCCTCCTGAGTTGTTACAAGTTTTCTGCAATTAGGTCTGCTTTGAGGAAATATGATGAAGGAGAGAGAACAAGTAATGGAGATTCCTTTTCTATGCTTTGTCTACAGGGACCTCTTTCCTCAGATTGTCTTGTCAAAAGAGGAGGATGTTTTTATCAGTGTTTTAGGTGCCCAGGTGGCTGCCATTTCCTGTCCCTACCATCATCATTGCTGTTGCCCTCCTGCTACAGGAGTGCAGCTTCCTAAGACGGACTTGATATGAGGCTGTGCTGAGAGTACAAATAGAAAGAAAACAAAAGGATTTCCTCCCCCAACACACAGAGGGAGTTTTTCCAAGTTCTCTGACCTAAAAGAAAGTGTTTCTCTTGGAGATTTATATGTCTATATACATTACCCATTTCTGTCCAGGGTTTTTAGTTTTAGTTCATGAGAAACTGAGCATGTACTTTCTTTGTCTTAACCTGATCCAGAAGTTGGACTACATCATTTTGATTGCTAAAAGGATTGCCTTATTATGCTTTCAGCTCACTTGGAAGGTCATTATCCAAAAGTGCCTTTAAAAATCTCATTGCCCTATTCACTGAAGATGGTGTTCAGGAATGTGTTTATAGTACCATGGAGTGCTGCTCTCTTTGTGAAAACCCACAGGACATTTTCACTAGCTTCAGTATATGGAATAGTTAGGTTGCATCTGTTCCCCTAGTTTATTTTTTATTATGTGATTTGTGATTTGACCTTTTCAGCTTCTTTGTTTGGTGACTGGTTTGCAGAGGAGTATATTTTTCTCCCACATTTAGAAAGTTTAATGACTAGATAGTATACTAATGTCATTGCCAGGAAAAATAGGATTCTTCCACAGTATCACAGGAAACACATTTCAAGGATCCATGCACAGGAGGATGGGGTGTAGTGGCAACATTCACTGGGGCAAAAACAAAGGGCTGCCCCCGGTTGCCCAGTGTATCATCCATGACCTCATGGCTCAGCTCCCTCTTGCTGTGGGAAAGAGTTCAGCCTCTGGGGCCACACTGGCCAGAGAAGAGGGCTAAGACCCAGAAGTGTCATTCCATTAGCCTGGCACCCAAGGCTCTAGTCATCTAGCACAGTCTCTGTTTCCACCCAGCCCACATGCTGTGGCCTGCAGAGCTGCCACACCCAGGCCTGTGCAGCTGCTGCAGGGAGAGAATGCTGTGTCCTTTGTAAGATTTGATTATACATCTCTTTGTGTTTGGGAAGGGGTAATCTTTCTTCCAAATTAACCAATCTTCTTTCTAACTTTTTGTGGGTTCATGCTGGATCTTCACCTTATCCAGTCCCTTTCCTGGGTCTTCCCGGCTTCTTTAGGGCCCTTATCTTATTTAGTCCCTTTCCCTTTATGGTCACAGTTTTGGCTCCTACTGGACAGGCCTCAGCAGAGGAATTTTCCCTTTAATGGTTCTCCCCTCCCCCCACCCCCCAGTAACCTACGGGAAGGGCCCCTTTATTCCCTGAGGAGATTGGAAAGCCTGTCTCTCCTGACTGCCTGCTCGAAGTTCCTTTGGCACAGGATGTGGCTGTCTCCTAGAGTGTCTGTGAAGCTGCTCCTTCCTAGTTACTCAGGTTTAATGTCTTGTTCCATTTGCTCCCTTCCTATAACTAACTTGCTGCCTACACTAACAATCTGACTTTTGACTTTCCCATAATCTTCCTTTTTTTTTATTCATCTGGTTTAAATTTTAACATATTGTATTATAGATATTTACATAGGCAACCTTAAGTCTTCTTTGGACAAAGATATACACAAAAAAATCTATGTACTATAATTGTACTGCATATCATAATTGAGAAGTCAGTATACATGACTGGAACAGAAAAGACATAAATATTTTAAAACCAAATATTATTTGAACTGTATAATTCAGTCTGCATTAAAACATCTAGAGTTTACCTTTGTTTTAGAAAAGTTTCACTAATGGACTTTATACATTAATTTTAGGAAAAATAAATTTAGAAGAATGTTTAAAAGATACAAAATAAAGTGATTTTAATTTTTCCTAAAGTTTATCAGAAACTGGCATTTAAAAATAAACAGCTAATAACATTACTCTGTAAGCAACAGATAACTGATGCTTAAGTAGTCAGGACTCCTAACAGGCAATATATGATTATTTTAATTTAAATCACTACATTTCAAATTATAAAATTTACTAAAATAAGAAAAAAAGCACTTTTCATAAATCAGATCTACTGTCTTCCTATTCATAGCTCTCTCCAACACCCATCTTGCCTACTCTTCCATATTACAAACTGGATATAATTTTTTTCATGTGGCCAGTGAGTTTATAGGCATAAAAATGTGATTTCTTCATTATGAAAGAAATTAAACAATTAAGTTTTATGAGAGGGTCCATAATTTCTCGCTAAAACTGTATCAAATATTTTATTTGTAAGTGTATTCCTGTGCTTTTTTTCCATTTTACAACCTGTTATTTTAATTGCCAACAAAGAAGATTGGCCTTTTACTTAGGACAGACCTTGTTCTTCCTCTAGACAACCTTCTTCTTTCTTTATGTGTGACATACTTTGCTCAGCAGGCTTAAAATCCAGCTTTAATGTCACCTTCTCCTTGATGCTCTCATGGGATAAAAAATTGTATCTTCCAGAAAGGACCACATTGCATATATTTTAGAAATCTAATGGGTTTTTAAATAATGAATATGAAACAGTGTTTTGGTATCAGTATGAACTAGGAAAAAGAGTAAAGCAAAAATCCATAGATATCCTAATAAAGAGTAACACAGATACATCTTCACATGCAATTGCATCCATTATCACTGTTAGTCCATCCTTTCAGCTGTAACCTTAGGCTTGTGTCTACACCTTTGAGATATTGTCTCCTGAAAGTATTTGCTCCTTGGTAGAATTAAATTCTATCAAAACTAAGAATCTAATCCAGTGTAGATTTCTACATCGTTTTTCGTCACAGAGTCAAGTTCGCCTACCCCTGTTCTAAATGATGCCTGAGACGATCTTTTCTTCATTCTCAGCATATTGTTTCCTGAGCTGCTGAAATAGGAGCTTAGGAAATGATATGGGATATATATCCCATATTTTAATAGGATATAGATCCTAATAAAAGGGGTATGTCTCTGTGTGTCTGTGTGTGTGTACATATACATGTAATAGATAAGTATGTTTGTATATATATTTGTGTATGTACATATATATGACTTGAGTACAAAGTTTTATAAGCCTTTTATCAAGTGATTTGCCTCTAATCTTTGTTTACCTTTAGTCCTATTATTTTTAGTGCATGATTTTATAGAAAATTTTTGTAAATAAATACTTTTATGGTATTACAAAAGAAATGTCTATATCTGGTACTTGTTCTGGAATGTTACTAAAAGACAATAAGGTAGACTATGATTATTATCATAAGTTCAATAACTCTGAATGAAGATATATATATATATATAATCTCATTACTAAAATTCCAGTGGACGATTTGCTTGTAGGCTGCCAATATGTAAAGAGAAATTTAGGTATAAATGCTGTAATTCCCTACAAAGCTACTATGTTCTAAATGTATCTATGGTGCCAGTTTCTTCCAAGTGGATTAGTCTACTCAAACTTAATGCCCTGTATTACCTACTATACAATATTTTAACAATATTTGAATTCCCTTTAGGTCCATTTTTATATTCCATTTACATAGATGGTATACAGTAATTTAAATTACAGCAAAGAAATAATTTTGCATTTAACTTATAATGCTGATAACTGTAAGATACATTTGGGTTGTATTTTTTATGGGAAAAAAAAGCCAGTGAAGTGTGAACTCATGCATACAAATCTGTTTCTCTTCCTGGTAGCATCTGTTGCATCTGATGTTTCATGAACACAGTTTCAGAAGAGAAATATAATAGTCTGATTTTTTTGACTATGAGGGCCATATAATCTTTTGAAAATGTAATTTTTAATATTAAAAATAAAAAACATAAAATGCAATCTTGGTTTAAGTGCTTAATTAGTAATTATAATGAAAATGTTGCAAAATATTTTTTATTTGTCATAGGAAAAGTATAAATAGAAAATACAATATAATTCTATTCTGCGTTTGCCATACTACCTCTCAAGGTCCAGTTCAAGTTTCCTTTTGTTCTGGTAGCTCTAAACTAGGATATTCTTAACTTGCATTGACCTTAGCAATTGTTGTATCAAATATATAGATAATTTATTTGGTGATTAATTCTACTCAGTCTTACTATGGTACTAGTATTTTTTCCCAGCTCTAATTTTCCATATGAAAAACCCTTAAATAGATAGTATGTCTGTATTTCTTTTCCATGCTTTTTAGTATCTAGTAGTGTCACACATATAGTATAGTTTATAAGTACTTATCAAATAAATATAAACATAATCAAGTTATAGGACTTAATTCTATCAGACCAATTTGTTACTCTTATTTATTTTAAAAGTCCAAATAAATTATTTATAATAGTAAAGATAACAAATGAATTTAACAATAGCTATTTAATTGTAGACAAAAGAGAGAAAAAGTTAATACACTGAAGCACCCCACTGTTACAGGACCAGCCAGTGGTATTCCAGAATAGCAGTGAGTTTCGAGTGTTCAGAGCCAAGGGGCATGACTCCAAAGATAACAGTTTGGTAAAAAATGAGAGTGGTTGTTTATTTGAAGGCTATACAATATTAGAATGGCAGACTTCTGCTATTAAATCCCACTCCCTTTAAAACACCTGAAAATGAGTCCTTTTAACATTTCATATAATAAGAGTTTGGTAATGATGAACTCCTTGAGTTTTTCTTGTCTGGGAAGCTCTTTATCTTCCCTTCAATTTTAAATCATATCCTAGAATGGTAGTGATTCTAAAAGAAATGAAATGAATAGTTGTTGCCATTCCTGTCTAGTCTGCAAAGTTTCTTTTGAAAAATCAGCTGACAGTCTTATGGGAACTCCCCTGTATGTAACTAACTGCTTTTCTCTTGTTGCTTTTAAGATTCTCATTTTATCTTTAACCTTTGGCATTTTAATTATGATGTGTCTTGGAGTCCATCTTGTTTGGCCCTCTCTGTTCTTCCTGGATTTGCATGACTATTTCTTTCACCAAATTAGGGAAGTTTTCTTTCATTATTTTTTCAAATAAATTTCTTACTCTTTTTCTTCTCCTTCTGGCACCCCTATGATGCTAATGTTGGATTTCTTGAAGTTGTCCCAGAGGCTGCTTACACTAAAAAGAAGATCAAAGCTATGAACAATAAAATGACAATAAACATATACATATGAATTGAATCTAAAAAACAAACTAAGCAAACAAGAAAAACAGAGACAGAATCATGGATACAGAGAGTGTTTTGATGGTTACCAAATGGCAGGGCATTGTGAGGGAATGGGTGAACAGGTGAGGGGATTGAGAAGTACAAATAGGTAGTTGCAGAATAGCCATGGGGATGTAAAGTACAGCATAGGATATGAAGAAGCCAAAGAACTTGTACACATGGCCCATGGACATGAGCAATCATATGAGGATTGCCTGAGGGAGTGGGACATGGTTGGTGTTTGAGGGGGGCAAAGGGGGAAAATTGGGTCAACTGTAATAGCATAATCAATAAAATATAATAAAAAAACACATCAAAACAAACAACCCAACTACCCTTTGCCAAGCCAGACCAGTTTCAGAATATGCTACTTAAAAGAACCGTCCTTCAAGATACACAGAAGTCTGCAGCTCAGCATTTCCAGTCACAGTTCAGCTCCAAGCATCTCTGACAAATCTCTGTCCACCTGCCTGAATCAGTTTCTCTCCTTTGGAGCTGCTTTTTCTTTGGCTGTCAGCTCGCCAACGTGTCCGTGCACTTGGCCAGGAAGGTCCCCCACAGTGCTACCAATTCTGCTGCCATTTCTGTGTAGGAGGGGCACTGAGGATGTTCCCAAACCACAGGTGTCTAGGGACCCACTGAGTCTCTGGACTTCAGGTTCCCTGCCATCAACTCAGCTAGCCACAAGAGGGACAAATAGCCTACAGACCTTGTGTCTCCCAGCGCACTGCATTTTAAAGACTCAGCTCAGACATTCCTGCAGGACTGAACACCTGACTCTTCCTACACTGTGCCAGGGTCCATCATTTTTGTCAACTGCCCTTTTACGGCTGCCACTTTTAGTAAGGGCAAGTTTCCCAGCCACACACAGGCCACATGTGCCTGTTTGTCTGGGGTAGGGTACCCAGCCCTGCAGCTCACACAAGCTCTGCATGAGCTCCCCGCCCTGTCCCCCCATCTCACCAGCGACTTGACCTCAGGCATGTTCTCACAGTCACGTTGCCTTTGTTTACAGTTTGCTCCAGACAGCAGCCTTGTTCACAACCCCACCCTTTGGGAAGACACAGGCTGCTTTAATCTGCCACCTTGACACCCTTTGGGGGTGGGTGCTGGCTCTCCCCGGATCTGGGGTCCCTTGTTTTCCAGCAACCTCTGGTCCCACCTACCTGGTTACAAAATTATGCTATTACACTAAACATGCTATCACACTAAACCTGAGAGAAACACAGACAAGTAATGATGAAACCATTATGATCTACTTGGCAGCCTATTTGCTGAAAGTAAAGATGCAAAGCTGAATCTGCAGCTTTTTATGATCTTTCTGGATCATTACTCTGTCTCATTTTCTCAACTACCTGTAGTATCTTTCTCAAGTCTACATTGTATCCCTGATTTGTGGTGGTTCATTAACAGGAAATTAAAATTTTACCCTTTGTCCTTCTGCTGTCTTTTATGGGTATCGCTTGTTAAGGTGTCCTAAGGGAAAAGAAAAACTGTTCTGATCAAAGTTGTTACATAACAGCTTTTGTGTTTTCAAATTAATTAGCTGATCTGAAAAAATGTTTCTTATGTTTTCTTCAAATATAAATATAAATGAAGTTGCCCTTTTTTTAGCAGTTAACTATTGACTACAATTATTTGATTTCATAGGACTACATTAAGTAAATGGACTTGCTTCACATTTTTCAATAAATCAAAAATTTTGTGGTATGGTTTACATATTAAAATGCACTTCTTTTAAGGGCCCAGGTAAATAAGTATGGGCTAATGTGTAGGTTCATCTAACTACCACCACAGTAGATGGGAAACATTTTCTTTACCTTCAAAATATGTATCACACCACGTGAGGCTGCCCCACTTCCTTCCCAGCCGGACGACTGCCACTCTGCTGTTGGCGACAACCATCAACTGCAGTTCGTTACCGATATGCATCTGATTTTAATGACTGCTTTTTAAATCGCTGTGGTATAATGATTTCTTATTGACTACTAGTCCTTTTATACAAGTTTCAAACTGGTTTACAAAAAGGCATTCTTATAATTGTGCAACATTATGTAAATTGTTTTTTACAATTTACAAATGCAACAATCTGTAACATTTATTATTTTGCAGGTCAACTAATGATAAATTTTCTTGGTTTTATTTTACCTGAAAAAATATATTTCACCTTCATTGTTAATGGATATTTTCACTACGGATAGAATTCTGGCTTGATTCTTTTTTTTTTTCACTTTCAGCACTTTAAATATTATTCTTTTATCTGCCTCCATTGTTTTTGATGAGAAATCAGCTGACATTCAAGTTTTTTGTTGCCTTACAATTAACGTGTGATTTTACTCTAACTTGTTATAAGGTTTTCTCTTTTTCCTGGGCTTTCAGCAATTTGACAGTAATGTCCTAGAAGGGTTTTCTTTGCATTACCTCTGTAGGAATTCATTAAAATTCTTGAAATTGTAAATGTATATATTTTAAAAATTACAAAAAATATTTTCGGTTCAAATGCTTTTCTGTCCCATTTTGCTCCACAGGTTTCTGAGGAACTGTTTGTTTTTATTTTTTCAATATTTTCTGTTTTCCATGTTGGTAAAGCGAATGCACTGCAGTCAAGTGAGACAGTCAGATGTGCAGGACACCTGCCTAATGAGACCTTTTAGAACAGAAGGAGTCTGGTCCTCTTTAGTAAACAGGCACATATTAAGCAGTCAACATTGATCTTCGCTACTGGAACATTAAACATTTTGCAGTGGAAGTGGTTACATAATCCTTGGTGAAGGGAACTCACACTGTTGGATACGTGCCTAATCTTAGTCCCTGCTCTCACAGTCTCTCTCTTCATATGCTCACTCTAAAAACACTAGAGCCGTCAGAGGAAATGGCTGGACCCTGCCATACATCTTTTCTTCTGATTGGCTTGTTCTTGATATTCTTGAGTCTTTCCAGTTTCTAACTGTAACTAAGCCATTTGTCACTGCCCAGGGATGTGTGTATATGTGTATATTAAACCATTTCTCCTATTTCTTTAAATGTATTGGGGACCCCAAAATGTAGGAGCTCTTTTTCAACTGAAGAACAATTATTTCCAAAGCAAACATGGCCTTCTCAAGGGTTTGGATTATTGCCCATATCAGGGGCTGACAGAGACAGTTCACAATTTATCTACCAGAGATATCTGTAGCATCAGTGGATGTGTTAGGCCTCATATTCTGAATGAGAATAGGGCACCTTGTACCTCCTACTTAGTTCTGTTTTGCTCTGGGCCAGACTTGAAACTGGGAGTCTTCTGAGTCAACCAGTAAATGAGTCAGAATATCTTTCCATGTATATTGTCTCTCACATCCAAAGAGACTCACCAAGCACAGACTTTTCCTTATAAAGGCATAAGATGCAACTATTCATCATTTTCCTAGGAGAGGGTTTTGTGGCATGCTGCATACCGTTGGTCACCTGAAAACATTACTGACATGATTATCTTTAATCTTCTGTCAGACGTGTCTTACCAGCTTAGTTCACCATCACTCTTGCAATTAAATCCATAGAACTCTTGGAGAACTGAGTAATATAGGCTCCCAAATCCTATATTTCTGGCTCTCTTTTTGGAACAAATTTGGCACCAAACACCCTCATCAGAATTCCTGAGAAAAGAGAGCCTGAGGTAAAGACTTGGGTGTGGCTACTTCATTCAGCAATATAACCCCAGGAAATGGGCGTAAGGAAAGTGCAAGCAGGTCAGGGAATGAGAGGCACCATCTATGGGGATATTAATAATCTGGCTACCACCTAGTATCAAGTGTGAATGCTTGTGATATTGATTCATAAGTATGTATTTGGTGATTTGGATGATCAAAATATATTTCTCACATATATGTGGTAGTCGTCCATTGTTCCTGGCTCATAGCTCTTGAAATTTCCAGAGAACAATGGGAGCATCTTTTTGTTTTAACAATGGTCTCTTTTCCTCAGTTCCCAAAATCACTTCTAAGCCATCAAGGTGAAATGCGTGTCTTTTTACTTATAACAATCCCCTTCCTACTGCTATTGAGTTTATGTTAATGAGGAGACTTTCAGAAAGCACATTAGGATGGGGGCTGATTGCCAGAGGAATCAACCTTGAACAGAGGGTTGGACCTTTCAGTTTCACCTGATTTCTGGGAAATGGAGGGGAGTTTAAGATTACCAATGCCCAGCGATTTAATCAGACATGCCTATGTAACGTAGCTTCCATAAAAACATAAGAGGAGAGGTTCGGAGAACCTTCAGGTTGAACACATGGAGGTGGTAGGACAATGGTGTGCTCAGAAGCAACATGGAAGGTCCATGACTTCCCCCCACACCCTACACTTTTGCTAATAAAGTGGTAATTCAGTAAGAAAAATGTTTCTCTGAGATCTACCAGCTACGCTTGCTAATTAAACAAGCCCAAGGAAAAGGTGATTGGAATCTCCAATTTATAGGCGGTGGGTCAGACCACAGGTGATATTAACTGGGCTTGCAACTCACTTATGAAGTTTGAGCGGGTGGGGAAGTCTTACCAAACTGACCCCTGAACTCATGGAATCTGATGCTGTCTCTGAGTAGTGTGAAAATGTTACAGAACAGGGCCAAGGGGGGTCACGATATACTATCACCGAAAGCACCCACCACTAGGTTTGCATCGTCTGCAGCCAGAGGAAAGACATCTCTCAATGCCAGAGATTTGTGAAAAGGAAAGGAAATGTTTGTTTAAAGCTAAATAGCCTTAAAGTAGTGACCTAATGTCTTCACTGAGATCTCAAAGTCCCTTAAAACACCCACAAATACACACAGTCCTTCCTTTTCCCTCTGCCCTAATCTGGGGTACCGTATCTCAGGAAAAGTAGAAGTCCATGATTCAGGCTCCTGGCACCATCAGCTGTGTTGCTGTCAGGATCTCCATTTAATCCAAAGCCACGTGGCAACTTCTCATGGCCTATTCGTAAAAGTCCTTTCTCCTTTTTCTTCTGGGCAAAGTCTCTCCTGCTTCCTAAGCCACGTGGCCAAAGGGAGCACACCAAAACCATGGGGTCCTCACTCTCACCAAAGCCACGGGGGTCCCCCCATCAAAGCTTTGGGGGTCCCCTCCCTGCAAAACCGCATCGTTCTCTCCTGGCAAATCCAGGTGGTTCTCCCTCACATGACTGCAGGAGTCCCCACTCTGGCCAAAGCCTTGTGGCTCTCCCCAGCATGGCTGCAGTGTCTGGGTTTATATCCCCACACCAATCTTCCTCTGCAGCCCCATTTCCGACTCCTCTCACAATTGGCTACATCTGCCAGCACTTCCATATTTTTCAGCTTTTCTGGGCTGCCATGGTAAGTTCGGGCAGGGGTGGCCCCATGGTGTGGAGCCAATCATCTCCCAGCTCTTGTGCAGGTGCTATAACCAGGGGGAGTTGCCTCCCAGTTACATCTTGGGTGGAAGTCACTTCCATCCCCCTGTCTCAAAGCATGGGCACAGCTATTTAACATATCTATGAAACCAGTTAAAGGTTATAGATATGTTAAATGACCATGTTACAGGTTAGCTGCAAAGCTGTTGTTATGCAAAACAGTTCTCAATGGCCCTGTTCCCTGTGTCCCTTCCCCCAACTCACACCTGTGGTGGGGAGTGGGGAGGATATCCTATATATCTTTCTAATATTTCCTGGACACCTTGAGTTCTGGACCCAATTCCAAATCGCTATTTGCGCCCCCCACCCACTCTTGGCTGCACCCTGTTATAAGAATTCAGCTGAATTTAGGACACTTACCTGGTGTTTGAGAATTGCTTATCGGTCGGGCAACTCCTTGCTACCCCCACGTTAGCACTGGGTCCAGGAACATTACTGCTTAATCTTGGGATAATATTCTGATGGCTTATAAAAAAGACTTATAAATTATTCTGAGGCCCATACATCTAAAAAGGGAAAAAGAAATAACAAAACAAAATAAAACTATTCAAATGTTCATATATCTTATTGCTTAAGAGTTTGCCTTTCAAAGTCTTAATGGGATACCCCACTGAGCATCAGATTTTCCACTATCAGGTTGAGGGTATATGGCATCTTATGTCTCAACATCATCGGGAAAGTCCCAGGGCTGGATGTGATAAGCATGGAGCATGGACATCAAAGAAGACACTCTCAGCTTGTGTCTACATGAAGTCTGTCGGAGTGTATATATAGCTGGTTGGTCCAGCAATGGTTTCATCATGAGACATAAGGCTGAAAGGACTGCAAGTGGTACATAAGACGTTTCTGAAACACACGCTAAGGTATGAATAAGCATTCTCTTACTGCTGGCATGAGTGCAGCAGTTTGAGTATAATTATACCAATCTTGCCACCCCCTCATATGTGAGAGACTAAAATATAAAGACTCTTTTTAGCATCACAGCCTCTCATTTACCCCACTGCAAAATCAAAACAAAGAGATGAGTTAGAACAAGCCTGAGTCATTTACATAACTGATCCCAAAGCTTAGGGATGCTGAGTGTGATGCTGAGTCATTGCAGGGACCCTGCCCTATGGGGACACACGCCAGCAAGGTTTTTACTGTGGACACCCATGCAAACAGTTCCCTTGTCTGAAAATTTCTACCTTTCTAAATTTCTCGCTCAGAAAATATTTTTTCCTAATCTTTTCCTAATTTTTTTCACAATACACCTTGAAAGGCTTTTCATCTTTCCTGAATATGCTTCCTCTACATTTTCCCTTGATGGTGTCTGTCTTCCAGGCAACAGTCCCTCAACTGTCCCTGAAAACCCCATCCAGCATCTCACATGGTAATATGATGCTGTTATTGTTTTCTTCTCTCAGCTTTGGACAAGGTTCTGTTGTCACGTTTTTCATGTCATTTTACTTACGTTTACTTACTTTTAGTACTTTAATCATGCCAAACCAGAGTTACATGATTCTTCACAATTGAACCAAATAAGGACATCCACAGACCCAAAATGTATTTAGAAAAGGCACAGTAACTTTGATCTTTTCTGTCTGCCTTTGATCTTATGTATTGCAATGTATCTGTTGCAAATTGTTCTCTCATTCACTATCTGGAATCCCTTCACAGAGTTAAACATTTTAAAATAAAGTTCACAACAAAACTTGGCCTTTTTGAGCCTCTTATCTGACTTCTTACTTTTATTGAAGAGGGCTTGTTCTCAAATGCAATTAGTTTTGCTACCTTCATAGGGAATTTTTGAAAAATGTTCCAAACCTGCTGAAGATCTGAATTCCACATTAATCAACACACTGACAGGTTTTAGTAAGTTGTGTTTTTATACCATCACTCATGACCACTCTCTCAGCTACATCTTCACATATCGCCAGCTCATGTTAGACCTTCTCTCCACCACAGCGCTATTGCTCTTCCAGGGACGGCACTGTGACTTCTATCTTTGTGTAGGTTTTGGTCCCTCATTCCACGATGGAGTTAATTTTCTGCCAATTACCATGACAATGTGTTTTCTCTAATTATCATAACATATTTAATATAGGTCTGGCATTATTCTAATTATTTTAAGTGAATTAACTCATTTATTTCTCAAAACAACTCTCAAGATTGAGAGTCACCTAGGTCACATCTTCTGAATGAGAAGATGGATTGTTCATACAGTTAATAAGTGACAGAGGTAGGATACTAACTTAAGTAGCCTGCCTTCAAGATGTTCTTAATCTGATTTGGTTGGTGTGGCTCAGCGGATTGAGTGCTGGCCAATGAATCAAAGGGTCACTGATTCAATTCCCAGTCAGGGCATATGCCTGGGTTGCGGGCCAGGTCCCCAGTGTGGGGGACACGTAAGAGGCAACCACGCACTGATGTTTCTCTCCCTCTCTTCTCTCTTTCTTCCCCTCTCTAAAAATAAATAAGTAAAATTTTTAAATAATAAAAAATATGTTCTTAATCTCTGTAGACTCTAGATCACTGTGGCCAGGGTAGAAAAGGGTGGAATTAACCACAGTAACTCTAGCAGAGGATTTAGACAAGGAGACTATCCTAATGGGCTTAGGGGTAAGCTTTCGTTGACTACAAGAAACCTGGTTCTTACTGATCCACAGTCCTGTCAAAATAGAGGTAGCCTGAGCAAAGGCTAGTATTAGCCCTGCCAGGAAGGCTGTGCCCAAGTGGGCCAAGGTAGAGACAGCTGGGACAGTACCACAGCGGCAGTGATGCAGAGGCCCGGAGGAGTTGTGGACAGGGCACAACTTCTTTTTTCAAAGTCATTTTGTCCTGGGGCAACAAAATTGTTGGTAATAATGTCCTTAAAATATTCCATTATTAAAAAAGAAGCAGTTTTCAACTTCAGCTTATAGTTCATTTAATTTTGCTGAAACCTGAATGACCTTCAGTTTGCCAAGACAGTGTTCAAGTGAGTGCATGCGCAGGGTTGCACGGTGTGCAGGACAGTAACGTCTGTGCAGTTTCCTCATTCCTGCCTCAGACAAATGCTTTTGAACTTCATTCTATCTCAGCCTCCAGCTTTCTTACACAATGCAGCGTGAGGACATTATTTATTATTTTTCTGACATAAAATAAAGGCTTCCCTAGAAGGTTTTCAATATAGAACCATGGCTATTTTCAGGAAATTGCAAGTAAAAGATTTTAAATGGGTTTTCTAACGATTAAGCCATTCATTATGAAGAGGGAAGCTAAGAGGGAAAAAAAATCTTCCTTCAACTCTACATACTTCCAAGAAACAAAAAGTCTAAATCATTTTTTCATGGTTTGACCGAGAATGATAATACTATTGAAAACTGAGTTTTCTATAAATCCCTCCATTTTCAACAAAAAGCTATTTCCACTGCACTTTTAGAAAGCATGGAAACCGGAATGCTCGCTCAGGTCTGATGGAAACTGATGCTTATATAATTGTGTATTCAGACGATGGCATTTGCTATGAATGCATTGATCATTGTGCAGTGCATGCGCACTCTATTTTAAAGTTCAATTTTGGAGGCAGAGGTTTTTCAGCACACCACGTTTTTATGGCTTGTTTTGATTAATTACCTTATTTCTCATCTAATACTTGTTGGTTACTAGCACACTTTCCATATTTTTTATCAAAGTATATGACATACTGAATTTTACTTTCATTAGTGTAATAATTAGAAGTGTATCTGTCTTTCCTGCACAAAATTGCCAACAGTAGCAATTTAAATAATGTGTTGTCTCTCTTTAGGGTTACAGAGTTTAATGTGGGAACAGAATGCTATTCAATTTGAAATGCAATGATTCTGTGAGAATGGAGAGGCTTCAGCTATTGGGGCGGTGTTGAATGTTCTTTGTTATAATCACTTAGAGAGGATTTGCAAACCATATAAAGGTATACTCCTTCCTTGTTCCCCTTTAGAAAGTTACCTTTCTAGAGAACCACTATAAATAAATCCCTAGGGGTATTAAATAGGAAAAAAGTGTTAACAATCATTAATCAGTATAGAAACAGGGAAGTGACTTCCACCAATTTCCCAAAGACAAAAAAGGTTTTGAGTATTTTTGCTTTTAATCTAACTTGTTAAAAATGATTCTTCACTTAGAACTTGAACCCATTCTCCTCATTGGAAAGAACATTCATTACTGCCTCATCTAATTAATAATGTGGCTGATCAATAATTTATGTTGGTATGATGACCGATTAGCAATGACTGGAGTGCTGCTCTGTCCTTGTCATATTTTTGTTCACAGAGAAGTTAGTTTGTATTTAAAAAGAGTCTTAAGCATGACCTAAAGATTTAACCTAGTCTTCCATCTATAAGAGAAATAAGAGATACAATTAATTATAACATTTTACCTATAATAATGGAGATCTCATCTTTACAATTCTTTTGCTTTAATAGTACTTAAAAATCAACTTGATAGTTTAAAAATTATCACAATATTCTAGAAATGCTCTATTTAAGATATATTCTTTATCTTTAAATAGTCACATCCTAAGAAAAGTTATTGTAGTATAAATTGTGAAACTTGTCTCATTTTTGAGTATCTATTTGTGCCAACCACCACTCTAGCTACATGAAGAATAACAAAGGAAGGGTATTGTGGGCTGAATGCCTGTGTCCCTCCAAAAATCATATGTTGAAACCTTAACTCCCAATATGACTGTATTTGGAAATGGGACTTTTCGGAAGTAATTAGGCTTAGGTTAGGTCATGAGGGTGATGCCCTCATGAGGGAATTTGTGCCCTTATAAGAAGAGAAAGAGGCTGAGAGCTTTTTCTCTCTGCACACGCACACACCAGGGACAAGCAAGAAGAGCACACAAGGAGAGAGCAGCCATCTGCAAGCCAGGAAGATGACCTGATCAAGAACCAAACATACCTGCACCTTGATCTTGGACTTCTCAGTCTTCAGAACTATGATGAATAAATGTCCTTGTTTAATCCACACAGGCTATGGTATTTTGGTATAGCAGCCTGCATTGACTAAGACAAATGAATTTTGCTCTCAAGAAACAATGTGATGATTAACCAACCTTGTATAAGTATGTTTTGTTTAAACCAGTCAGAGAATGGCAAACATCATGTGCTTTTATTTGTATGTGGAATCTAAGGAACAAGATAAAGTAACAAACAAAACAGAAATGGGCTAACAGATACAAAGGAAAGACTGACAGCTGTCAGAGGGGAAAAGATTTGGGGGCTGAGTGAAAAAGATGAAAGCATTAAGCAAAAAAAAACAAAAAAAAAAACAAGCACCTCATAGACACAGATAACACTATGTTGATTACCAGAAAGAATGGGAGTTAGCAGGAGGTAAAAAAGGTAAAGTAGGGATTAATGCTGACAGAAGGAGACTTTACTTTGGGTGATGAACGGACAAAACAATGTACAGATGATGTATTATAAAATCGTACACTTGGAACCTATATAATTTAATTAACCACTGTCACTGCAATAAATTTAATAAGAGTTTTTTAAAAGAACACCTAATATTTAAGATGCCACAAAAAATATTTGTTTGGTATGGTAGCCTCGGTCATGTATAATTCATCCTTGAAGACAGGAGAGATGGAAGGGTTCTGCAAATCATGCCATGGATCATGACATAGAAAATTCTGTGAAGTATATTAGGACTGTAAAGACAAATAAATGAGAAAGATGAAGGGCATTTCCAGAATTCAGAAGGTGCTCATGTGGAGTAAAGAAGAGGTTGATTTCAGTTCATACTCAAGTGCTAAACTAGGATCGATAAGTGAAAATTACTGTGTATTTCTTCCTTGGACGGGGAAGTTGGCTTACATTTCCTCTGAACTCTCTTTATAGTCCATATTGCAAAATTTAACTTGGGGATTTAAAATTTTGATTTTAAAGCATGGTATCAGACACAAGTGATATTTTATAGAATAAACATCTATTAATCATGAACTACGATACTAAAATTATAAAGGATAATTACTTTTAATAAAAAGTTTAAAATAAAACCCATTTCATATTTTATTTTTAAAATGAAATATTTGGATTATATTAAGAGTATTTGTGTGTATGTGTTTCTGTGTGTTTTAAGTACATTGTTGTTTTATGTACACACATTTGGGATATAGTTTGCTGATATAATATGAAAAATTAAAAAATCAACCTCACTTGGAAGGAAGTGCATGCTTTTTTTTCAGGAGAGTTTATGTTAGTATTGTTTTGCTGTGCTATGTGCTGGTTAAAATATAGCCTTTATATAAAGTTTTATTACTTCTGGCTGACTGTCAACTACATCTTCCACTGTTGCTTGTTTTGTATAGGTGAGAACTTCACATAAGTGATTAAATAAGCACATTGAGAGTAATAATCAATGCTAATGATAGTCATGTAAATAAAATTATTTGTGTACACAAAATGCCCTAATTAGCCTGAATGCTTTCTTGATGAAACAAAAACTTGTACTTCCTGGATTTTGTTTGTCTTATTGTTTTTACTTTTTTTTGTGTGTTTTAAGATATTTATATTCTTACAGGATCCTCCTTCACATCTCCTATCTTGAACAAACTTAAGTAGATTTCTCTTTCTTGAAAAAAGTTGTTCTGATTAATAAAATTTCTTTGCATTTTAGGACTATATGTTTAACTTTCACAAATGCTAAACCATTGGTGAGTTTCAATAATTTGATATACCTGTATGAATATGGATTTATAAACATACCTTTATGTAGTTTAAGAAACTTTATTTGTTCAAGCTTGCTCAAAATTTCAAAGTAATTTGACAATGAAATAAATTCTTATTTGTATGAGATTAATGTTCTCTTTTGATGTATCTATCAGTAGATATGTCACTATCAATATCTATTCAATATCTGTCTATATATATTGATAGGTATTGATATCTATCTATGTATTTATCTATCTATCCATATATCTTTATATCTCTATCTTGGTGACAGTGATGGAAATGCCAAATTCACTGGGTTTAGCAAGATAGAAGTTTATTATTATTTACATAAAAGAACCAAAGTGAAGGTACCCTGGGCTGGTACAGTGGCATGTGATCCGAGATGCACACATGTCTCTTTTAATTCGCTGCTTCTCCATCATAATCACATTGCTTCCACCTTATTCTTCTAGATGGCTGCTCCAGTTCAGGCTTTGCATCCACATTCTAGTAAGCAGGAAAAAGAAAGAAGAGTCAAAAACATATTCATTTGCCTCAGATTGGCCAGATCTTTAACCGTTTGACCTGCAACAGGGACAACTAGAAAAGACAGCTGAATTTTAAGCAGCTGAAAACACTCAGTTTCTGAAAAGGGAATAACTGATATTTGTGCAAGTTCCTGTTTCTGTCACATCTTACTTAAATAGTCATTAAAAAAAAGGAAAGAATGTATAGGCACCCTATGCTAGATGAGTGGATTTGGGTGGCCTTGTTTAGAAAATAAAGAATTATAGAACTGGAAGCACAGAGAGAGTGCAAAGCTACTTAAAGGGCATTCTCATAACAAACAAATGAAAAAAGACAGCAGGGCAAGAATTTTAGAATAAGAAACTGAATAATTCTATTTTTATAATTTACATATTTAGATATTCCTCTTTTAATGATAAAATCATAGATCTTTAAATTAGCAAACTTGTTAGCTATAACCAATTTCAATATCCTCAGAAAATTAAGGTAAAGAATTCATGGTTTGTGTAAGAACACACACACACACACACAATAATGGTTAACATTTATTGACTATTATGTATCAAAAAAACCCTTTACATATATTATTGCATTTGATCCTCATGACAACCCTAGAAAATTGATACTCTCTTTTCATAGGTGAGAAAACAAATAAACAGAGTGGTTAAGTATATTGCCCAGGGTCACAGGGCCGTGAGGAATCTAAAATAAGACTTAAATCCCACAGCAAGATTGAAGACCTTCTTCATTCCTGACCAATAAACATGCTTTGTCCGCCATTAGTATGTAACAGTAGTCCCAAACCTAAAAGCTTAGAGATGACCATTTTAAATCTATTCCTCTGTCTGCTTGCTGCCTACTGTGACAGCCTGGAGCTCCGCCTGTTGTCCCTCTGGCCTTTCTCTCCTACTTCTGTATCACCCTCTGGGAGTTCCCAAGGCTATTCTTTTAAGTTTTCAAACTCCTCTCTGACTCAACCTTTATGAGTACGCCCAAAGAACTTTTCTGAAACCCTGGCTTTCAACTGCATTCCTTTCTTCTGCAACTCCAGTCTATTAAGGAAATGGAAGGGAGGTTGGGAGGGATGGGTGGGTGGGCTGGAATGGGAGTAAAAGATTGAAACTGTACTGAATAATCTAAAATAAAATAAAAAAAAGAGAAAAAAAAATGAGACAACAGGCTGATGGAGTCACTTATGCTAAGCCCCACATTTCAAGCCAAGAATTAATTAGTTTGGTTTGCCCAGAAATACAATCCTAAAGCAGTCAGTCAGGAACCACCTAATCAGCACTAGTTAGGTAATCTACCTGACAGACCCCAGCCCTTCCCTAAAGGAAAGTAACCTTGCAATAACCAACCCACCTATAAAAGTCTTATTTTGCTCAGCTCTTTGGAGCCCCTTTTAATCTGTTAGATTGGATGCTTCCCTGTTCATTTCAATTTTTGCTCAAATAAACTTAAAAGTTTTAGCATGCCTCAATTTATCTTTTGTACCTGAGACCTCAAAACTCCATTTTCTCAAACCTTTACCCAATGCCTCCCTCTCAGACACTTACACTCTTCTGCATGCCATCCTAGCCCCCTCTGTGATCTGACCCTGCCAATGTCGTTGCTTCAACCCTTACTCTCTCTCCTCAACTTGGTGTTAGAGCCACGCTGTCCTTGGAGGTCCTTTGTGCACCATGATTCCATCCCATCAGGGCCTTGACACATGCTATTTCCTCTTATAAAATGTTCTGTATCTCTCCCCACTTGCCCATTAACTCCTCCCACTCCTTCAGGTCTTGGTGATTTGCTCATCACTTCTCAGAGAACTTATTCCAAATCTTCTATTTCATCAGTTTTCCTCTTATACCTTCTGCAGCACCTAGTTCCTAGCTATTATTTTCTCCAAAGATTTAAATAGTGTGATTCTTATAGCCCCTTATATAGAGCATACTGTCATATGCCATATTCAATTTCATAAAGAATGTAAATCTAAACTTTGACATGTTTTAAAGTTTTAAGGGTTGCAAAAATATCCAGTAGATGTGCTATTAAATGACTGCACTTAGAAAATAAATAGATTTCAGTTAGTGCACAAAAAGCTACATCTTTCAGTATCTTTTGTTTGTTACCTATGATATTGAAATCAAAGAAAATTTTTTTGGCAATCAGAGACAACATTATTATTTGTTCTAATTCTTAAAATACATTTATAAGAGTTAAATCTGTGTTTGGGAAGGCTGAAGTCCTACTAAAAACAATATAAGAGATTAAAAATTTATTTCTTTTACTCATTACAATGGAAGCTATTTGCTCCTAATTGGCACTACCACCATGAAGCATAAAATTAAGCAATGACTATTTCAGATACTGTTTAAAAGCATATCTAGTGGACTAAAACTAGATGAATTTTCTAAGTTTATTGTTGCTATTAAATTAAAGCCTCTTGAACAATTTGAAAGTCAGAGTTGATATTACTTCCATGTTCTGTCCAGCTGGGTGTGATACGGATTTTAAAATGTTCTGAGTAGGAGACACTTCACTACCCAATCAACTTTAATCTGATAAGAGGCTGTCCTTGCATGAGCCCATAGTTTGTCTCTCATTTTGTTTTTCTGAGTAAATCTTGGTGGTTAGCTCTCTCACCTTATACCTAAGTTTCAAATGACTCAGTGGTTCAGTGGCTAAATCACTGGCCTGAAAACTTGATTAAAATCCTATCATTACTTACTTGGCTAAAAAAGTCTCAAATTATAAGAGAAGCCTAGTAATGAGAAGTCCTCAGTAAAATGTGTCTAGTCATTGAAGTCTCTGATAAACTGCAGTCCTACAATCTCTCCCTTTCAATTTTTCATAGGCTTCATTAAATTTATAGAGCTCCCGACTGAGCAGTGATGGAACAGCTTCTTTCTCTAGGGAAAACAAAAGACCAGAGAAGGCCTACCTCATCAGGCACATAGGTATGAAGCCTCGAGGTTAAGACCGGCAATCTTAAGAAAAGTAAACTTGAAGTTCTGGACTCACCAGCTAATTCAAAATTTTGCTTTTTTAAAAAAAATGGCATCTGCTGTGTTGGCATCCATATGATTATCATCATCATGCGAAAGTTTAAATCATCACTCTATATGCCTTCCATTGTCATCCGTATCTCCCATTTCTAAGAATAGTAATGGAGTGTGCCTTACACAGATCAAAAGTCAGGGAATCTGAGCCATTTCATATTTTGTTTTCTGCTACCTTACATCACTTTCCTCTCACAGGCAGCCATCCTAATACTGAGTTTACTACTTGCAATAGCAAAGTATTTCCATCAATATTTACTTGTCCGTTGTTTGAAATACTTAATTTGCCTTGATAATCTCAACGGAAAGTTGAATTATTGGTGTGAATTATTTTAGTAGATCTGTAGCATTAAGGAATTAGCTATATATATTTATTTATATATACTTATATCAAAAGTGTGACTTCCACAATTTAGTAAGCACACTTCTCTCTTTCTTTCATTGTGGCTCTTGATCTGGTTAGTTCTTCTGCTCTATGTTTCATTTTTATGGCTTAGAAACTAAAAAGATATGACTATGTCCACCAATAGACAGATTAATTTCACTCAGGTGAAATGAGTATCGTGTTTGACATGTGCTGCTGTACATAGAGATGTTTTAAACATCCTGCTGAAACCCTAAGGAGCCTCAAAATGGAGCTTCAGTTCATCATGTTCAGCCCGTATGGCGAGGAGCTTCAGTCAGGTGAGTTCTGCTACTGAAACATTCCTTTGAAAGTGAACTATATCCGCTCTGCATTTTATTAGAGAAAAAAGTCATTTATTCTTATAAATAGACCACCAAAAATGCATTGATTTGGTGGCAATCCTATGCTCAGGTGTAATAAAATTGATGAGTCCACATAATAAAATTTATAGAACCAAAGTGAATTCAATTTATTTGAATATGCTCAGTTACGTTTTTGTTTATTCCCATAGCAGATGTTTAATTTACAAACCAGGCAATTACAACAGCTCTTCCAAACAAATAAGAGCAGATTAGTCAAACGTTCACATCAATTTTTATGTTTATCATTAGTTTTATGAGATGTCATGAATATTCAGTGGTGAGAAAAACTATCATTATGGTACCTGGAAAATCTCAAAATAGTGTTTTGAATCTCTAAATGCTATTTCCCCTTTTTTGATAAAGCTATTAATGCATGTTGTCTCTCACTAAAGAAGGGCTTATGGACTGTAATGAAAAAAAGCACTCATTCTCTCAAGAGATCTTATACATTCTAATCAATGTGCAATGGAGTTTTTGTGGAAAGTATGTGAAAATGTATAGGTGATCCTGTTTTGATTTTTACTATGCAGATCAAGACATTTTTGTGCATTTTAGAAAATTAATATGTGGAGTTTATAAAATATTAATTTTACTTAAAGTAGCTCACCAGCTTTTATTTCTCAGTTAAATTTGATTCCTCTCCCTGGAAACACATTTTGTTATAACCAAGGGAAAACTTTGCTTTTCTGGACATCAGCCTTGTTGTGACTTTTCATGTGAGCCTGTAGATGGCAGGTCTTCACATGAAGCCTTGTACGAGGGAGGTTCTCACATAGCAGTTTTATTTTTCTTTGCGATGTTTAAACTGTCAGAATAAAATGGATGTGGCTCCATTATGAATCAGTAAAAGTACATGGCATTATCCATAAACAAGGAAGAGATATTTCCAGCCTGGCTGTTTTTGAATGGATTGCACTTTGCCAAGCTCTGCCCTAAAAGCAGTGAAATGTCCTCAATATCCTAACTGGATTCCCACAATGCATTTCTCCTTAATCTATTGTAATGGCAGGTTTCCTGTCATTAATCAGCATTCAGACTGAAAAGAAAATTAGAAGATCAATGTGTTAAAATAGCTCTAGAAGGAACAGCTTCAATAGAGACATTTTCAATGTAAGTTATACCAAATGTTGAAACAGAACCTAGTGGAAACATGATTTTATTGTTAAAGATGCTTTGAACTGAACTATAACATTTTTGGTGTTTTTACTCACGAACATATTTTTCTTTGACAACAACCAAAACATCATCTGTTTCTTCATCATTAGTTACAGTATAAATCTCCAGGAGTGTTAACTTTACAAAAAGCTTATGTATTGCACATATGATAATTATGTGTTTTGAATTTGAATGCAAGCTATGTCAGACTACTGTTTAGTATATGGTCTCCTCTTGGGTTCTTACTGAAACTTTTAAAAGCATTAATCATTATGCATTCAAAACAGAATCAGAATTTAGGATTCATGTCCCTATGAAGTCTATATGCAAGGTGATTTACAGGGCACACACACATATATACACCTTTGTGACTAAGTGTGGTTTAAGTAGACTATTCCAGATCCATCAACTTGGAGAGGACAATAGACTAAAATTTGATTTATAAGATATTTCTTTTTAGTCTTGCTTTTTAGGTCCACTAATAGCAATAAATATGAAGAAGAAAATAGGGATAAAGATTTGCAGAGCTCAAAAAGAAACAATCTTTCAGCAAGAAAGCATGCAGAAATAGAGTGCTCACAGCCGTAGATTGACTGTTCAGCAAAGGCAATGCCATTATAAGGAGGTAATGAAATACTCTTCAGGAGGAAGACTAGCTAAGACACACAGGCACATAAACAGAAGCAGGCATTGATAAATAATTGCCCATGAGTACAGTGCTAGCCTATATTCTCTGGGGAATCTAGGAGATGCAGAAAATGGTATGCCACTGGTTTTTAGATTATGAAGTTCTTAGAGAGAATGACTTGCTAATGGACTTTGTTTTCTCTTAAGAAGAATGCATCCTTTCAAATTGAACATTGCTAAGATTATCTAGTAATCTTCCACACTAGTGCATTATAAAGAACATAATGGTCTCTACAATCATCTTCATCACAAAATGCAAACCAAGAAGTCACATTTACAGATGCTACACTGATAATTCAGTTCAATAGTGGCTTGTCTTTGGCTGTCTGTATGTATTCTATAGTTTGCCTCTAACTACTCTAGACCTTTATATTTTATTTCCTCATTGTTCTGCAGTGGCAAACATTATACATTTTTTCTGTAAGACACAAATTTGACACCCATAAAAACATACAAAACCAAATTTCATGCCCTGTAAGTTTTTTCCTAACAACTCTAAGTAAAATTATTAACTGTATATCAAAACATGTCAATGTAGACTGATAAACACTCAAGTTCTTAGAGGTGAAGGGCAGGAAATTTGTTTTTCCAATGCATTGACTACAATACCCAAATTAGTTAGATTTTCCAATTGTTAGATGTTTGGTTATTTCAAACTATTAAAATTATCTAGGTGAAATTCATTTATTGGTTTAGTACAGTAAACATGTTTAAGCTAAATAATGCAACTACTAAAAACTGTATAAAATCTTTTTCATATAGGTGAATATCAATATTTTTGTGCTTTACTGAAGATTGAAATGTTTTATGTGATATAGTTGTTGCTTTTCTTTATAAAGTAATGTATTTTCAGTCCATTAATTTAAGTATCATAAGAAGAAAAACATACCTTTTCATGTTTATAGTGTTAACTCATAATATTGTATTCATTGATATAGTGTTAAGATTAAAGCAAACCTAGTTTTCATTTCATTCATTACTGAAAATAGACAACAACATTAACCTTAGAGATACAAAATATCATGGTAGAACAAACATTGGATGGAAAATGCCAGTGTTTTTGCCAGTCAAATTACATAATTTTTCATTCTTTCACGTATTCATTTATTTTACATTGATTGAGTTGGTATTTAGTCAACTCGTTATTTACTTCACACTTATTTTTTTCTAGTTAAGGGCATTCAAATATATATGTCCCACTTCCCTTGACTTGATGAAGCAAAGTGCACCTTGGAAAATGGACTCACCATCTGAAAATTGGGGGAGCAAGTGCCGTGAGCCTTAGTTTCCTCAGCTGGGAGCTGAGAGGTAGTACTGGAGGTATCCAAAACATCTGATTTTATATTTTATATTTTCTAGTTTCCAGGATTGATTTCACTTCAAATGGTTATTTTTCAAAACTTGAGAGTAAAAAGTCTAGTGATGAAACACCATATTTGGCATTTGTATAAATTTATTTGTATATATATTTTAAATATATTTTGACTGTTATGAAATCTATTTATATGTCTCTCTTAATGATGTCTTCAATGATTAAGAGTTACTGATTTGATTTTATTAGATATTACAAATAAATGTTTTCATTTTCAAATTGTAAAAATTAAAAAGAAAAGCACACAACATTCAAAACTGTGTAATCAAAATGAGATGTTTCTACTTGCTCATATATATTTGTATTCAGTTACTGAATTCCTGTAATGATATTTGGACTACAACTGCTCAGTGGTAGAAAACATTATGGTAAAATAAAAAATAATATGTTTGCTGTCAAAATAGTTTTAAAGTATTGAACTGTTTTTTTTCCCTCTTTTACAGTCTTTCAGCTTTATGTTTACTTCTTTATTGAGCTTCTATGATTGTTTCCCAAGCTACCTTACTCTTAATCCTCACTCCAGTTTTTATTCAAATAAATGATGCACATATTGTAAAAGAACTATTTAAACTGGTTTATTGAAGTTGCTTTCTTCAACATGACATTTTAAATGTCAAATGGCCACATGATTTTGAAGTTGTAAGGAATTTCAGAGATCATCTGGAGTCATTCTCTTCAAAAATGTTCCTGGCAGACAGCAATCTCATTCTTTCTGAAATAATTTGGGTGAAAAATAGTTCAGCCTTTTCACTGCTGGTCAGCCCTAATTGCTAGAAAATGTATCTGTGACTTTACCGAAGTCTGCTCTGAGAGAGAAAAAGACAGTTAAGTCATGTTCCCTTACTCATCCACAGTAGCAGGCAGTGAGGAGAACCAACACTAATTAAGCACAACTCCAGAGGAGCCCAGGGGAGAGAAGGATGGAGCCCACAGAGCTTCCAGCTATGGGAGGGGAGGCCCCTGGGTTGGGTGTCACGTAATAAAGACCATCCAGAGAATGACCAGGATATGGAAAGTGTTGTTTAAGGGGAAAAATTCAGTTAAAATAAGGAAAGAAAAGGCTTATATGACAGAAATAGGGTTTTTATTTTGTTTTTCTTATTTATTTGTTTTGAGAAATAATGAGAGTGTATGACCTTGTTTGATGGGGCAGCAAAGGAACACATGAAGGAATTTATCATTGAAAAGCAATGTTTATGTCAGGTCATAGAAAATCATAAATGTGTGTTAATGATTCAATTCATATCTTTCCTTCCTCCCTCCATCCCGTACATCCTATAGCCCTTAAGTTTGAAGCTAGTTTATTCTCAACAGTGACCTTCAAGCTTTGTAATGTGCACCTTAATCAACTAAAAATATTATACCACAATGCATACTTCTATTTAGAAATTTCATATTTGTATTGTATAACATGATTCTGTATTCACTTATTAGCTTCTGTAAGTTAGTTAAGCCCTTGGGCTGTCAATATTCTTTTATTAACATGGATTATTATAAAACTCCTAACCCAATATGGTTACTCATATATCAAAAATATTTTATTTGAAGTGTGACTGCCAATGGTAAATATTATTTAAGCTTAAGCTATTAGTAGTAATAGTATCAGTATTACTTGAATAAGTTATTAAATTTATAAAACAAAATTTAAAATATGAATTAAAAGATTGTTGGGTTTAAAACAAACAAAATATATAAATTTGCACTATTCTAGAAACTAGTAAAGTCATTAAAGATTTTCAGTAGAAGAATAACATGTTGTGTTGCATCATTCTGGTCCCCAGTGTGTTTCTGAGACAAACCACATCCCATCCCTGAGGCTTGTAATTTACAGCATGTGATTGACTGGCAACATTGCCTACCCACCCAACTAGATTTTAACAGTTTTCAAATCCAAAGGAGAAGTTCTGAAAATGCTCTGTTTAATTCCTCAATAATCTGTGCCAGTTTGCATCAAAGTCATATTTGGAGAGTTGACTCTGCTCAAACAAAACTGGTTACTTTATGAATTGCCTGGTATAAAAGACATGTTCTGTTTTATATCTGCTGTGAACTGAACATGGAAGTGGCTTACTTATATTTGCTTTTTTAGAGAGAAAAATCCTTAATATCAAAGGAAAAGTAGAAAACGTAAAATAAGTTGGAGTAATACAATGAAGACTTTTTTAGTTGTATTCCTAAACTCTGTCTAATTGTATATCCTAAGTCCAGTCCTAGAAACATAATTGAGAGCAGGTTAGTCTCTCTGATTTTGTTCCTTCATTTGTACCCTAGGGACCAGATTATTTCAAGTGATCCATTCCAAGTGCCAGTGATAGTAGCTAACACACGTTGACCATTATTTTGTTGTTATAGGTTGGAAGTATATTGATACAATATAAAGACTTATGATTTTTAAATTTACTTTAGCTGTTAAGTATGTAATGTTTATAATTGTATTAGTATCCAGAGAAATACAAACATTCAACAAACATAAAGATGATCACCCAGTCATAACAGACTGATGATAAGTACTCTTAAACCAACTCAGACCCTCCTATGTGCAGAGCACCTTCTTCTTGTGTTCACTCCTTTATTCAGAGTATTTCTTATGTACCTGGTGTGTTCCGGGCATAGTTCTTTGCCTGGGAATATGTAGTGAGTAAACCACAAAGTCTGAGAATTCCATTTAAAGATGCCTTTATTCTTTTGCAGCACATCTTAAGGATCAATTATTATAAGGTCATGAAAGAAAGAGGAAAGTATTGTATAAAACTGAATTTTTTTTAAAAAATTGCTTACTTTTAACTGCTGCTGAAATAAATCTATTTTAAACATCACAGGATTTTCTATCGTTCATCACTGCACATGTGTGTTGTTCTTCCATCCATCCGAAGCATGTTGAACATGGCAGGTACTCAGCAAATACTTGTTAAAAGAAGGAATTATAAAACACTAAAACAACCACTGATGTGCTAGTAATGTTTAACAACCATTTCTCTGGGGGAAGGGCTGATTTATAGCATTTACTGTCCAAATTCTGATTTCTGTGGTATAAAATCTACCATGCCCAGTAACAGGCTAACAATGTAACATCAATTGACTTATATATCTGAAAATTTAACAATCAACTCTTGCAAGCCAGTCTAAACCAACTCTAGGTGAAATATGCATGAACTGACTTCTGGTTAAATATCAAAAACAAAAGCCATTGTATATGTGTTATCTCCATTTATATATATAGAATTGTTTTCCAGATTATTAGATAACATTTAAACAAAGATCTCCATTTAAAGTGTCAAACTTGTTCTAAAAATTTAAACCTAATCCCCATATCAAGACCCTGAGATATGTTCAATAGTTTAGCAATTTTATAAATAAGAAAATTGAGTCAGAGAGAAGTAAAGTGACTTGCTCTGTGTCAAAGAGCTAGTGAATGGCAGAACTGGAATTCCAGCCCTAGTGGTTTGGCCCCAAAGCCTGAATTTATAATCATGTGTTATCTTGCCTTTTGGATTATGAGGATGATAAAATATATGTTAATATTTCTTCTAAAACTTATACCCAACAGTAACAGTTTGATGATCAATCAATCCCTTGTTGCATAGTTCCCCTCTCTAGTTATTTGTTCTTTGTTTTGATGAAATACTTTCATAGGCAGGAGATAATCAGATCCAGGAGAAAAACTCAAGGATGGGCAGCCTTTCGAGAGTCATGTCTGGAACTGTTGTAAGAGTCCATTGTCTAGTGGTGAAGCCAGGTAAATATCTAGTAACCTAGTAAAATAAGATAAATTGCTTCTATATACTGACACTTCAGTTACATTACAGGCCAAGTATGTCCTCAGCTATGATTTGCTATGAACCAGAAGTCCCACACTTATTAAGAAGTCTTCCCCTCAATATCTACAGTAAAAAGATGATATAATAAATAAACATCCATGATTACTGAGGGTTAAATTTTAAATTCAAAATGTACTCTTTTGGATGAACTTAATGTATTTTCCCTTTAGCCTAAAGTAAATGCAAATTTTTCCACATCGTAAATCCTCCCCTGTTTGCTCTTCCATCCCAAGTTGATTTTTCTGATCTGTGAATAGTCACAGAGAAGTTTTTGTCCATGTATTTATAGGTGGTTTATCAAGCAGGAGACTTTGGCACTTTGGGAAATACAATCACTTGTAAAAAATATGTGTTCAGCTTTTCAGCTGGATTCCCCAAGTCCCTTTTTTCTCTAACTCTAGAGCAGAAATCTTACTACCAGTTAAATATTTCATTGCCTCAAATTAATCATTATACAACCTTTCTGTCACATTAGTAGCAACTGTATACTGTAAAAATCCTTAATATATGATATTGAAATTTTTGAAACTTCTCAAAAGATCTGTGGTGTATTAGTTATTGTTATTATAGGAGCAACTACAGATTCACAATAAAACCCTGAAAAGAGAGGCTTTGTCAAGATTTCAGTTGTAGCCCCAAACAAATCAATTTCTTTGCATAATAGTACTACTTCTGAATACCTCTCTTACGTCATCTCTGCCTCATACTTCTTCAGAGGTATGGGATCGGAAGCTGAGAGGTGATGGAAATTTCCAAGTAAGGACCCAAAGCACCTAGAACTCAAATTCTGAAAGGGATGCCACTCCACAGGCAGTTCTGGAGATGACACCTGATGACCTCCCAAAGCCAAGGACTCCCCTTCTTCCATGTCTGATCTTTCTGTTCTCTGCTCAGCTCTCCTGTAGACATGCTCACAGAGGTATGCCATAGTCTGATACCCTATTCACAGCCTGACTGCCTTTGCTATCTTGTCGGGTCACTAAGCCAAGTGCTATTTAATGTTTTCCCTCTCAGATCTCTCTTAGATGTTAATTCCACATTGCTATATATGCACTATTTAGCTGGTTGTCATCAGATTTATTTAAGCGTACTATATGAGGCATAAAGATTATATTGTGTTATACTCAGATGAATCATTTTATTCTAGGTTTCTTGAAACTTAATTGTATGTAACTACTGTACTTGGCAGTTTTATATGGATGTGATTCCTCTTGAGGATTGACTAAAGCAAAAAAGAGCTTGTTTTTTTAATAAAATTTACATTTCTTCTCCCAAAGAAGAAATACTTTCCTATAAAATTTAAATTTATTCCCAGAGAAGAAATTCTAAAATTACTTAAAATATAAACTTTGAAAATTCTATATAAATCCCTTAAAAATTGTATTTCTCACAGATCTGGTTTCTGTCTATAATTCTAAACACAATATCCACCGAGTTTACATTTGTGCAAAAAAGGCTGACTTTAAAACTTTGTTTTCTTTCCTGGAAATATTGTAAAGAGTATGAGCAAAATGTTACATCTCTCACTAATTTGAATCATCACAATGGCAGATAACTCTCACTGGATATTTAATATAAGCTAAAACTTGTGTTTAGTAATTTACATACCTGATCTAGTTTAATCCCACTTTGGTTGGGTATCCTTACTTCCATTTTATGATGATAAAATTGACTTAGAAAAATTATTTTCCTCACCCAGAGTCATTTGGGTGGTAAGTGTCAAAAGTCAGACTCAAACACAGTTTTTACAAAGTAATTATTTGCTCTTAGACATTATGTTATAGTTATTCAATATTCTCTTTTCCTTAAAAATCTAACATTAATGAAAAGGGTCACTTTTTATTTATTTGTTTTATTTTTTAGTTTTTTAGAGATATTATTTATTATTTATTTTTAGACAGAAGGGAAGGGAGAGAAAAAGAGAGGGAGAGAAACATCAATGTGTGATTGCCTCTCGCATGTCCCCTACTGGGGACCTGGCCTGCAACCCAGGCATGTGCCCTGACTGGGAATCCAGCCAGTGACCCTTTGGTTCACAGGCCTGAGCTCAGTCTACTGAGCTACACCAACCAGGGCGAAGGGTCACTTTTTAAAATTGCTTCAGTTCAAGGTTCAATATAGATATTGGTTTTTACAACATTTCTAGAGAAAATTTATTTAAAAGCAGTAAATTGCAGATTTTAAACATGTGTTATGTATGTATGCATTTGCTGATAAATTTAGGAAGAAGAATATTCTTTAGTTTTTATTATTTTCATTATCTAAAGTTATTCATTTTAATCCTGGGTAAAGTTTTTGTTTTAAAATTTCATTAATTAATAGCATATTCATTAGTTGCTTCTGATATATTTGAGGATATTGGCAATCATGCAAAGAAAGAAAGAAAATAAAAAGAAACACAATAAAAGTATTGATGCTAAAATAAATTTTTAAACTTTAATCCTAAAAAAGAACAAGATACTATAAATTCAAATGCTAGTTTGATTTATAATATCATTCTAGTTTGAAAAAAAGTTAGCTAAATTTTGCTACTTAATTCTGTAGATTTGTTTCTAGAATATGAACATTTAAAATACCATAGTGTCATGAAAAAATACTTCCAAATTGGTTAATCTAGGGAAGAATGAGGAGGGAGGGAAAGAAGAAGAAGGAAAAGAAGAATTTCTCAAAAAATAAAATGAGCATATGGCTTTATATTCATAATGCCTTCAGTTCTAAATATCTGAATAAATTCAAAGACAGAAAGGGTGAAGGGATTAATAAGTACAAATTGGTAGTTACAAAATAGTCATGGGGATGTAACGTACAAGACTTTTTTAATGCTGGCTGAATAAAAAAAACACTTTGTGGCCCACGTGACGCACATCTGTGGGTCAGAGTTTGCTGTAGGTGGCCAGCTGCTAGCCACAGGGGATCGAGCCAATAATACTGAAATAAGTATGTATGGGTGTCAGGTGGGTCCTGGAAAAATTGAGGGGGACACTTTATATATGATTGTCTAACCACTGTGCTGTACACCTGAAACTGATACAACATAATATTGAATGTAAACCTGTAATTTAAAAATTAAATTTAAATAAAAAAAGACATCCCTGGCTGGTGTGGTTCAGTGGGTTTGGCACCGTCTTGCAAACCAAAAGTCCCCAGTTTGATTCCTGGTCAGGGCACATGCCTGGTTATAGGCAGGTTCCCAGTTGGAGGCAAGTGAGAGGTAACCTCAGTGTGTCTGTCCCTCTCTTTCTCCCTCCCTTTCCCTACTCTAAAAATAAATAAATAAATATTTATAAAAAGTACAGATTAAAAAAGGTGATATTTCATGAGATGATGTTTGAAAAGTACATTATGTAATATCTTGTTCATAGCACATAATTACTGTTTATTTGTTTTGTTTTCTTTCTTTTTTCCCCCCAAATACTAAGGAGTAATGGTATTTGGAAAAATACTTTGCCTTGGCACTCTTAATCCCTCTTCTCTCTTTTGGTCTCTTTGGTTTTGTCCCTTAGCATTTATCACAATATAATGTGCTATATAGTTTATTTATGCATTTTATTATTGTGTGTCCCCCATTAGAATAAAGACAATATATGATTGATTTATTAACTACTAGATCACTAGTGCTTAGAACACCGCCTCACCCATAGTGGATGGTCAATAAATACTAACTGAATGAATAAATTTTGCTTAATTTATAAAGAACATATTTTATTAAGAATAATAAAATTGAGAATATGTTTTAAATATTGTATATAAAGAATTTTGAATAAAAGGGTATTGTTTGTGTGGTTATAGGCCTAGTAACATATGGGACATAAATATGTAGATATTTATAAATAAAAACAAAGAACTTCAGTGATACAAAAGCATTTTCAGACCAATTTGTATATAAAAACTAAGCATTTAAGCTGTCAAGCATCATGGGCAGTTCACACAAATTTCCCCATGCATCACACACTTCTCTCCAGGGGCCATATGGTATCAGCTGCTTTACTCAGCAAGTGTGAATTTACAGATCTTTCTTGTAAGGCACATGCAGCTGAGATATTTTCTTTCTTCATTTAAGAAATCTAAATTTAATTTGCATGAGGTAACATACAGTGCCCAGATAGGAGACATCTATCAATATAATCATCATCATTGTTGTGAGCATTGTAGCTCTTGCAGATAAAAAGGGATTTAAATATAATAAATGCCCTCACTTCATAGAAGCAAAAAGCAGAAAGGTACATTTCGTTCTGGTTTTCTTTTCTCTTGTTACCTGTAATTTCCTATTGGATCATCATAAAATTTAAATCTCTAATCTAATAAGCCTTTAAATATATATGGAGGTTAACAGTGTTGCTTCAGAGGAAGAAAACTTCACCTAAATTCCAGCTCTGCTACTTACATGCAATAAAAACATCTCTAGTGATAACTCTGTTTGCCTCCATCCCACCATTCCCTGTGCTCCTGGAGTCCAAGCTCCTTGGGCTGTAATGCCAAGCTTGCCCTCTCGATGCCAGTTGGGGTTGGCCAATGGGAGGGACAAGATGGAGCTTGGAGGAAAAAAGAAACAGAATATTGGTATGTTTCCTGTGCTCCAGCCCAGACTCACAGCAGTTCTGGCAATGGCTATCTTCCTATCAGTCACAGCTCTTGTTGGTATGGATATTACTTCTTCTCAGGTTCTAGAGCTTACAGGGCTCAGAAAACACCATTCACTCCCCTTCTCCTTTTATGTGTGGGGTATGATGGCTTCCTGCTATTGTACCTGCCTGGTATTTCACCTTCCTTATTAATTCTTCTAACCCTCTCCACTACTCTGTTAATAGTTACTTATGTAGGGACTGACAGATACACCAACTGAAAAGTCAACTACTTATCTCTAACCTGGAGTCAATATTACCTTTTCATCAGTTGTGATGATAAAATTATATTACCTATTTAGATTATCTAACATCATGCCTGGCATGCTTGAGATGGTCTTGGTGGTGACTGAAGCTGCAGGGCTAGTTATAGTGACATTGTTATTATCCACTCAGAACAGCAGTGATACTCTCAGGCTTGTTGTAACTGCATGTAGTTCTCAAGCACAGAGACAAGAGGATAAGAATTCAAATGAAAAAATAAATCAGCATCTTATATAACTGTTCTTAAAATATCAATTTCTGTGACAGAACAACAAACACTACTTTGCTCCTAACATGGGTAGTACACAATGCAACAAAAGTACATTTATGACTTAAATGATTCTGTCAAGGTTTGTGTGACCAACCTCTTCCCCAAACCTTTTCTTCTGAAATTTTATGCACAACTGACTTCTATGCTAAAATTGAAGCATTGTGTGGGTCACTGGAGTGTTTCCCAAAAGTCAAAATGATTCTAGGACTTTGAGTGTCATTGGCCCTTGTTGGGTTCTTCGGTTGAGAGACCCTGAGATGATTACTGTTTAACTCAGGATTCCTACAGTGTGGCTAGGGCAGCCCACACAGTAAGTAGCTCTAATCGCGGTATTTTTTTTCTGTGCTATCTAAATCCTTCAATTTTTGTACATTGAATTAGGTATTGACATATTTCCTTCAGAATCAGTCTTAAGATGATGCATTATTATTTAGAGTAGCTACAAACTCTTGGGTCCCTCCAGTAGTGAAAGAAATCATTGAGAAAGATAATTAATAACTTAGTTTTATTTTCAAAATTGGTGTATTTTATCAAACCAAAAACTAAAATGTGAAAATATTTTTATAAATATAATCTTTTAATATCATGTTTGTCATGAGCTTAAATTAGAATGACTTAAATGAGAATGACTGCTCATGAAATTTGATGTTTTGAAAAAGACACAATTACAGATACAACATGAACTTTACTGGTAAATGGATTAACAAGAAAACAAATGAAATAAGATGTTTACACAGGCACTTTGACATATAGAAATAGAGTTGATTATCATTTAAATCCAGTGTCTTAATGTAAAGAGGTGGTGGCTTCATTTTATAGAAAAAAGTTACTTTGAAAAAGTGGTTTATAAAATTAGTTTTAAAACTCTTCTCTCCACTGACATAGGAAAGTCAGGTTATACTCAGAATATTTGCTTTTCTATGTAAACAATCATGCATGCACACATGAGACAAGAATTTTGTCATAATAATTTATAATTTTTTCAAAGCTTTTGCCATGAAAAGACGGAAAAATTGTCTGGTATAATAGCTGAATGTAAAAGTCACATAACTTCAGAAGCAATATTCATTGAGTACATTTGCATTTTTGCATCTTGTGGCTAATTTTCTTTAGGTTTCTTACCAAAGAAATATACATAGAGCATAGTTTAGTGGTTGCTGCTTTCTTCTCCTTCTCTTTCTCTTTCTCTTCTCCTCCCCCTTCTCCTCCTCCTCCTTCTCCTTCTTTACCTTCTTCTTTACTTCCTTCTTCTTTTTTCCCCTTTTGAAGTAATTTAATTTTATTTTTTTATTGTTGTTCAAGAACAGTTTTCTGCCTTTCCCCCCCACCCCTCCCCACCACCCCAGTCCTACCCACCTCCCTCCCCTGTTTCCAACCCCCCTTTGTTATTGTCCATGTGTCCTTTATAATTGTTCCTGTAAATCCTTTACCTCTTTCCCCCATTATCTCCTCCCCTCTCCCTTCTGGTTACTGTCAGCCTGTTCTCAATTTCAATGTCTTTGGCTATCACATGAACCCACTCTTCTTGCTTCTTAGTCTTATTCTTATTACTCAAAAAAAGCATGTTTGGTGGGTGATGACAAGATGGGAAGATCAAAACTAAATACTTGGCATGTGTATGGGACCTACAATTTAGAAAGTGACATAATTTTATTTTTTCATAAAGATAAGAAGCAAGAAAGTTTAGAATAAAGTTTACATAACAGTGGAAATATCTTAAATTGAGTTTTTCAATGCAAATGTAAGTCAAACTAACAGTTGAATCTTATTGTGAATAATCTCTCTTTTTCTTCTGTTTCATCAGAAAGAATTTAACATATTCCCTACCTTTATTAAAACTGAAATCTGAGACCTAATCATGCATAAAGTGATGAAATTATGTCAGGTGCCCAATATATAGTATTAGTTTTGCTTTGATATTCTAAAACAAATTTGTGCTAAAGGAAAAGTTCTTAAATATATTTGATTCCAAGTCATCTTAAAACAGTTGTAGTTATATTCATAGCTATCAGAACTAGTCGTCTTGTTGGGTGAATGCTTCAGTTTTAATGTTTCTCTTGATTTCACTTTCAATTTATGTGCTACAGCTATAAAAGAAGAAGAGTGGAAAAATTGTTTCCAAAAATAAATAAGTAAGTAAGTAAATAAGTCACAACTAGTGCTTTATTTATTGGTTGTTAAATGGTTATTCAACTTGAAAAAAATGATTCAAAATCTATATATGTGTACATTCTGTCTCTCATTAAGGTAGATCAGAGTTAGGGAAACTGAGCAATCTAATTTCTTTAGCATTGTGGTTGATGTAAAGTAATTTGTCCATGAATTTTTTAAATGGCTTTCAATAATTTTAAATGCATTTACTTTTGAATAGGTTAAGCAGTATCAAATATCTATCTATTCACTAGTAATCACTTATTTCTTCACAATAGAATTAGATGTTTACTTTCTATGAAGTTTGAATCTTTTTTCTTCATTCTCTAGAATTTGCAAACAGCAGCTGACTGAACAGAAAAATGTAATCATAAAGAACTGTTACAAAGCTGCATGTGATGTGGCTGCTCTACAATTTTCTAAGCTGAAATTTAAAAATTGTATTAAAATATTTGTTATTTTAATAAATCATAAGTCAAAGCAAGATATTTTAATCTTATTCACACAAATTGACATTCCAACTTCTTTATTAATTTGAATTTGTGATTGATAAATATGTTCTTAAAAAGCTTCCTAATTAAACTTTTGCATTATAAACAAATATCATCAAAAACCACTATTCTTAAGCACCCACTATGTAGGAATATAATATTTCTCTTCATTTGGAAAATATATGGTACCTACCTTTTTGAAGATTAGAAAAATCTGTCCTCTTATACATGTAGCATTTAAAAAATGTCAACAGGAAAATGTCAAAAAATGCATTTTCCTAATCCATAATAATGGGGTACAGATCATAACCTCCACAATCCTTGACTGGGAGAAGGGAAGAGTAGATGGCACAGTGTTTAAGATACACTGCTTAACAATGGCGAGTTAATAGCAATGTCTTCCTGAAGGGAAGAGGGTTGCCAGTGAGAGTGAATTGTGTATGTGACTGTGAAACCATTCAGTGGTTTGTGATGTAGCCTGGGGGTGGGAGGGAGCTCATACTGCACCTGTGTGAGAGGAAAGAGGCTGGTGCCCACCCTAGGTGTTCATGCATCACTGGGAAATTTTACCCTGACTAAAAATGGCAGCCAGAAAAGGTAAAAGATACTGGGGAACCAGTAAAAATGGCAGACACTAACAAACCAAAGGAAGGACTGGATATGAGGTCACACAGAGAGTTCTGGGCCAAGCATTTAAATTAGGGCAGTCTGAAGGTCAGAGCCATGAGGTCTGGAGTGAGAGAGGGGGTCTGATTGGAGAAAATGGCAGCAGAGCTGATGGAGCTGCGGGGACCTGCCTGGGCACCCAAATTCATGAGAGATGCTTGGAGCTGAACTGTGACCAGGAATGCTAAGTTGCAAATTTCTGCTTCTCTGAAGGATGTAGAGAGAAGCCACTTTCTTGGGATTTGTGCCTCCCTGTGACAGGGGATTCAAGAGTTGGAAAATTTTAGTTTAAGGAAAATAGTTATAATAGGTAATGCATATGTTAAAGCTATTGTTTCAGAAGCTACAGATAAGGCCCATCCTGGCTCCTAGGAGAGACAGCCAACCTCCTGGGGCACTGCTAAAGATTACTGCCTGTGGACAAGTGGAGGCATCCAGGCCATTGTGTTCCAGGGAGGGACAGACGACCACCCATCACTGGAAACAGCTAACTGCCCAGGACAAGATTGCTGCAGTTTCTTTCACCTCATTCTCCCTGAATTTCAAAACCCCTCACCTAACCTCACCTCACCTCACCTTGTTTATTCCCTGTTATAAAAATGTTGGCCTGGAAAGAAAACGTGAGGTGGTTCTTTTAGGCTGTGAACCCACCGTCTTCTCAGATGAACAGTGGTCTGAATAAAGTGCCCATAAAGATTCAATCCTTCTCTCTGCTTATTGGTTTGGTAGTGAGAGGCAGCACGAGCTCCAGTGTCTTTTCCAGTTTCCCCTGGACTCCACCATGATCCAGTGTAACATGGCACATATTTTCCTAAACCACTACACGGGGGCTGAGAACAGTGCACCCCAGATCCTAAAGGAGGGAGCTGCTGAGAGAAGATGGAGACTCTGAAACCCATGAGTGCACATTGCAGACAGGATTAGGATCTGTTTGCATGGCTGGCTGATGGACAGATAAAGAAACAGGGAACTCCTGGGCATGATTTTGGCTGGTAGCCTTTGAGAAGCAAGGGAAGTTCTGGGTCTCGTGGGAGAGGAGGTTCTGAGCAAGAGTGCTGTCATTCCCCTCCTCCAAGGTTGGAAACCTGCTAATCATGTTTCCTTCAACACTCATTGTTGGGTCATATGTAAAGGTGCCAGGTGGCCAAGCCAGGTTTGCTCAGTAACACCATGCACAATACTGTTTGCTTCTTGGGTGAAGTACATGGTTAAGGACAGGATTGGACAGGAGATGTTTTTCTAAATGTGCTTCTATATTTTTTGAAGTTCAAATTGTGTGACTATATTGTTGATTCAAAAGTCAAATTACAATTAAAAAGAAAATGAATGCATTGTCACTATTTCATTTATTAGTTATTTTCATACTCATTCCTTTATTTTCTATACTATTGAGTTTAAATTAATAAACAAGGAGGTAATTGAATGCTAACTGGAACATTCTAGGCACATTTCTCTGTTTTTCTGTTTGTATGTGGACATAGAGAACTAAATGATACTCAGTGCTGTGTACATTTGGTAATAGGTGACTGCTTTTCCTTCTCCCTCAGGAGGACAAATGTTAACACAAATTACAAAGGCTTAGACTTAATCATCTTTTTGGAAGAAAATAAACCATCTTTATGTGAGTTCAGATGATAGTAAAGTCTCAGTCCCTTTATTGCTATATCTAGATTTATTTCCAGCATTAACCAAGCTCATTAACTAACTCCTGATTGTATGTTTTGGGTCCCTTACCATTTGAACTCAGCCTCATTTGCATGTTAAAAGACTCTTCTGTCCCTTAGAGCACAGTAATGCCAGATAAAGGTAGAACTGATGAGCATTAGCAAGTTGTCTGCATTTGTTTCATAAATGAGAATCATAGAATGATAGGTACTAAAATAATGCTTTTGTAAAGAACACAGTAAGCATTAGGAAAAGTGCATATTTTATTATTTATTTAGTCTTTGCAACATGTCTGTGTGATAGATAAGAGAATCTCTTCTTTATGAAAAAAAAAGAAAAAAGTAAAGTATTAGAGGAATTTACTGGAGAAAGCATACATTCTGTTCTATGTCTCTGGATAATTTTATTGGAGAGATGCAGTCTTTACTAGAATTATAGCTAGCACTGTGCAGTGGGATGGTGTAAGGGTGTGTTAGAGAGAATGATTGCAGAGTTCCCTTGTTATTGATGAGGGCAGTGCATCTCATTTTTCTACTCTTAAACAACATGTTTCCCTATGTTGGCTGCAGTCTTCATCTTAGTTCTCAGCCACCAAAATGCTGTTGAAATTTCTTCCTTTTTCTTGATAAATACTGACATTATTTTTTTCTCTGTACCTGCTGTTCTTTAAGTGTAGTCTGCAAGGACCTAAGGGTCCTTGACACCCTTTCAAGAAATCTGAGAGCTCAGGACTAGTTGAATAATAATACTAAAATACCATATACCTTTTTCACTGTGTTGACTCCTGGTACAAAAGGAATGAATTGTGAGCAAAAATGCTGACGCCATAGCAGTGTCTCCCAGGATACTGATAACCATTGCATTCTTCCCTGCTGTGCACTCACAAGAAAAAAAAAAGCTATCTATACTTGCCAAAGTCCATAATGAAGTGGTAAAAATTACTAATTTTATTAAACGTTTACCTTTAATTTTTCCAAGCCTCACAGATTAGAGTTTGTTTGGGAAAACGGGTAGTACACAAATAGTAGTAGTTGTACTGCATGCCAAAGTCCAATGTTTTTCTCTAGAAAGAGCACTTGTACAATTATTTGAGTTTGAAATTAGTTGTTTTTCTCTTGGACCACCATTTTTATTTGAAAGAAAAACTGACAAACAATGGTTGTTCAGATTCAGGTATTCAGCAGGTATTTTCTCAATAATGAATGAAGTGGACTGTAATTTCAAAGAAAATAATGGACAATTGGTAACATTTGCTGTCAATGATGAGACTTGAGATTTCAAGTGAAAATTATAATTTTTTTAACATTTTATTTATTTATTTTTAGAGAGAGGGAAAACAAATGAGGTAGGGTGGGAGAAAAAGAGGAAAAGAAACATCGATGTGTAAAAGAAATATTAATCAGGTGCCTCTTGCATGCTCCCAACAGGAGACCTGGTCCTCAACTCAGGAGTGTGCCTGGACCAAGAATCAAACCTTTTTGTTTGTTGAACAATGCCCAGCCCACTGAGCCATACCAGTCAGGGCAAAAATTATAATTTTGAGAATTATACCCACTGGTATGATCTTATCAGTTTTTCAATCCATATGGACTTTCTGATGAAACAGTTGTGGTATTAACTATCAAATAATTGATATTGTATAATAAAATATGTTAAAATATAAAAGATTTGCATAAATAAATGACCCAATATTTTTCAAATGATCAAATGGATGATGCTGTATAATCATGAATGGATAAAAGTTCTTTTCAGAGTGCAAGATAGATTCGTGGATTTTAGTGTAAACAGCATAAAAAGCTTATTGACACTTTCAGTTTCTACATAACTTGTCAAGTCTTGGTGTAGTAACAAAGAATATTCACAGTTGTTTAAAAAGCTTATTAGAATATTCCTTATTTTTCCAAGTACATGGCTGTATGACACTAGGTTACCTTTGCACACAAGTAACATCGTATCTTACAATGGCGTGACTGCAAAAGCAGTATGAGACTCAGCTTCCCTTCTAATGATTCAGTTATTAAAGAGTATTTGAAAAAATGGAAATAATGTCTCTCTTCTCACTATTTTTGAAAATGTTATTTTTATGAAATAACATATTTGTATTTACATGTAATAGGCTTATGATTTTTAAATTTTAAATTAATTAATGAAATAATATATATTTAGTTTTACTCCCTAATGTGCTGAATATCACTAAAAATAACTTACATAACCAAAAATTGGGGATCCTTAATGTACTTTACCAATCTTAAGAGGTCTTAACAAAAAGTTTGAGTACAACTGGTCTACAAAAACTTAAATTAAATATAGTAACAAGATTAATCACACTATTTGAGAATAGCAAAATTATCCTAATAGTAACTCAATCACTGAACACTGACTGATAATGAGCAAAACATCTTTAAGGATCAGTTTGCTTAAATTAAATGGAATGACATACAGTTGAGCCTTTAACAACATGGGGGTTGGGGTGCCGATCCCCACTCAGTCAACAATCCACATATAGCTTTGACTTCACCAAAACTTAACTACTAACACCCTGCTGTTAATAAAAAGCCTATTGATTACATAAACAGTTGATTAACACATATTTTGTATATTATAATGTTATATATCATATTCTTATAGTAAAGTAAGATAGAGAAAAGAAAGTGTTATTAATAAAATCACAATGCTATATTCACAGTATTTATTGAAAAAACCCCACATATAAGTGGACCCACCCATTTCAAACCTGAGTTGTTCAACTGTACTGCTAATTTCTTTCTTTGAAAAGTTAAATAGAAAACATACCTCCAAATTAATCCAAGTTAGTTAAAAAATAACTTAGCTTTCTTTATATCCTGAATGGTTTAAGATCCTTTGGTGGTGTTATTTACAGTGTTACATTTCTAAGCTTTGTTGTTGTTTTTTTCGGGAGTGCTAGATGAAAATGAAATAGCTCATTTGCATGTTTGCATATATTTACATATCATGCTTTAAAACTTTAATCCTTAGTATGTATACTACAAATATGCATGAACTAGCACAATTTACAGTGATTATATTCATGGCCAATACTCTGGCGTACAATACTGAAATTTGTTAAATTAACTGATGTGACACTTTAAAATTATACACAGATAAATAGTGTAAAATGTGTAAACATGCATAAAGAGCTCACTATAAGATATAGATAACCTTGAATGGGGTGAGGATGGGGGTAGCAAGTAAGTAGACAGTATGTGGAGAGATAAGACATTCTTTACCAACCCCAGCTGTACTGTTATACAAGGTATAGTGTAAACGCTGTCAACCTTGAACTAGATGTAGGTATATGTGTGTGCATATTCTATTTACACATTTTCTATATTAATATTTTATAGTTCACTTAAAAATATTTCAAGAGTTTTCATGGTGCCCTTGCTATAGCTGTAATGTAGTTTAAGTTGTACAATTATTTTAAAGTTATAGTACATTTTGCTCTTATTTTTAAAAAAATAAATGGGTACTTTCTGGTTTTATTAGTGGAAACACAATTGAGGCAAATGTACACATAATTTTTCAAGTCAAAATAAATGAATAGCCTCATTAAGGCATTCAGTAGATTTAAGCTTAGTGTAAGTGTGACAAAAGAAGGAAAAAAGAATGTGTTCAGCATACAATGATACATGCATATACTCATAATTATAATATAGTTATAATTTAATATAATCAATATAATATATAATACAAAACATTTAATAGATGACATGATGAGATTGACTGATATACAGCCAGAGGAATCCATGGAGATATAGGTGAGGATACAGTTTGGTTATAGATTCATTTTAAGAAAAAAAAATCCTAGAAATTACTTTTCAGGGCTGTGAAGTTTGTAAGGTCATTGTAAACATATTTTACCTTCTTCCCCAGCCAATTCTTAAGACATCAGCACAGTGGATAAAAACAGACTCTTCAAATGCTGAACGAACAGTCGGGATAACAATCGAAATCTTTATTGTGGCGTACAAGGAAATGACTTGTTCCTTTCCAGCCACTCTGGCCTCACTCAGAATCACTGTCCCCTCATTTGCTACAAACCATCGTGGTGTGACTTCATCAGTTCTTTGCACAGGCCACGCTTTTTCCTGTCTCAAAGCATTTACTCAAGCCCAGTGCTTCCATGAAAACCTCTGCCCTCACCTGGATTTTACTGATGGATGACTGTTCCCAATTGCCCTTGCCCCACGCTCCACCCCACTGCAGTGGCTACAATCTAAATTATAGTCCTTTACCATATACATGTGATTTTTTTGCATAGTAAAAGTCACACTTTGTATGCTGTATTTTCATATGAAAGTATGGGTTAATATATTTCTCCACTTTGGAGAAAGTTTAAATTTTATTCACTGTTGTATCCTCAGTATATAAAATCTTTTACATAGATAACTCTTAATATTTGTTAAATGAATTTTTAAAAAGTCAGTATACCATCTATGCTCAATAACCTGAAAGATGCCCAACTCAGTGCTCTGAACAGTCACCAGTATCCCTTCCTTTTCCACATGTCATTTTTTTTTAATTTTACTTATTGAAATGTGATCTTTTGTGTTTGAGTTATTAATAAATATATTGCCTTGGATTTTATATGCCTGTGCTTTTTTAAAAGTTTTATTTAGATATAATTATTATATCATAAAATTTAATCATTGAAAGTATATTAGTTCCAGGTTTTTAGTATAGTTACAGAGTTCTACAATTATCATCATAATCTTATTTTAAAACATTTCATCACAGGGAAAGGAAACCCAGTACTTGTTAGCAGGCCCTGCCTGTGGCCCCCCCTTTCATAGGCAAGCCACTAACCTACTTTCTGCCACTGTACATTTGTGCGGGACATTTCATACAAGTTCCATAATACAGTATGTGATCTCTTGTGACTGGCGTCTGCCTTTTTAATTCATTTTTAGTTGCTACTACAAATATTTACTCACTCTTACAAAGATACCAATCTGTGATTGATTGAGACTTTTAAAAGAGGGTCCTTAACCACAGATAGTTTGAGAAGCATTATTTTAATAAATATGTGCATGTAGTTACTAGACCAATGGCCATTTAGGTAATGATTGGAAGTTTTAAATATATTCATATATGATTAAAAGCAATATGCCACTCTTGCACATTTAACGTTCAGGTAAGCATTCAGAAACCTGTGAGAAGTGAAAGTAGAATACATCTCCTAGGTAGATGCAGTCTGGGAAAGAGAGTGGCGACTGAGGGAGCTTCTTTAAGATTTTGTCTTCCACCAAAGCTCTGATGACTCAAACGTTTATCACAGATGCAGTCAGGTCACCTAATGAAGCCGCGTGCACTGAAGTAGTGCAGTTGTGTGTGGGTATGGTAAAGACTGCTTTTCTCAAACACGTATATGTATTTGCATTTGTATATAATTTTTAAACTTTAATTTCCAGAATATGTGAAGGCCAAATCTTCACGCAGCAGAGCCTAGACTCAAAGTCTGTAACAATGGCTTCATAGAAGATGTGTTTGAGTAAAGCATAAATAGTGGTTATATTCCGCAGAAAATTTGACAAAGACTGTTTTAGTAGCATAGTAGGAATTACCTGTGATTTTATATATTTTTTAGATAAGTGCTATATATATTATATAATATATAATATATATATAATGTATAGGCCATGCTTTTTCTTATCTCAAAGCATTTACCATATTTTTTGGTCTACAGGGTGTACTTTTTCACCACATTTTTTGCTTCAAATTTTTTTTCCTATTTTTCTCCTCTAAAACCTAGGTGCATCTATTTTTCAGACCATAAGATGCATGAAGTACGAAAATCTTACTCCAATTCTCTTTATTTTACATATGCAACACTATCTTTCCCAGGAATTTAAATGTCCTACTAATACCTTTATATACGTGCTTCATAAACACCAGTTAAACCTATCAAAGGAAAAATAAAGGAGTAAGTTTCAAGTTGATAAATGTGTTCAACTCACAAGATGACAAAAGAACAATGAATTTTTCCTGTGAGAAAAGCTGTCCTTTTCATGAGGTTTAAAGAATGGATCTCCTGGGTATATGGAGAAATCAGTAAGAACTGCCACATCAGCTATTTTTATTGATAATTTACTTTGATCATGCCAGTTAAATATTCTTTGTTTCAGGCTAAACGTCACATAAATAATTAACTACACATTAGCAGGGCATGAGGATTTCTTTTCTACTAGTTGGAGATATTTTAGCTATTACCAAAGAGTGGCCTGAATAAAAATTCCATTATTACTTAGTTTAATAATTAAATATTTTAATTATTTTTTAAGATTTTGCAGTCTTTGGCAATACATGTTTCTAGAATTTAGAAGAAAATGACAGGACCCAAAACTGTAGCTTCTATTAGAACAAACATAATGCATTAATAGCATAAGCGGTATTGTTTTTGGCACAAAAGTAGCACATGTACAGCACATTCATACATACATAATCAAGTTACTCGATCAATATAATTACATCAAATGTCTGGAAAGTATATATACTAAAGGAAAACACTTCTTATTAGGCTGGAAAAAGGAAATATTTCTTAATAATTTTAGGAAAAAATAGAACGAAATCTATATTCCATTAAATATTTCATTTTATGATCTACTCTTATCATTATTTCTTTGTTACTTCTTAATTATCCATTGGAAATATTTCCAAAAAGGTATGAAGCTTTGTCTTTAGTTCAAGTACAAACACACAGACAATTGCTCCCTCTAAAATATGTCATTAAGCTTTTGAAGGATCAAAAAAATTCAGTTCATGCTCTATTATCTATTTATCTATCTATTATCTATCTATCTATCTATCATCTATCTATCTATCTATCTATCTATAACAGAAGATCATGTACATATGTGGCATCCGGAGGAAGGGGCAAATCCTCATTCTCACCCAGTGTGCACTTCATCTTCATCTCTCTGCTTTCTCCATTGGAAACGAGGTTTTAGGCCCTGAGTTTAGTCCAGGGGCATTAGGAGCAAAGGCCACTGTCCTGTTGAGGGGAACTGAGGGCCATGCATGGGGGCAAGAGGTCATGGATATTGTCATAAACACATGTTAAATCTGCAATAATAGAAAGGGAAAATATAAGCATTGAATGGGATAAAATATAAAATATGTGGTATTGTCCTTGATATATGGAAAGCAAACATTAGTTATTTTGATCAGCAATTGTGAAATAGGATTAAATTAATTTAATTTTCCTCTTCCTTATTTTTTAAGTTTGCTCAGCTACAACTTAACAAAAAGCATAAAAATTTTTGTTAGTAAATGTTCATCTACTTCTTTCTGTACTTAGAGTTCTGTTTTTATGCCAGTTTATCACAGTGCAGAACTTATTCTGGAATTAGTGTTATATGCATTCTTGGGGAAGAGCAACACCATATTGTTTTGACTCAAAGTATCTGTCATGAGGTCAATACGATAACCTGATACTTTTATTTATTACCAAAACAAAAAAGTCTTATTTTGAAAAATCAAGAAACATATACAAGAGAAAAAATAAAAAAATAAATCCATCAGTTTCAAACTGCAAACAAAGCAAAAGTCCATCAGCAGAAGAATAAAGAAATGTGCTGTAATCATACAATGCTATCTGCTCATTAGAGAGAATGAATGAAATCTAGCTACATACAATAACAATAATGAATTTCACAAAAGTAATGTTGAACAAAGGAAGCCAGCTACCAAATATTACATGCTGTGTGTTTTCAATCATAAATTATTGAAACCAACAACACAAACTTATATTAGTATTGGGCAGAGGTGGTGATTTGGCAGTCATGATAGGGTCTTTTTGAATGGTAGATATGATCTATATCCTGACTTGTAAAGTATTTACAAGGGCACATAAAATAGTTAAAAATTCACTGCTTTCCCTTTTTCTTTGTACATTATGATGCAATGCAAATGTTTTATAATTTCACCATCACTATAAGACTAAAAGCCTCTTAACTGCAAATGTGTTTTGTGGTTTAGAAATGTTCAAATTTTTAAAAGTAAACATAGTACATATATATAATTCCAGTGGGGTCTAGGACACATACTATTATCAACATATTAAATCTGTGTATCAAAAGATTGAATATTCAAACTAAGAGAGATGAACAAAGACTATGAATAGATCCATAATACTTCAGTCCGGATTTTTTCCACCAAATAATAATTTCAGGTCTATTATTAGTTTTCACATGCTTTAAACATCTTAAACACTGTTAAATTACTTTTTAGCAACTGTTAAAATAATTATGCAGATATTTCCCTTTTTAATAATTAATGTAGTTAAATATGGCTTCAAATTTCGTATGTTGAGGTATCTTTGTATTCCTAGAATAAACACTATTTAGTCCTGGCTATCAATCTGTGAAAATATTTCTGAATTTCAGTTGCTAATATTTTATTTTGAATTTTTAACTCTAATGTTCAAAGGTCCTATTTGTTTCTTTTTAGGCATATCCCTATGGTAAGTTAATAAGACTTCAAAACATCAGTTCTCTTTTTTATGATATGTAATTAATTTCTGGTTTAATTTGCTCTATTTCTTTTCCTAGTTTTATTGATTTATTTATGTATATCTTTACATATTTGTGATACAGCTTCCTAAATTAAATATTTTTCCATTTTGTAGTCTTCTAGTATTATAACAACTGTTAAAAGTATTTTTAGTTATACAATTTTCACTAATGCTTTGTCTTTATTTGAAAAATTTATTTACTTATGCTCATTAAATATTTTTGTGGTTTTGTTTTAATTTGTATTGATTAGAGTACTTAAAATTAAAAATATTGAATATAATGTGCTTTATTAGTTTCTGTCATTCAATCTCCATTTTTATATCACATCTTTCTCATTAAAGATAGCCCAAAATACATGCCCAATTTGGGACAGTACATTGTTAATGTCCACATATTAAACCTAAGAGCTCTAATATCACTGTCTGATTTTGAAAAAAAAATCATGGCAATATTTCCATTACTCTGAAAATTGGTTGGAGATAAAATAGAAATTGCTTTATATTTCCAAAATACAATTTTATAAAAATCCACTCTTTTACAAAAAAGTTTGAATGTAAAACCTGAAATCATAAAACTCTAAGAAGAAGGAATAGAGGTAAGCTCCTTGACACTGGATTTGGAAATTAGTTTTTTGAAGTTGACACCAAAAGCAAAGGCAACAAAAGAAAAAATAAACAAGTGGGACTATATCAAACCAAAAATCCCTTGTGTAGCAAAGGAAAACATCAACAAAATAAAAAGGCAACCTACTGGAAGGAAGAAAATGTTTGTAAACCATATATCTGACAAGGAGTTTAATGTCCAAAACACATAAAGAACTCATACAATTCAATAGCAAAAAAATAAAGCAACCATTTTTTTAAAAATATGGGCAAAGGAATTGAATACACATTCTTCCAAAGAAGACATATATATAGCCAAAAGATACATGAAAAGATCCTTAACATCACCAATTATTAGGGCATTGAAAATCAAACCACAGTAAGTTACCACCCCACACCTTTTAGAAATAGTTATCATCAAACGGACAAGAAGTAATAAGTGTTGTGGGGAATGTGGAGTAAAAGTAATTCCTGTGCATTGTTGATGGAACTGTAAATTGGTGCAATGACTATGAAACACAATATGGAGAGATCTCAAAAAAATTAAATATAGAACTTCCAAACAATCCAGCAAACCAACTTATGGGTATATAACAAAAGGAAATCTAGATAGGATGTCAAAGACCTAGCTTCACTCCCGTATTCACTTCAGTGTTATTCACATATTATCCATATTATGACCATTATTCACATATTATCCATAATACAACTTTTGAATGGCTATATATGAGGATCCCCAAAACAGAATATACTTATCAAAAATTGTGTATATTTTCTTACATATTTAAACTTCAGTCACCTTCAGAGTGCACTCCATTTGATGCAGTACACCTTTCAAGAAAATTTTTTTCCACTGCTCAAAACAGTTTTTGAACTCATCAGTTTTGATACCTTTTAGTGTTTTTGCTGTTTTTTACATTGGCAAAGTGTTTTCCTTTGAGGACTTTTTTAATCCATGGAAATAAAAAAATTCATTTGGGGTGAGATCATGTGGATGGGGCACAGGGGTCATGCAGTTTTTGGTCAAAAACTGTACTCGTAAATCACCCATCATCAAATGTGCCAACACATTGAAAGAGTCTTCAAAAAAAATTCGCTGAAGCTGAATGCAGCCTCTCAAAACAATGCCAGCTGGAGCACTGATACAGCTGGGTTCCTAGAACACTCACCTCACTGGGGAAGCCTATACTACAAGAGGCCCACCCTCTGGAAGATAATTCCATTTGGAGGGGTTTTATATATATATATATATATATATATATATATGCACATGCACATATATATGCGTATACACACATACATATATACACAGACACATAGATATATATGTACATACACTAAAATATTACTTATTAATGAGTAATAAAGAAATTCTGCCACTTGGGACAATATAAATAAACTTTGAGGGCATTATGCAAAGTGAAATAAAGTCAGCCAGTGAAGTAAGCCAGACAGAAAAAATAAATACTGCACCTTATCATTTATGTGTGAATCCAAAATACATAAATAAATAAGTAAGTAAGTAAACAAAAATACAGTAAAAAGTCAAACTTCCAGAAATAAAAAGAAACAAGGGTTTGGGGTGGAGAAAATAGAGAGAGGTTGGTAAAAGGGTGAACACATTCAGCTTTAAAAACTTGCCTTGTTTTCTATTTACCTTTTAATAATTCTGTGTTATACTTAATCATGTTTTGTACTACTTTTCCATGTTAGTGTTTTTCAAATAATATAATCCATTAGTTCTACATGTATATGCTTTTCTCATAATTTATTTAAAACTAGTTGAAACAAAAATTTTAAACATATTATGGCAAAACAAGAAATAGGATGAATACTATATTATGATTATTGGATCAGAAAGATATGTCAAAAGTAAATCTTTACAACTTGTGTTTCTTTACCCCCCTCATTCTCTTCAAGCCTCAACTGAAATGTTTTTCCTTGCAGTCTTCACTGACTACTCTTTGTAAATGGGAAATACTCTTCTTCCCATCTCATTGTTTACACTTTTCAAATAACATTTGTTAGTATTTTATAGTTAAAAGACAATTCTCCATAAGTAAATCTGTCCAATGTGTTTCTTCTGTACATCTTGCCAACTGAGAAACTGTCTTTCTGTTCTGCACTATCTTTTCAATGATGCTTATACAGCAAATGGTCTTGGAAGGTATACGACATAAGCCCCTCAGGGGCAAAGTCAGACATTCTTACTGCCCCTTATAAAAGATTCAGATTCCCAAATCTAGATATTCTTCTCTGGTAACACAATACATTGTATGTATAGGTGTCACCTGCCTTCTTTACTTCTTCCTGTGTGAACTGGAGTCTGGGATCCAGCAAAAGAAAATGATATCATGGCTATTGCTTTTGCTTTGGGTAATAAAATCCTTTAGCCTCTGACTTAGGAATCTCACATTCTCTGTCAACACGCATAAGACTGTGGCAAGCTAGTGTATTAGCTTACAAGTACAGTAAAATCTCAAATACCTTGCATTTCTCAATAATGATATAGTTACATTTTACTTTCTGATTTCTTACATTCTTCCCTCCGTGATACATAATGTAAACTCCATAAGGGTGTGTTGGACTTCTTGGAAACTCCTCGCCATTAACAAGAGGGAATATTGGATAAGACTCCATGATGGCTCACTGCATGGTAGGATCAGACCAACAGAGTTATTTTTGTGATGAACATCCTCGGCAACATATCAAGAGAATGTTAACTATGACACTGGTATTCTGAAGAGCATTCAGACCGTGCTGACTTTTTCCTTCAGATATGGAGAAATCTCTATAACAAACACAATGTTAGGTAGTTTAGAATTTTGTTTTAAGCTGAAAGACCATTTTATTGTAGCCTATATTTTGCAGATGATATGAAGACATATTAGGTACCTACAAGATTTTTACCAGAGTTTGCTTATCAAATATATAGAGCATTTAAGCATTGTCCTCTTCCACAGCTTATAGGCATCACATTTTTTGTTCATTAAATAATAGCTCATAAACAGCCTTCTGTTGAGTATTAGAGAACCTGATTTCTTTTGTGAATTTTGTTTTTACAATCTTTCTTATAATTTCTTATATGTAAACAATTTTGCTTGGGATCCCTTTACACTTTGCTCAGTCCATCCTCTCTTTCATTTATCACAACCTTGCAGAGAGAGTGCACACACTTGCTGGGTTCTAGCTCCAGATTAAAGTATGTTGGGGGAGGCAGTATTGGTGGTAGAATATACAGATGTCGCAGTTTAAATCTACATTCATATTCATATTTAGGCATATTGTTTATTCCTTACTCAGGAAGCTGCTACAAGGAGTCTATTCCAATCCTATTAGAGGAACATTGGCTTCTGGACTTCCTTTCCTTATAGAATTCTTGTTAATTACAAGATAATTGCACTGCTGTAGATTTTATTCTCTTCATGGGATCTATTGGGTAACAGACCTATTTTTAAGTACTTTTCAAAAAAAATGAGTCCTGTGCATTTCTATAGAAGAGGGAGTCATCTCCTTTTCCACATCTCTGTATCTAGCTACAGTTTCTAAGCATGCCTAATATTCAATGTTTAGTGCAGAAATTAACTTGGCATGTAAATTTTTTATTGGAACTTTTCCTGTAGTTTAAAAACATTTAAAGATATTTTGTCATCCTTGAGTAAAATTTATTTGTGGGGGACAGCTTTTTCACTTATAAAGAGTAATGTCTGTAATTATAGTATGCAAAACAATAAGAAATGATCAGAATTAAGTTATGTGTTTTTATAAAATATCAGTTGTGTAAAATATCACACATCTATATTGTGAAGAACTTAATAGGTTCTTTATCTTGTTGAATTAGGGCTTTTGTAGGTCAAAGTAGTGTCCATGAGCCTCGAGGGTACTGATTTCTTCAACATCTCTAGGAAACATGGGGCAGAACCTTTTCTCTTCAACTTGGATAACTGTAACTACTCTATGCAAAAAATTCAGGATCTTATCGACAAAAATCATATATAGGAAGACTTAAATATATGATTTTTCTTAAATTGCCATAATGACTTTCAGTAGTGCTTTTTTTTTTATTAGAGAAAAACATTACCAACTATTGGTATATCATCAAAAAATCTGCCTTTACTGAAATCGCACAGAAATACATTAGCAGCTCTGTGCCCAGATTTTATTAGTTTACAAGACTATAATTCCAACTTTGCTTTAAAAAGCATAGCATCAGCAAAATACACTTTGGTTTGCACCAATTTATGTATTTAACTAAACCACCTGGTTTTACAACAGCAAAACATTTCCACATAATTCACAAGCCCCATCAAAGAAGAGCGGGTCTGTGAAGCCAGGTGCAGGAGCCCCACTGTTTCTCCCCACTTTATTTAAACGTGCGCTTTAACTGGAATTATGAAGGGAAAGGATTGCAGTGGCATCGCAATCAGGGCCCCAGTGATGATCGGATATTTGCTTTATAAAGGCTGAAAGTCTAACAAAGTACCATATTGATGACAATATTTAACTTCTTTGATGTTCAGTATTTTTACTTCCAGTCTCATAACCCATCTACTTGCAGTATAGCAGGTCTCCAAGTAAAAGATTGCTTCAAAAGATTCCACTGGCCTTTTGCAGTTTAGAACTATGTTTCCAGATTTTTTAATTGGGTTTTTAGATCAGGTTACTTAGATTGTTTGTCATTACCTTAAAACTACTTTGCTTGATCCTATTTTTTGTGCTATTTATGCTAGAATGGTTAAAATAAAATTAACTAAGATATGTCACTGTCCTACACTATAATGCAATTCCAACTCAGGCTGTTTAAGGCATGCCCTAATATGTATTCATGTGTAAGACATATGCCAAATGGAATTCCTGATTCTTTAATGTATTCTGTTAGCTTTTAATTTTAGAAAGTACACAAATGCCAGAAATAAAATGTTTAACTGTGTTTTCATTTATCCACCCAAAATGATTAAATCAACTGGTTATTTATAACTATTTTATTAATATTGCTCTTTAAAAAGCTATATTTTAAAAAATACAGTTCTAAAAAATTTTCCCATTTCCCCTTATTTTATAAATGTAAATCATTATCTTTAGAAGGAGATAAGAAATGTTAAGTTTCAACTTAAAGTAAAGCCCACTGTTGAAGATAAGATCCTAATGACACTTGGAACTTACCCATCTTGCTTTGTAGGATGAAATGGATCAAAATTATAATTAGAATAGAACAAATTTAGGAAACATTTCTTGAAGAATGAGAACAGGTAGGTTTTCTTCAGCTCCTGGCTTAATATCTTTTTTTTTAAAGAAAGAAAAAAAGATTATAATCTACCAAGTAAAAAGTACATTAAAATAATTCTTTTATGATATTTTACTGCAGGTTTCATATATCTTGTAATAATTCCAAATCTGCAACACATTTTCTTCTTTTCACAATTTGAGCCCAGAATCCTTCCTTAGAACCACATGTTGTACAATTCCCAGTGGTACATTTCTGTGCAATTCTTTTCCAGTCTGGCTAATTTCTTCCCAAACAGGATGTTTGCTCAACATTCAGTGAAGACTGAGCTTGTAAGACACAAAAATGTCCATCCAATTCACTCAAAAGTTTGACCAGCTTTTCTTTATAGCAATGGGTAGGAAAAACATTCAGAAGGTGTACTGGCATTTTGAACTGTACCGTCTTTTTTGGACTGTATTGTTTTGCCATTATGTCAATAACACCCACTTGAAAGTTCCTGCGTGACAGGGGTGACTGCATAGCCTGGGCTCTAAGACACAAGGTTTTCCCACTGAAAGCGTCATCCTGGCACCATCCATTATGGTTTCAAATCAGAGATTCAAATGGAATACTGAGTCATCTTATCACCTGTACTCATGTCTCCCCTTCAGTATTTATAACCCAAACCAGAAGATACAAAAATAAAGATTAAAGCTTCTCAGAAACTTGACAGGTAACTACCACTTTATTGACGCAATTCACGTGAAAAATCTCACATTTCTCTTTAAAACAACCATCTGTGCTTATATAGAAGGGAATCTAGAGAAAAATGACATGCTTTGGGCTGGCTTGAAATAGGAAAATGCCTCATTCTTTCTCATCCACTGCACACTCCACCACAATTAGACATCTCTTCTAACAACAAACAAGGATTTCTAAAAGATTACTGTTTCATAAAACCATCACATCTGAATGTGATTGACTGTTAAAATATAAGATAATCTGTACTCTTAGGTCTTGTCCAATTTATGTCATTTTTATTGTCACTTTTCTAATGGTCTACTATCAAAATATACACATTTTTGAATGATTGAAGAAAATGATTCATTGTGTTCCCATAATATCTATTGACACGCTTTTTAAAATAGCTATTTCATCCTTCTCATTTTGTTTTAGTGGGAGAATTTCTTAAACATGCACAAATGAAAATTGAATTAACCTCTGATCTTCTAGGGTCAGTTCTAAACACTGTTATTTGCTAAGTAGCACCCATCAAAAAATGATTAAGCATTTCATAAAAAGTACAGTGGCATAAAATGGGAGATATGACAAAATTGGGATTTATTAACTTTATCCTCCCACTTTAAATTTAACCAATTTGGGGGCAAACATTGGCTATAGTATATACTTTAGAAACATGTGTCTCCTACAAATCAGAGACTAAACCTTTTGCATTTACCCAAACCAGAAACATGAGTAATCTCTTCATTCTTCACATTTTTGTGAGAAATAAAGAATGTAGGTAACTGGAGGAGGGGGAAGGAATCTGAGTTATTTTATGGTTGTCATCTACTCTTTCCATTCAAGAAAGCATAATTTTCTCCTGGAAGGAAGCAGATTTTATGCCTCAGGCTGAGCATAAATCAAACAGAAATGCTATAACATACACTGTAATTTTATAAACTATCATGTTGTGGAAAATAGAGTTAAGCTGCAATCTATGATGCAGTTACCATCCCTCTAAGGAATAATTGAGTAATGGTCAAGCAGCTCTAAAGAGCTTTGGGTGTTGTGATCTTTTGGCACGTCTGGAGAATGGCTAGGCTCCTTCAGGTAAATGATTTGGGGGAAGTTTTCACACAGTGTTTTACAATAATAAAAATGTTTCGTGTAGGTAGGCTTCAGTGAAGACATGAATATCTTTCATAACATGAATGTATTTTTAAGCTATTCAAATAATAGCATTTTCTCTGAGATAATATATATATTAATAGCTCTAAAATTTGTGAGGCATTTCTTCATAAAAGTTTACATTTAAAATACAAAAAAGAAAGATTTTATTATAAGCTTCTAGAACAGAATTATTTTTTTATAAAATGCAATATGTATGTAAAATTTGACAAAGTTTCTGAATATCATAGTTTACAATGATGTAAATCTAATAGGTCACTGTGAATCAGCTCCAGCAAGAGTTCAGCCGGGACAAACATTGAGATAGTAAAGAGTGATTTTTAGCATTCACCTTGTATTTTCCATACTTGAAGAATCATCAACTCTCAACTGCCCAGTGTGCTAACAGCTTATAGCATTTACTTTTTGGTCCATTCTCTGCTGCCTGCCTTCTGGGTATTTCACCAGTCATCAGGCACCACCATCACATGCTAGCCAGAGGAAAAGAAATGAAACTTTCAAATCAGTCAATTTCATTCCTTATTCCCAGTACGTTTGTTTTTTTAAACAGACCAGTGGAGGATACTTTGAAATCATTGCTTAAACTGAAATATTATATTAACTTCATCTGTCTCTTATCCATATTGTGTCACTTGAAATTACAAATATTATTCACTTTTGACATCTTGAGCACAGAATGTAGAGTCTTAAAGACATGTCTTTATGTTTTGTGCAAAGTACACTACAATTTGGAAATGCTTGGCAAATTCACACCTCTTTATTCTGTCATAATCTCTTGTCAGATATTTTGATTATAAAATTCATACTTATATGTTTATTGTAAGGAACCAAACCATAATAAATAATTCTAAATTCTAAATGTTATAATTCAATATTCCTCTACTCAGTTGTTCAAGCATTTGTTATCACTTTTATGTGTGTTGCATTATGTGAAATAACTCATACCATATTTATCTTCAAGAAGTACACATTTAAAAGCATTTATATAAATAACTAAATTACAGAAAATGATAATATCATTCATTAAAGTATGACCATAGATATTTGGGAGACTGGAGAAAAGAAAGCCCATGATTACTTTGGTTTGTTAAATATGGTAGCAATATTGATTTTCAACATTCCAAACAGACCAAGATATGTGTTATGGCTAGCTCTTTACCACAAGTATATGAATCATGTCTAAAGATTGTACGCCTTTATTTTGGGTTCTAACTCCTTCTAATCTTACTAAATTTAATCATTTCTAGTTTTTGATTTAAAGTAGTAGGTGTGTGACTCTTCCTTTCACTTGAATACTTAGAGGCTATCATAGGGTTATTTATTGACCTAATTTCAATATTGTTGTGTCTCAGAGAGTAGGGAGGCCCAAGGAGAGAGGGAGAATGATGGGGAAACTGCCCGTAGGTGGAGCAGTCAGAACACACACATCTAATGATTAAGTCCACTGTCTTACTTGGGCAGGGTTTGTGGCACCCCTGCCCCCGCAATTGCAAAAGTAGCATCAAAGGTCATTGATCACAGATTACCACATAGTAATAATAAAAAGTTTGAAATATTGCAAGAATTAGCAAATGTGACACAGAGACACAGTAAACAAATGCTGTTAGAAAAATGGCAATGATACATTTGCTTGATGCATAGTTGCCACAGACTTTCAATTTATAAAGAAAGTGTCATATCTAAAAAGAAAAGTGCAAGAAAATGAGGTATGCCTCTCCATATGTATACATACACATACATTTATATTTATACATGCACAAATTATCATCAATTTGTACACCTAAGATTTATGTCCTTTCTTGTGTATATGTTATGCCAAAAAAAATTGAAACTGTAATATGTTGGTTATTTTAATAAAATTAGTAGGAAAGAGAAAAATCTAAAGAAAAGAGAAAAAGTGCTTATTGAAAGTAAAGTACCTATTGCAATACTCACAAACTAGTAACAAAGGCATACTACTTGTGTCAACATAATTGTCAGTCTTGAAATCCACAAGTATTTAATGTTGAAAAATGATGCCATGTGTATGAAACTTATAATCACAAAAATCGCTGCATAGTCAACTGCTTCCTAGGCAGTCACTTCATTATGACATGCTTTTTTTTTTAATGTCAAGGTTTTTCTTGTACGTTTCTTTAGTTTTCATTGTGATTTTGTACTGAGTGTTATAAATCATCTAAGTTTCTTTTGTTTTGCTGGGGATAGAAGCCAAACCTAAATTCCACTTGTGCAGGTGTGGAAAGGGAAAAAGATGTTGTTAACTGGTGTTGTTGAGTGGTAGCAGGCTAGGGCAATAGGAGTGAAATGACTCCCCTGTGTCTCCTTATTGGTCAAATGAGGCACCTAGAGCACTTTCATTGGAGCTCTGTACTTTATTGACTATTTCCAGTCTAATACAACCTGAAGCATGTAGAGGACTCATTTTTTAATACCAGCTTCAAATATGGTATGATAGAAAGATAAAAATATCTTCTTTCCTAATTTTAACTTGATTTTCTGAACTTCATCTAGTTTATAGCAGGTGTGATTGATAGTATGAATGTTTCTCAGGATTGTAGACAAGTGAGACATTTCACATTGAACCACCCATTCAATTTTTAGATCTTTAGTTTAATCTTATCCTAGGGAATAGACACACACATTTTTATCACCATCATATTATTTTCTAGCCCTTTACTTTGGTTGGCTTTTCCCTATAAACTTTAAACTGCTTCAATTTAATCCCCTTCATTCTCTCATAAAAAACTTGTCCTTTCTGAAATGCTAACTCTAAGTTTGACATCTATTTCCTATGGTGATTTTATTCTATTCAGGGAATGTATTGAGATGAATGTAAGACCTCAGTTTTTTTTTCACTAATTATAGTTCTTATGGTGTTATAAGTAACTAAGTAATGCAAAATATATCAATTTTCATTAACATGTCCTTGTCTAGGGTTACTGGTAAAGTGGGATCTCAAAGGACAAATGTCATTTTGAGTGAAAAGGTCTCTGGGAATGGGATGAGTAGAATGATTACATTTTGTCCCAGTGCTAGCATGCTGGGACTTTTTGGAGTTGTACAAAATGTGACCCAGTCAGAAGGTTGCACATTTAACTAGAAAATGTAGTCTTGGTGAGCTCTATTCAACTGTAAAACATTAAATGAGTAATCTAGTGAACCATAGTGACAAAAATATCAAACAAAACAAAACAATATATGTACCTTGGCCCTTAAGCTTCCTCTCATTCTCTCTCTATATTCTATTGGTTTTCTTTGTGAGTTCCTATTACTCTAAAGCTATTTAAATTTCTTATTCCCAAGCTTCTGTTCACTTCTTGCTACTCTTCTACTCATGCCTTTTGTCTCTCGCTAATCCCTTCTACTTTAGGGTTTTATCTAGTTCCTATATTCTAATGACCCACATGTATCTTCCTTTTTCCTAAATTTCTGATAGGAATATCCAGATTATTTCTGTACATATACAATTGGAGTATTTAATAAAATCCACAAAAGTAAAATGTGCTAATTTATTTGTCACTGTGCTAGGCACATATTTTATTTTATTACATATTCATAACAATGCTGTGAATTATCTGTTATTACCTTTTTTAATGAGCAAACAGGAGCAAATAAGGGAACTAAACTGTCTTGGTCATGAAGCTAGTAAGTGGCATATAAAGTCTTATTAACTCCACAAATAAAACAGTCTGCACCACTTTATTATGCCAACTTCCAGAAAAATATCCAAACAGAGCATTTTATTGTCCATTCAAGGTCTGTTTCTGATTCTGTATATATTATCTCATTAGCATAGTTACCATCCTCCCAGGTTCCAAGTCAAGAAAAACACAACTGATAGTCATTTTAGACTGTTTTCCTTCCGTCACTCCTCATGTGCAATCAAGCAATGTGTTATATGATCACAGCTTGTGGTATATACTGTTCTAAAGCTTCTTCTTCTCTTCATCCCTATTTCTCAAAATCAAGACATTGTCATCTTTAGCATAGCTATTGTAATGACCTTGTGGCCATTCTTGGCTTTAAATCTGCTTCCATACAGCCACCAAAATGATCTTTACAAAATGTAAATAAGACCATGAACTTCCCTTTAAAAATATTTTAGCAGATCTTACATTACCTGCATGAGAAAAACCTGACTCCAAAGCATGACATCTTACATTCACCATAACATACGTTTTTGTACTTTTCTTTAACTACATTAATTACATTTTTGGTCTCACAATATTTGTTTACACTATATTTACTTTTGTACAGTACTAACTACAAACACAATGGCATAATTTTTTTTACATTTTACTTTTTATTTCATTTGATAAATATTAATTATTCATCTACTATGTGACAAGTATATATCAGTGCTTGAAATATATCACCAACTATAACTAAGCTCCCTACTTGCATGGATTCATAGGTATAGTCTTCATAGTCTTCATAAGTATACTTCATAGGTATAGGTATAGAGTGTGAAAATCTGTTTGTTCTATAATAAAGGCTATTTTGACCTGATAAAATAGTTTAAGAACAAGCATTAGGAAGATTAAATTTTTTAATCACTTAACTACATCTCAGAAGTATGCCAAAATTTTTTAGGAATAGAAAATACAAGACCCGATAATATAAAGTTCACAATGTCTGGCATTCAATAAAAAATTACCAGGATACAAAGAATCAGGAATATATAATCCTGATTGGACACTGCATAAGAATAGATTAGCAAACTGAAAACATACAATAGAAACTACCCAAAGTAAAGCCCAGGCTTTAAAAAATGCATCTGTGAGTTTTACAGCTACATCAAGTGTGATTGGAGTGTCAGGAAGAGAAAGGATCAAGGGGGCCGCTTCTGAAGACATGTGCCCCTCAAATTTCCAATTTGATGAAATTTGGAACAATTCCCTTCTTGTGGGATGTGAGGCAAACCTAGTACCAGGATTGATTTGCTTTTAATCTTTCTAAGCATTATTTTAAATTTGATGTACTTTTGTTTTAAATTTTTATATGAAAATTCCATAATTTCAATGTTAAATCTTTGAAGCTGGGTGTCTTCAGAGAAATCTTCCATCCTTGTTTCATCAAACTAGTTTCTTTTGTCCCTAAATACAACCTTTTAAATATGTTTAAATTTATTATTCAATTTTTATATAAGCAATATATATGTAGGTGTGTGTATGAGTGTGTGCATGTGTGTATGAGTGTATCTTTGGAGTGATAGAGAGGTATATTTGAATCTGTTCTTTATGGATAATGCTGCACACGTTTTTCCACTGTGGCTTTATACTTAATACTTTATTTTGGAGACATCCTATATTAGTTTATGGACTGTCTTCATTTCTTTTTATAGATATCAAATACACAATGTCCAGTTGTTTATTATGCTGTTCTTCTATGGATAGACATGTGGGTGATTTCTGTCTTTGTGTATTATAAACAGTGCTGCTGCAATGAATAGCCTGTACGCACATCTTTTCATATTTTTCTGACCACTCACATTACTGTTTCCTTCATTTCACTGTTCTTTACTCAAAATCCCAAAAATGTCAGTTAAATGAAGTTGATATAGAGAGTACCTCTTATATATCCAGATCTATGTAATATGACTATTGAAGTTCATACTATAAATAAAAATTGTGTAAGGATTTACCCCCATAAAACTATCAAAACTTTTCAAATTACTGATCATGAATATTTACTGAATCATTTGTAATATTCTCTGAGAATAAATAACTTATACATTGGAAAAAGTTCAAGGAGATTATTGAGAAAAAGTCAAAGGATCAATGATTATGTTGACTATGTTTTCATTTTGGTAAACTACTATTGCTTCTCATTAAAAAGTTAACTAAGAAGGAGAGAGGGACAAAAAACTTGAGGGAAAGATTGAGAGAAGAGAAATTTATTTGTTCATTATATACGCAATTTTAAAAGATTATGGTATGTGATACACGTGTGTGTGTATTATAGCCAAGGGAATATTACTTGGCTATAAAAATAAATGAAATCATACTACTTTTGATAACATGGTGGACCTAGAGGGTATTATGGTAATAAAAGTTCAGAGAAAGACAACTACCATATGATTTCAATTATTTGTGAAATCTAAAGAACAAAACAAACAAACAAGAAACAGAAACAGACTTATAGATACCGTGAACAAACTGGGGGTTGCCTCCAGATAGGAGGGGATTGGTGAAAAGGTGAAGAGAGTAACAAGGTACAAAATAGTCACTGGGATGTAAAATATAGCTTAGGGAATATAGTTAATAATATTATAATAACTCTTAATGGTGTCAGGTGGGTACTAGAATTATCAGGGGGATAATTATATAAATTATAGTTATATAATTATATAATTATATAATCACTGTTATACACATGAAACAAATGTAAAATAAAAGATTATGGGATTTTAAAAATACTTTCTCTACTGTAAATAATATTTATAAAGTACTTTATCATAGTCAAAATGTTTTCATATATTATTAATTTATGTGATTTATATAAAAAGCTTATAAATCAACTATATTATGTACTGGTATTCTAAAACACAACAGTCTGAGCTCAGAAAGGTTGAGTAATTTGACCAGCATGATGGACTAATTTAATATAGTTCTTGAATACCAACCTGAGAATGTAATTTTATGTTAAGTGAAATAAGCCAATCAGTGAAAGACAAAAACCATGTGATCTCACCTATAAAAGGAATCTAATGAACAAAATTAACTAATGAACAAACTAGACTTACAGCCAGAGCAACATGGAGCAGACTGACAGTGGCAGGAGGGGGTGGGGAGGGGATAATGGTGGAAAGAAGGGGAAGGTACTGGTCTGAGAACATGTATGAATGACCCACGGACATGGACAACAGTGTGGGAATTAACTGTGGGAGCAGGGGGTGGGATGGGCAAAGGAGAGGGAAGGGGGAAAAACTGGGATGACTGTAATAGAATAATGATTAAAAATGATTAAAAAAGAATAACAAAAAATAAATATTGTAATTGAGGGAGAAGATTTTATTATAGAAACGTTTTATTTTTAAATATCTCAATATCTTTTGGGGATAGATCAGTGAATCATAGGAGGTTTTAAACTTGTGAATATATTTTTGTATTTTAGTTTAAATCATCTTATTACATCCTCCTTGGGAGGATAAATCAGGAGAAATTCAGCAGAAATAAAAATCTAAATACTTCTGTGCCTATGGTGAAAACCAAAACAAAAATGTAGAAAACATAAGTACATTCAAAATTGGTTATTAAATTATGATGTGCCAACACGGTGCAGTAGGCATAGGTAGCAGTGACTACTTATTTTCTGTCTTTCTCTGGTTGGGGAGGTTTTAAGCAGGGTGCCACAATTGATAGAAGAGCTAGCTTCAGACTCTTTGTTGTACTTTTAGGCAGAGATACTAAATGGAAGATGGAGGAAAACTGGGTAATATAATGATTTGTATAATTGCTTACAAGGATTCTTCCAGAATGAGAGGAAAACATGTCAGAAGGACCCAGGGACTCTCTCGAGATGACTGGCTCAGGTATCCCTCTTACACATTCTTACATTTTACTCCGGAGGGCATTATTTCTTTTTCTGAGACACCACCTATCACAAATTACTTCCCAGTCCTTTCCTACTACTAGACTCTCATTTTAATTATTACTTACTGAATTTGAAGATCCTTTCATATCATCATAAAAAACATACCATAAATACAAAGTATGACTCTTTACCAAAGCAATTGATGGTGAGTGTGCCTAGTTTTGCCTTGACTGTGATTTTCTAATTTGTTGACTCTGATTTTCTAATATGGGCTTCTTTCACATTTTAGGGTAAAAATGTGACAGACATTTCACGGCTCTGTTTGCATTTGTGCATTTCTAGACTTGTAAGGTTTGGCTGATCTGGAATAGTTTGTTCCAAGTTCACTGTTTAATTCCATTTATACCTACTACCTAAACTTAATTCTTGTTCTTCCTCCTGAATAATGGAGTACCTTGTTTGAATTCTCTCTCTTATTAATAAAGCTCATTCAAAAATTAAAATAGCAAGAAAGACTAAATTTTGAATATAAGATGTTGATTAAAATAGGGGAAAATCAAGTGATATGAAAACTAAAATTTCAACTCTATAAATTGATTGCTGTTATGAACAAAACTTAAGATATTTATAAAATGAAAATAATTTTTATATGAGGAATGTGAGATTCTGCCTGAGTTTTAAAATATGTTAATATATTTATGATTATTGTTTTAATGTTTAAAACCCTTAGAGTACAACTCAAACAATAATACTAAATCTTTGTGTGACATAAATTTGCTTTTAAAAATTATAGATACATGAGAGATGAAAAAAGCATAGAATTTTTGAAATTGGTAAATTGTATTTGAATAAATAGATTTGAGGTTAAGTTTTTTAATAGTCAACTAAAAAAGACAATTTTATATAGTTCTAGAGTCTAACAATCCACATACCTGATTTTTTTTAAAAAGCAGCAATTAAAACAGATATGAAGAAATTTAAGTTAAAGATAAATGCGAGGAGGAAGATTCCACATTCTGTCTTCATTTCTTAATGGTTGCTCCATGAATGCCCAAATAAAAACTCCCTTAAACATGTCCACTTTTTCACTGGAGTGCAGGGGAAGAAATGGAGGATCATCTTTTCACCATGCAATCCCTCTTCTGTTCTCTTCCATGGATAGAAATGGCATATGTATATTGGGAACAGTGTCATCTGACATCTATTGAAAAGTTCTTCTTAAAAGAACCTTAGTGCTGTATCTTAAGCCTGTCCTTTAGACTGTCTTTTTTTTTTTTTTTTTTTTGCCTTTTGGCAAGCTTTATAATGTTTGTTGAAAATCAAAAGGCATGTTGTACTAGGAGGAACAGGAGCTGGGGGAAATAGGCCTTTATTATGACAATTTATGTTGCTAAGAGTGGGCTGTATTTAATGTTTATTGTTGCTGTAGGTGAAGGTTTAACATTCCTGTAGTGTACTTGTATTTTTCTTCCCTCTCAACTTCAGTGCTTCCTTCCCTGGAATTGCTGCTCAGAGAGAGACTGTACTTTACCTCTCACTGTTGTTATCCTGAAGCTTCTTAGTATAGAGCTGGAGGGGAGGGGCATTCTGTGATCTTCGAATTAAGTCTTTAAGTTGGTCTGTGTATTGGGGCTGTGGTCTTCTACAGCGTTTCAGACTGACCTCCATTGATGTAACATTTTCTCCCTGATGCCTACATGGGCTTCAGCCTTCCTAATCTACTTCCTTGAAGCCCTGTTCCCCATTGACTGTTCTCCCCACTCTTAGGTTAGAAAGGCTGGAGAGCTGGAGTGGGAAAGAATTATGTGCCCTGCTGGATAAGGTTTCTGCCTTGTGCTGTGGCAAAGTGGTCCTTTGTTAAGAAGACTAGGGCAGTTCACAAAGAGTCCAAGAGAAGTCATCGATTTTTTCATTTGTCGAGCTGTTTTTTATTGTAAGGATGGGAGCAATGCTTTCCAAGGTATTTATAAGTAAGAAACTTGAAACCCCTGCACAGTATTTTTAATCAGAAGCATTAAATTTAATGTCTTTAAATTTAATAGTACAAAAGTAGATGTGGAATTAAGAAATTCACTAGCTTTATTAGGTAATAAAAATGTTATGAAAACATTTTAATGTTACAGCGATTATTTTATACCTTGTATTCCCTCTTCATTTCTTTTAATCAATCACTTATTTGAGAAAATGAGAAAATTAATGCATTTACATTTCATCTCACTTTGTCAACTGTGCCCCGATATTTTTGTTGCTTCTGATGTGCCTTTCATTTTGACAATGGTTTTATTTTTTTCTATTCCTTTTCTGATTTTTGCCATTGTGCTGCTTATCTTCTTCTGTAACTTAAAATTTCTTCTTTTGAGCCTGTTTCTGGAAATATCATATTGTTGCCAACTTCTTTGATTCTCTGACAAAATAATTATCTACATTTTCCATGGTACCCTTAGGTAATTCCTCTTGCAAAGTATGTTTTTCATGTGCCTTTCTTCTTTCTATTCATCTTATTTTGGAAGAAAAAATGCCAATTTCTAAGCATAGCTTTTCTGAAGGCTGCTAGGTATATGCTGGAGAAAAAACAGAGTGTGGAAAGGAGAGAGATAGAGCTCCAGTAATCTGCAGCGTTGACTTCAGCTGGATGCCTTTCACCAAATCTATCATTGTTTTAACCCAGGGAGAAAGTCCATTCCAAAGCTTACAGCATTCAGGTGTCGGCATGGCTCACAGCTAAGTGCTTTTGTTCTGTTTCTCTTCATCATGTTCACTGCCTGCCTGGCCTTCTCCTATGACATTTACTCCTGGCAACTTCTTTTGGCTAAGGGGCTAGATTACAGAAAAATAAATGGCTTGACAGCATAATTTAATTTTTCAACTCCACTTCCATTGCTGTTTTCAGTTGTCACACGGAGACACTAGCGGGAAAACTTGCACTTCTGCCTTGGCTCACACAACCTGAGTTCTCCTCATTCTAATCAAAGCATGAATAGAGAGATTCTTTCCTATCTGCCACTCATAGTGCTGGAGAAAACTGCCTGCAGCCAGGTGTGAGGAGACTGTTGCAGCTTCCTCCTTTGTTTCTGCAGTGTTTCCCAGCAGAGTTTCATTCATGGTTTCCAATTGAAGTTATGGCTTTATTATTTTTTCGGCCGACCTGTTTCCTATTGTAAGGATGGGCACAATGATTGTTATTTTGATGAGTCAGAGAAAAGAAGTAGATCAGTGGGATAAAAATGTCATATTCTGATCTCAGAAATAATTTTTGTTTACCAGTTAAAATAAATAATACTTCCAGGGAAAACAATAAAACAAATCGTCTCTTTTCATTAACTTAGAATTATCTGAATAGGTACCAATACATTTTTGGCTTTGAGGTGAGCTATGAAATGTTTGGGGCAAATTTTGAGGTTAATTAAATGTGTATCAAATTAAAAATAAGCTGCAAGAACCTTTTGTGGGAAGGACTTTCATCTCTGGAAATTATTCTGTGCAGACCTCTATAAAGGGTGAGGATATTAGGTCTCAGAACACAGGAGCAGACCTTTCTGTTACCTGAGTATTTTCAAGGGCAAACTGAATATTAATAAGTTCTCAGTGTCAGTACTTCTGTTGCCTTCTACAATATTATCTTGGAGGCTATTGGAATTTCTTTTGTATTACTATTATGTTTATTTCCATATATATCCCCCTAGAAGGGTACATGTTAGCATAAGCTAGAACAGAATAAAGAAGGTCCTTTCTGAGAGACGTGTGTATAAACTATATTTAAGGGCTAACATATAAGAAAGACCATATTTTTCATTATTAATTTTCTTTTATAAATTTTGAACAGAATGAAAGAAACAAATAGCATTTTTGTTCCAGAGTGTAAATATAAGAATAGCATTATTGTTGCAATGGCAAAACACATTATTCCCTGTAAGTACCTTCTTTAAAGGCACGGGTTTATTTCAATTCTTTTGAGGCCAAGTGTGTATATTGCATTTAAGTTGTCTAAACACTCCCAGAGTACACTTGTGCATATGTAATGAATATTAATGATTCTTCCACATCTACTCCAAAGAAAAGCAAGACAGTTTTTTATGTAATCAGAGACTCACAATATGTTTACTGCTTTTTGTTATTACTTTGCATATTTGAAAAAGTGTTTAAGTCCATTTGTAGTTAACTACATATTGCATAATCATAGCAATTTAAAAAAGAATTTTAAATGACAAAGTCAAACTACTGAAACAGCGAGTCAGAATGCAGAAAATAAATTTAAATTCCTTTAAGCTCTTTTAAATTCTGGAGCTCCAGTTTTCTGAATTTAAAAAAAAAAGGATTTTGAGAAAATTTTTCTTTGTATCTAAAACTCCTTAAGGTATCAAATGTAGTTCTTTTAAAATAATGAAAATGTAATGTGATAAATATCATATGTAAAATAAGTTAAATTTTTATATTGAAAGTTGAATGCATTGCTTCTATCATGTTTGAATGTGCATTAGACTCAAGTACAAAAGTGACCTTCCATCTACTACTTAGTAAAGTAAAATGCCTGAGGAGCAGCACAGATAATGGGCAATTTCCTTTACACATCATTTTAAAGATTACCATAAATATATGAGTTTCCAGTGATATATAATTTTAGTTAAACTTTAGCAGTAGGACATCAGGGTATCTTGTCACAGAGCACTGATATACGTCATGAAACTGTGTTGTGTCAGAAGTATAGGACTACCAGCATGCAACAGCTTTGTCAACTAGGCAATTAAATACTTTACAGCACATTTCTTCTTTGAAATTAAAAAAGCCAGCACTTCTCATTTCTGGTTTAAAACCAAGCAAAACAGACTTTAAAAATATCATTCCTGCAATACATTAGCAAGTATACAGAGTGTCACTTGTGCAAGGGAAGAACTCAGGAACTGCATTTATAGAAATCCATACGTAACAATGGTATTCATGAAAGACCCACTTGTCGTTATTGGTAGCAAGGCCAAAGAATTAGTTGTCTAATGTTTTTGGTAATAATGCAAATATACTAAGAATATTGTAGGATTCTTATCATCTATAGTGGATGAGCATTCTTCTTAATTGTATAAATACCCTCAGGTGTGTGGTGCTCCTTAAATCGAGATATGATATGACAAAGTAAGCTTAGAGGACTCTAACAAGAGGTGTCTACTTACCTTTGTAATATCAACTGTAAGTTTTCTTTTATTCCTACTACAAATTCATCATGCTCAAACCCCTTTTACATACATGTACTTGAGAGTCTTTACAAACTCCACACTCTTCTACAGTGGAATGCATTCTTCCCCGATGTCCTGCCCCCACCCCACTCCGGAGATAAAATAGCTGGTTTTGCATGGTAACTAATCCCCAGTCCTCAGAAAATCATGGTTTTAAATTTCTGAAATCATTTTTTGTTATTCTCCAAACAAGCTGAAGAAGTACTTCTGTGCCAAGAAAAATCCAAGTTGACTCAGGAAAATTTATTTCCAGAGTTTCTGCCATTACCATTTGTGGTAGATTGCTAAAGTGACTACAGCACTTTCCAGAAACTCCTATCAATGAATGAAGTCCACTTTGAAACACTGAGAATATGGGCTGGCCCAGTGACCTGCCATGACCAACAAATTTGACCAAAGTGACACTTTGCTAATCCCCAAGATGTCTCACACCTTATGCTCTAGTAATTTTGGAGCATGAACAAACAGAGGCTAACATAAAAGATGGTGAATGAATTGTGGTCCAGTCATTTCTATCACCTGGCAGATAATTAACTGACATCTAAAGATGTGAGTTGGGTCAACTGGCTCCAGTGAGCCCGTAGGTGGTTTTCCAGCCAGCTGCAGAGAGATATGAATGATCCAAGCTTAGATAGTTGAGCAAACTACAGAGCAGAAGAACCACTCATCAGAAGAGTGAGCTAAATGAATGGTTCTTGTTTTGTGTTTTAAGTCACTAGGTTTTTGTCTACTTTGTTATTTAGCAATAGATAACAGATACAACATAGAGTGTAGCTCTATGGTCATTACTGCCCCCACATCTACTACTTAACCAACCATCATAACAATCCTGTTGTATCGAATAAGATTGCTTTGCTTCCCTAAGATCAAAGAGTTCCTAAATGGCAGAGCTGAAATATAATCTCAGATCTCAACAGCTCACAATCCTCCTAAGCCACCACATTACAGGTACAAATGTCCCATGTTCATGTCAAAGAAGGATACAGAAGACACCTGCATTAGCATGGAGAAGCCTATAACAAGTAATTAACTTTTTTAAAAAGCAGGTTTATGAAGATATGATCCACATACCGTATAATTCTTGTATTTAAAGTGTACAATGCAGTGGTTTTAGTGTGTATAAGGGTGTGTGCCACCGTCACAACAGTCAGTGTCAGACCATTTTCATGACCAAACAGAGAGACCTGTGTCCTTAACCTATTGTTTCTCAAACTCTCTATTGCCCCTCACTCTAAAAAACACATTCATTTACTTTCTAACTCTGCAGATTTAACTGTTCTGGAAATTTTATATGAGAGGGATTATATAACATGTACTCTGTATTGCAGTGATAATGTTTTCAAGATTCACTCATATTGCAGCATGCATCAGTACTTCATTACTTTGAATGACTGAACAATATTCCATTGTATGTTATACCACATTTTGTTTAGAGTCACCTGTTGATGGATCTTTTGATTATTGTTAATATTGCTACTATGAAGATTCCAATGCAGGTTTTTGTTTGAAAATCTGTTTTTAATCA
>CM052541.1:155902054-155916621 GCA_028533065.1 Trachops cirrhosus | reverse complement strand
GTAGCTTAGTGGGTTAAGCGCGGGCCTGTGAACCAAGAGATCACGGTTCGATTCCCAGTCAGGGCACATGCCTGGGTTGCAGGCCAGTTCCCAGCAGGGAATGCACAGGAAGCAACCATACATTGATATTTCTCTCCCTCTCTCCTTCCCTTCCCCTCTGAAGATAAATAAATAAAATCTTTAAAAAAAAAAAAAGAAAATCTGTTTTTAATCACTTTGGTTTTATAAGGGTAGAATTGCTGGATTATTGATAATTTAATATTTAACCTTTGGAGGGACCACCGAACTGTTTTTCATTGAAGGTACATCCTTTTACATTCCCATAAACAATAAACAAATGCTCCAAATTTTCCACATCCTTAAAAACACTTATTATTTAAAAAATATTATTCTAACCATCCTTGTGGGTGTGAACTAGTATTTCACTGTGGGTTTGATTACCTAATGAATAATGATGTTGAGCATCTTTTCATGTAGTTGACCTTACGTATGTCTTTTTTGGAAAAAAATGTTTATTTAAATTTTTACAATTCCTTTTGTTTTTGAAATGAAAGAATATTTTATGTATTCTGCACATTAAATCTATATCAGGTATATGGTTTGCAAATATTCTCTCCCATTGCATGGTTGTTTTTCATTTTTTTGATAGTATTTTTTGATCCACAAAAGTTTTTAATTTCTACAAAGTTCAATTTGCTATTTCTTTTGTTGCTTGTACTTTTAGTTTCACATCTAAGAAACCATTGCCAAATTTGAGGTATACTGTTTTAAACTGTGTTTCATAGTTCTAGCTCTTTTATTTAGTTCTTTGATTAATTTTGAATTAGTCTTTGTAAATGGTATAAAACTTCAACTTCACTTTTTTTACACGCAACTACTATCAATTCATTAACAATTAACTTTAGCACTAAAGTTTGCATATCAGTTTTTGCAAATGAGTTATGGGAACTACAGGGGATTCTATAGTATTTTATTTCTGCATTCTTAGTATCTGTCATGTTACTTGGCAGGTGACAAAAATATTTGATTCAAATAAGTAAAAGTAATAAATACAATGTTATCCAATGTTAAGAAAGAATAATTTTGGTATATATCATACCCAATATGAAGTAGAAAATATTTTTAATTATAAAGATATTTTAAAAACATGCTAGTGATGACTTTACTTCATGTACCAGGTTGCATCAATTATTTTAATAAACTAGAAAATAATAATACTAACATATAGACTCTACAGCTAGAAAAAACTGTGATTTACATTTTCTCATGATTTTCAGAACAGTTCCATAAGTAATTAAAAACATGTTATAGCTCTTTTATGTATTAATAAATTAATGCTAAAACTTTCTCAAGGTCTATAGCAATAACATGATATGGCTAAGAAAACATCAGGATGATCTCTCTTGACTCTGAGTCCTTATTCCCTCCATGCCATCATAACACTTCTTCCTGGAATTAGATCTTTAGGTAATATTTTAGCCCACCTAAAATAAATGTGTTCAAAATCATTTTTTTCTATAAAGTTGCTGGAAATCTCAGTTCAAACCAAATAAAAACTTAATGTAAAACAGCCGTGTAAGGTCTGTTTTTTTTTCTCCTCCCCGCCCCCACCTTCTAACTAGCATTTCTCTCTGGCAGAGAATTAAATTAACTTCATATAGCACAATAGGCTCATCATGAAACCATACTAACTGCTGCTTGGTACCCTAGAAGGTAACACATTTCAGAAGGCTGTGATTAGTGCTTGTTGCAGGTGATTGACTGTTAGGAAAAGCAGAAAGAGATGTTTTAAATCTTCAAAAACAGAAGACAGGTATTTCAAATATTTAATTAAAATTATTGCTCATTTTTCATTTTCAATAATTAACTCAAAGAAAAGTATAAGACTCCATAATGGGGAATCATACTATAAGCAAAGAAATCTGATTATCAAGAGAATTATTTTTATGTTAAGTCACTAGAAAAAGACTCACAACATGTGAGGGCTCAGAATATATACCTGCCACATCGACTTTCTGCCCCCTGCCAGAAAAAGACTTAGTTGAAAATGTAATTCAGCTGATGAAAATAAATATAAAGAAGAAACTTAACAATGGAAAAATGGTTGTATAAAATATTAGTGTAATATTGATTTGAATGTTTTTAAATAGAACTGACTCCTCTGGGGAGGGAAGGTAAAAGTGATGGTTTTAACAATTAGTAAACAAGCCATAGAAATCTAGGGCACATTATAATAAATACAGGCAACAATATTATCCTACAATTATGTAATGTAATATCACTACATCAGCAATCATTTTTATGATATATAAATATATCAAAGTAACAACACACTGTACACCTTAAACTTGTACAATGTTACACATCAAAGTTATTCAATTAAAAGAAAATAAAATAATTTAGAAAATTATTGACTAATTGATAAATAGTGTTGACTATTAATTTTGCATATATAGTTATAAAACTGTTCAAATGTTATAATAAATCACAAAAATATGCCTAATATTACAATAATTTAAAAATAATAAACGTTTTTAGAAATTATGATTCAATAATAGCAATTAAAAATGAAAAGAGAAGGAAATGGGGGAAGAGGTTTTGTGTTAAGGTCTTGTCTTGCCTGAGGCAATTCAATATTTTGCTATAGTTATTCATAGAGAATATGGGTCAAGTGTATATTAAAAAAACAAAACAAACCTAAATGTAATTAGCAGTAAGTTTTGAAACATAACATGCTTTCCAGATCAGTAGAAAAGATGTTTTATGTTACACGCTTATGTGTAACAAAATATAGAAATCAAAGGAATTTATTCCAGATGAGGGACAGGAAAAGAAAAGGTAAGAACATATAAATGTGGGAGTCAGCAAACTACCTCCCAGGGCCGAATCTGGCCAACCATCTGCTTTTGTAAATAAAATTCGATCGGAACACAGTCACTTGCATTCATTTAGACATTGTGTGTGCTGCGTTCATGCTTCGGTGGCAGAGATGACTAGTAGTCACAACAAAGACTGTAAGGCCTGCCGAGCCTAAATTATTTTCACTTTGGCAATATTTGTGAATATTACAATCCACATTAAAATTTTGCCAACCCAAGGTCTACAGTAATGAATATCTATACATGATCTTCCTTCAAATAGCTCATAAACTAATAAGGCAAGGAAAAGAAAGATAAATAAGTCAGCAAGAGCAGAAATACTGTGAGAAGGCCACTTATGAACTGTGACTAGAATGACTAGAGGGAGCATGCTAATTCCTCTAGTTCCTTCTTTTTCAAGGAGTTGAATGAGCAGAGAGCTTCATGAGGCATGTGTTACTTCTGTCAGACCCTGAAATATAATTATGGGTTTTCTAAGCAAAGGACAGAAAAGGCATTTGAGGCAGAGAAAATAGCATGTGAAGAAGGCATGAGGAAGGAAATAGATGGATATTTTGTGACAGTGGAAAGTGATCAAACCAGAAGAAAATGACTTCTGCCTGTCTTAGCTTTGATCATTCCTTTCCCTTGGATCTTTCTAATGCGTTCGTCACTTCCTGAGATGCTCATTCATTCAGCTGCTCATTAATACAGTGCCTCCACCCTCCAGAAGGTAAGCTTAGTATTTGTGGAATGAATGAGTAAATGACCAAATTAGTTCACGGAGTGTCTCATTGGTCATGCAAGACTGCTGGGGAGTCCCAGAGATCAAGCAGCATCACCACCTGCTCACACTGACCCTGGTTTAGAGACTTTGGTACAATTGCCACTTTTAATATGTTTCTCCGGAGCCATGCTTGCTCTACAGCTTCCAGGCTGCAGATCATCGTTTTCCTCAATAAAGGTGATAAAAGAGAAAGAGGGGTTGAATAGCTAGCTTCCTCCCAAATAGTTATAAGCATTATAACATCTGCTTTGGACCAAAGTATTTATTCTTCTAGCTACAAATATAGTTTAAAAGTCCTTTATTGCACTTTCATCTGTAGTTCTTACAGCAGTTTTGGTCGCAAGAAGTCAGACTGCGCCAGCTGCCTGTCCTGCCACTTAGATCTCTGCGGCCTATTATTTCCGTCTTTGCCGGTGGCTGACAAGAGGAAAGCTAGCAATTCAAAGTCTCCATGGTCCAGTTAATTTTAGTCTGTTCCATTTCCACAAGCTCTAGCTCTAACTAATCTTTGGAAATGCAGGTCACCCCATGTGAAGGCCCAGAGGAGAGTCCATGGACAAACTTGTCATTTATGCATAGTCTAATAATGACAATTTCCTGCACTAGCCCAAGTACTGATTGAAAGAAGCATCATCAGTTATTGTCACTCTGTTACTTACATCTGTTTACCTGAAGAGCTAATACTTAAATTTATAAAAAAGATATAGCTAGAAACTTTATATATTGGGTGATTATGTCACAGTAAGTCACAGTAAGTATGTTTTATGACTTTTTAAGAATTAAATACTCAGAGTAAAAATAATAGTATATTTACAGATTTTATTTATTACTTTAGATGAGATGTTAAATGCTATATACCCTTATATAATATAATTATCACTTTAAAATGTTATGACTGAATTTTATTTTTATCAGGGAAGTACTTTTTCTGGTTTCATCACCTTGCTAATATCACCTAACAAAATAGTTACCATTTTCTTACGTAATATTCAAGTGCTGTTCTTCCATGAAACAACAAAACTTTCTCATGGACCCTAGCCTTTCTGGAAAAAAAAGTGCAATTTTATGTTATGGTGAAACAGTCACAAAAGTGGACTGTGATTTGCATTTTCAAATAAGATTGTTCTTTCAAAAAATGGAAGAATCAAATTCTATTTCAAATTACATGAGTGGCTGTATTAGGCCATGGTTGGTTACTCACCTATGCAAACATGCAGAGTTATGTCAGATGAAACAATCCTGGATACAGGATTTTCAAGAACTGCGGAAGCAACCCAATTGTTCAGGAGGCGTTATCCTTTGAGATTACCCAAAGCTTTTAGAGGAAGAAGAAATGTGATCATAGGGTTTAAGATTTAAATTTCAGAATGAAAATATCTCAAAGTAAATCATGCTTCATTGAGCCTTTTGGTATTTTTACATTGTTGAGAAAACAAGAGAACTTTAGATATGAAGAAGAAATTAAAAGACAAATATTTGTGTGAGTATAAATCAATACTTAAACATACCCACAGATGTCTTATTTTTTAGTGTCTTTTTTACATCTCTTGTATTTTAAAATCTATTTAGAACTCAAATTTATTAGGCTGTTACTAAGACTATTTCCAGAATTATGCAACTATGCACTAGAAATTATCCTAATCATCAGAGTCTTTAAGAAAAAATGTACATGTAAATATATTGTTGCAAATGAGTGAGCAGTGAATTTGCTGTATGTTGTATATGATAAAAATAAGTTTAACAAAATTTCTACATTAGTTATGTGAAATGGTTTTTGAGGCTAATAGACATGTTGCTAAAATAGTTTCCTTATTTGAAGTGGGTGCTTTGAACTGAGTTGAAATACAAAGCAAGCCAGTTTCAAAGCCCCTACCTTTTTAGCCAGGCCATTCTCAATTGTGAATGACAGACATATTTTTGAAGCTCTTGTTTCCTACAAATGACTTTCTGCTGGAAAAGAGCTTTGAAAACAAAATATTTGTTGCAATGATATTCCAAATTCTTTCCATATATACCTCATTGCAGAATCCACATGTTAAACACCTTTCGCACACATTATACTGCAAAATCCAGTATCTGGCACAGAACAATCACTTGCCAATGGCCATGGCAGTTTCATGGCTTCGTGCTCATTTTTTATTTTTTAGGATGGTAATTGAGCAAAGTTGGAAGAGCATATCACAGATGCAAATATTCAAAACCAAGTACAGTTTTGACTAACATATTTACAGCTGAGCAACAATTCATTACTAGATTATTTGGAAGCATGTCAGAGAATTCCCTAGACGATGTCAAACCTGAGGCTCAGGATGGCTATGAATGTGGCCCAACACAGAATTATAAATTTACTTAAAACCTTTTTTTTTTCTCATCAGTTTTTGTTAGTGTTCATGTATTTAATGTGTGGCCCAGGACAACTCTTCTTCTTCCAGTGTGGCCCAGAGACTCCAAAGTTTGGACGCCCCTGCCGAGGAGTCACATTGTATAAGGTTGTTTCAGAGACAGGGCTTCTGGAAAAATTAAGATTCTTTTAAAATAAGATACTATCATCCTTGAATCTCTTACATGATTCTAGTTGACCAGCCTTTAACATTTAATTGTTAAGGAATGTCATCGTGAAATTTAATATCCTCATGATTACCTTTCTTGACTCATTTGCTTAAATATGCACAATTACATAGACTTTGTTCTGGAAATGCATTTGCTTAATACTACACAAAATAGTCTCTAAGTACACTTACATAAAAAATGCTGTATCAATTCAAACTATGTTCATATACTGTTACAATATAAAAGAAAATGAGAGCTATTTAATGAATAAAACTTGGCAGTCATTTTCACACATGGTTACAGGACCCTGTTTGCACCTACAGAGCTTTTCAAAGCATGACTTTATTTCTTGTTCAGTGTGAAGAAATTATGTTGCAGTCTCATTCCTATGAGATATTCCCTGATGCTCTCAAGATGCAAGAACTGACAGCACATCACTGTGGACAACAAAGGCAAACAGTTAATCAGACTGTCGCCGTGACTGGCCAGACATGCATGACAGTTTCTAGCAGTTCTGCAGCACCTGACTTTCTTCAGAATCTCACTCCTGAGCACGTATGGTGGGCTCAGCAAATTCAATATTACAATTAAGAAATGTAAGGCATTTTAGAGAAGATTAACAGAGGCACAAAACACAGATTGCAAAGAAAAATAGTATTTATAAACCTTGATTATATCTATAACATTGTCTATAAAATGAAGAATGTCCACAATAAGCTCAGGAAATCATCCTTAAACTGTAAGCAGACAAGAATGTGAAGGCCGAGGTAACAGCGACAGCCCTGCACAGTGATCTGCTGGTAAGGAAAGGCAGTGAGGTAGCAGTACCTACAATGCACCTGGAGATTATTGAATGTGCATAAGTTTGTATTAACATAAAGAAATAACCATGCAGGCCTGAAAATGTATATTGTCCTTTCACTCTTTCCAATAATTTTATGTCATCTAGCAGCAGGCAGTTGCATATTTGCATTATACGCATCCAACACTGCTTATTGTTGTGATGTCCAAAAGGTGAAAAGTAGAATGTAAGCGTGTGCATTGCAAGTTTTTCATAGAAGGCTTGGAAGGTCTCTATGGAACTCATAAGCTTTTCAAATGATCAAGGCTTTGATGAAGAAGTGAGGTAATATATTTTCTGAGTATTTGAACAAAGCTACAAATGGGGCCAAAAATTTCATAAAAATGTGAATCAAATCTACGCTTTAGAATTCTCATTACAAGAGCATTTATGTTTTAAAGAACTTTTCTTCACCTATGAATGAATATTATGAATTTTAACACATGTTCAAATTTCAAACACTAAATCAGTCTGATATAGGGGATTTAGATATTCAACCATCCCGCACCATTAACTGTAGGAGTTCAGCAGAACTGCAGGCCACTGGAGAATATCACATTAGATCAAGTATTCAGCACAGAAAAACACCTATACTGCCATCAACGTCTGAGTGGTCCTCAAAGCTGCTAGTCTCGACCTAGATCTTGCAAATTCTACAAAACAATGTTCTTACAGGTAGGGGAACACGGCAGTCCAGATGACCCCTGAGAATGAAGGTTGGACGGTTTGGATCTAAAGTAATGGAGACTTTACAAAGTCCCCCTCAGTAAAATGAAATTCAGCTCACCCATCTCAGTCTCTGGGCTTCTCAGACATAACTTACTTACAATAAACGCAGTTGAGTTTAATAATAATGTTGATTTACAGGAAGAAACTTACTGAATCGCACTCTACCTACTTCGTGGAACTTTTAAACACTCAAAAAATTTTTAAAGAAGAAACAAGACTAGGCAATATTAAACACGCCTAAACAACTATGATCAGTTAATAGTAAAAATGTTTTCCTCAATTTTTACAAGGACCTGAATATAGAGTACATGTGGAAAAATCCCAATATCATGTATGACCGCAAAAAATAAAATGAAGTGGGGTCAATGAATTGGAGTTAAGATAAGGGCAAGAATCTATTACTCTAATTTTAGTTTCATTAAATAATAAAATATGTAGCTCAGGGTGCTCTATCATAATACCAGGCAGAATGGTTATGTGGCCCATCTTAACCAATACAGGGCTGATGGGTATCAAAAAGTAAAAAATGGCATCATTGGTGAAAAGGAATTTTGCAGGCCTGAGAGTCACAACCATTTCAATGATTTGCCTCGGAAGCACTGTATTTTATTGAACTTTCCTGGAAAGACAACGCTTCTTCATTCACCTGAACACACATATGTTTTTTTTAAGATTCAATAAGCTTAAACAGCCCTAAATAATATTTGTTGTGGGTCTATATATTAATGTTGGGAATGCCATGTGCCATAATTAGGAGTAGAATCTACTTTATTGTATGGGATATGGGTTGCTTTCTTTGTATCTAAATCAGAACACTAATTGTGGGTGCATAGCAATGCTTAGGTCCTTTAGTTTGTAGGTGACACAAACTACTATCTCCTTTATCTCTGGACATTAAACAGTATTTAATTCTCAAAAAATACTATAGTTTTTTCCACCAATATAAATAAGAATAAACTTTCCAAAATTTGTTTTTACTTATATTATTTTGGAATGGCTTAAAATATTCTTCCTTTTTTAAAAAAAAATTCTCAGTTCTATGAAAACATGCCCAGTGCTAAGCTTGACATTTTAAGAAAAGGAAAGGAACACGTGATGCATATTTCCTAATGATAAAGAGTTTACAAGCAACTGAGACAAATACCACAAGCATGTGATAAAGAATATGCAGGTTTTCTGAGTGAAAACAATGGTTAACAGACTAAACTGTGTATCAAATAGTGTGTTATAGAGATCAAAAAAAGTGCCTTGTCTGGTTTTACTTTTACATCAAAGAATCCTCTCCAAATGAGAGTTTCAGCTTCAGGAATGTACTTTGAAGTCACACCAGAGAAAAAAAAAAAGACCAACAAAAATTCTCCAGAGAGGCTGACTCAGAAACTAGTACTACTTCCTTCTGATGAACCAGTGTCAAAACCCAGAAAAGACTGTGGTGGTGGTGACAATGTGTAATGTTAATGAATTTGTTTTCAATGTGCAATGTCAATGCACTTTTTTCCTAAAACTTGAGCCATATTCCTCTGTTAAAAAGGGATTTCAAAGGTCATTTTCAAAATCATTTTATGTACAATGTAAACCAATTTAATTTGACTCTGGTTTTTATAGGAGATATCAATGGGTTCCTGTGGCCATTTGAAACCAGAAACATGGCCATTGCCATCAATCACTAATTTACCTGAACAGTAACTCTAGCAGAAATGAAGTACGTCCTGAATTCCTTTATCCATGAAGGTAAGATTGCCTATGAAGCAAGATTTCCACACTGTTTTGGGATGTTTTATTTAGCTCAAGTTATGTAGTTGCTCCAACTCCTTGTTGTGTACAGTCAGGATAATGTTATCCATTACTGAGAAATTTCTTAATGTTCCCCAAGAGAACCATAACCCCAGGACTCTTATGTCCCAGGGATGTATGAGATCCTCTACATTTATTGCAATTTGTGTGGAGAGCAGGACCATAAAATGGCATTGGTCCGATCAAGATAGCATGTGAGGGTGCCCAACTTTTTGGCATCTCTGGGTCACACTGGAAGAAGAGCTGTCTTGGGGTACATATTAAATATATTATTACATGTAATCACAAAAAATCTCATAATGTTTTAAGTAAGTTTATGCTTTTGTGTTGGGCTGTGTTCCTAGCCATCCTGGGCTGCATGTGGCCCATGGGCCGTGGGTTGGACACCCCTGTAAGTATATAAAACAAGGTGGAGTCACTTATATCAACTAAAATGGCTGTCAGTCAGCCACGACACTTAGGTTCAAGAGGAAAATTACCTAAGTCAGAGCAGACACATATGGAAAGGAGATATATCCACCCACATGGTCAGAGAAGCCTCCTCTGTCAAGGAGACAGACTTAAGATTTCCGCACACATGGTCAGAGTAGCCGCATCTGCGGAGAGGAACCACCCATAGACGGTCTGCTGGGGAAATTCCACGCTTGGCAGCAGGGATGCAGAGACATTTATCAAAGACCCAGAAGGGTGGAATACACCACTTTCAAAGTATAACTGAGGCTGTTCCAGACCACTGCTGAGACAGCCGAGCTCCGCACACCAGAGGGCTGCTCCATGCCACGCTGATCTCCCTTGGCATCTGCTGCAGGAGGCTCTGCTCTGCTGGACTGAGGACTTTGTCTGCCCTGCCATCCACCTGGCTCCAGAGAGCCTTCCTTGCAAGATGCTGACAACTCCTTTGCCCACCGTGCTGTCTCCCGGGTCTGAAGACTGAGGCTCTGGGACTAGGGTTCATTATCCCCCTTAGATTGCTATGTTTGTATGTTATATTCTTCTTGGAGTGTCAGAATATGAGTAGGATATTAATGTATGTTGATGATCTACTTTGAGTGAACTTGCATTCAATAAAAGCTGAGTGAATCGCATAGTTAATGTGTGTGATTCTTGTTTATTCCTTGGTGCTGAGCTGCTCAGCAGGCAGCCAGCTGAGCAGTTGGCCTGCTGACTTACAGGGAAGCCTGTATCACAAACACATGCTTGTGACAACTTGTCAAGGAAATCCAACACCAGTACAATTTATTTGAAATAATGTGGAAATAACTAAGAAACTTCTAGACTTCAGAGAAGTATCCTCTTACCATCCTAGTACAAGAATTTGGAAATATACTGATTACAGTTTGGTCTCCTCTATTTTATGTTATTGTACAAATAATTTTTTACTCTGGGCCCCAGTTTTTTTCATTTTTAAATAAAGAAGTTACTAAACTTCAGTCTGCCTAGCATTCAGAGATTCAGATGAGCATCATGATCTTGCAATAATAGGTCTCTATTGTTGATGTCAAGACAGTGGCTGAGAGGCATTTTAGTTAACAAAAATCAGTGACTTGAGCAGCAATGGAAACGTATTCGGATAGCACAAGAAAGGGAGAGTTCTTTCTTTAGTGTGGTGGTAGGATTGGAGTTGAGGAACAGTCACAGAAAAACAGTGCTCCATGAACCTAATAGTGTGATCCACAACAGAGTATTTCCAGATTTTTAACTCAGAAAGGACAGTCATCAGATTCAACTTGTATATAAATGGTACAATTAAGTGTTTAATTAAATCTGTCATTAGTGAACTAAAAGGAGGTTAATCTTAGTGTAAAATACATGTTGGAACCATCATTCATTGTAGTTATTAAAAAGAAATAATATTTTTCAGTCTTCAATGTCTACTTAATGACTAAAAATTATAATTGTAAGAAGCATTTCAGAATGATTAATGCCAACGTGCAAAATTCTTGGAATCTTTCACAGTGACAAAGACTATGCTTTGTATATAACATTTTTAAGCAAGCACTAATGATTATAAGACATGTTGTCATACAATTATTTTCCAAATATGAAATAAAATATGAGAAATATAGTGATGAGTATTTTGAGTTATACCATAATTATAAACCAACACTTACCAAAATTGTTCATATTCAAATGGAAAATATTCTCACTGTCATGGAAAACAAAAACATTCAGGCAAACAAGTGTTATGCATGCACAGGCAGATCACAATGTCACCTGATATCATGGAGTGGTTGCTCTGAACCTCTTACTTTTCTGGATACATCTTTGCTTTAGGGTTTTCTATTTCAACCCAGTCATTTAAATATAGTCTGTGAAATGTGAATTTAAAATAAAGATGTGAATACAAAATATTAAAGGAAACATTATCTATACTGAAGGTTCTTTCTGAGGATTAGATCTAGTCAAGAATGTCTGCCTCATATGAAAAAATTTTAGTTGCTATCGTAATAACCATTTGAATTTCATCACTTATTTAAAGACAGAAGAATTGAATTTTTTCAAATAAGATATAGTTTAAATTATTTCAAATGGAAATGAAATACATTAAAACAGAGACTCCTGAAGATGCTGAAAAAATGAGATATGCTTTAGTTTAAGTTAGTCAGCTCTAGAGTGAGAATGGTAATATGCTGGAAAATTCACCTCAGACTGAAAATATACAGTGTTATTTTGCTTGGGGGTAATTTTGTCACCCAGGAGACATTTCGGCTGTCACTTCTGGGAGAGTGAGCATTTCTGTCGTCTGATGAGTGGAGACTAGGAAGGTTGCCAAACATCCCACAATTCACCTCTCAGTCCCCCCGCAACAAAAATGATCTAGGCCAAAGTGTCAATAGTGCTTCTGATTAGGAAAACCTGATTGAAATAAAAAGGTGCATCCCAACATTCCCTATTTTTTAATTTTTTTTTAACAGCTGACTATCTGTGGTTCTCACCAGATTCTCAGGTCATAACACTTTGTGAATTCCCTCCTCTGTCTACCTCTTCTGTCCCTCTCATTTTTCCCATTCTTTCTTTCTCTAATGAATCTCTTCGATGAAGACCAATTTATATGTATGTTGATGACAAAAGACATCTCCTTATAATTATAAGTGGGGACTAGAAGTTATTAGAAATACAGCCTAAACCAAGAAGGAGTGTAGTAGAGGTTGCATCAGCAAGATTATATATATATCATTAAATATATATAATTGTATATAATTAAATATATATAATTACATATATATATTTAATTCAGTGACACTACTTTCAAAAATACTTCAAATTTTTTTGCCCATTTTTTAATTGGGTTATTTGTCTTCCTGGAGTGGAGACATGTGAGTTCTTTATATATTTTGGAGATCAAACCCTTGTCAGAGGTTTTGTTGGCAAATATATTTTCCCATAGGGTTGGTTCTCTTTTCATTTTAATGCTGCTTTCTTTAGCCACACAGAAACTTTTTAATTTAATAAAGTCTCATCTGTTTATTCTTTCATTTATGTCCCTCGCTTTAGGGGACATGTTGGTGAAGATATTGTTACGTGTAATGTCTAAGATTTTCCTGCCTATGTGCTCCTCTAGGACTTTTATGGTGTCATGACTTATATTTAAGTCTTTAATCCACCTTAAACTTATTTTTGTGTATGGTATAAGTTGGTGATCGAGGTTCATTTTTTTGCACATAGCTGTCCAGATCTCTCAACACCATTTGTTGAAGAGACTATTTTTATTCCATTTTATGCTTCTTCCCCCTTTGTCAAATATTAGTTGACCATAGAGACTTGGGTTTATTTCTGGGCTCTCTGTTCTATTCCATTGGTCTATGTGTTTGTTCTTATGCCAGTACCAGGCTGTTTTGATTATAGTGGCCTTGTAATACAGTTTAATATCATGTATTGTGATTCCTCCTACTTTGCTCTTCTTTCTCAAAATTGCTACAGCTATTCGGGGTTGTTTATGGTTCCATATACGTTTCTGAAATGTTTGTTCTATTTCTGTGAAATATATCATTGGTACTTTGATAAGGATTGTGTGACACTTCTCCAAGGAGGACATACACAAGGCCCAGAGACATATGAAAAGATGCTCCGCATCACTAACTATCAGAGAGATGCAAGTTAAAACCACAATGAGATACCACTTCTCACTGGTCATAATGGCCATCATAAACAAATCAACAAACAAGTGTTGGAGAGGATGTGGAGGAAAGGGAACCCTAGTGCACTGTTGGTAGAAATGCAGACTGGTGCAGCCACTGTGGAAAACAGGATGGAATTTCCTCTGAAGACTAAAAATGGAACTGCCTTTTTACCCAGCAATTCCACTGCTGGGATTATATCCCAAGAACCCTGAAACACCAATCCAAAATAACCTATGCACCCCAATGTTCATAGCAGCACAATTTACAATAGCCAAGTGCTGGAGGCAACCTAAGTGCCCATCAGTAAATGAATGGATCAAAAAACTATAGTACATTTATACAATGGAATACTACACAGCAGAGAGAAAGAAGGAGCTCCTATCCTTTTCAACAGCATGGATGGAACTGCAGAGCATTATGCTTAGTGAAATAAGAGAGGTGGTGAAAAACAAATACCATATGATCTCACCTTTAATTGGAACCTAATCAACAAAAGAAAAAAGCAAGCAAAATATAACCAGAGACATTGAAATTAAGAACAATCTGATAATAACCAAAAAGGAGGTGGTAGGGGATAATAGGAGGAAAGGGGGAAGGGTTTTTGAAACAACTATAAAGAACACATAGAGAGGTTAGAAGATGGCGGCGTGGTAGGATGCAGCAGATTCTACTCTCCCACAAACAGGGGAAAAAAATCTGAGTCATTTTAGGTAGGTACAGAGCAAAGAGCCAACATTATCACGCCATAAATGAAAATAGGAGATCGCAAATTGTAGCGGACATTGAAAAACCCGAAGAGAGAGCGTGGTTTGGTGAAAGTCTCGGAAACCACAGCATTGAAAAAGGAAAAGGCGCAGGCGCTCCGCGGGACCGGTGCGGCCCAGGCC
>CM052541.1:155838350-155901554 GCA_028533065.1 Trachops cirrhosus | reverse complement strand
AAATTTAAAAAAAAATAATAATGAAAAAAAAAAAAAAAAGAACACATAGACAAAACCAAGGCGGGATGGAAACAAGGGAGGGAGGCAGTTTTGGCTGGGGTCGGGGCAGGGATAGAGTGGCAGAGGATAAACTCAGACAACTGTAAGTGAACAACAATAAAATAATTTTAAAAAATACTTCAAATTGCCCTAATGATGAATTGAAGGAATCTGAGATGGGGTAATTAAAACACTTCATGAAAGTTGGCCTGAGAGGCTGCAAACAAACATATTAACCAATGTCAGTGAGAAGCAAGGACTTTAATTTTGCATAAACCTTGTACTTTTCATTTTTCCCTCCATTTTTTAAATTAACCTTTGTGAAGAAGCCTCTGGATTTTAATAAATGACATTCCTTTGTCTTGCTTCTATCATTTTAACGCCAAAATAAGAGGACCATAACTTCCTTTTTATTTATTATTCAATAAAATTCTTCAGTTGTACTTAATTTTTTTTCATTTTTTGTGATAAAACACATGCAACAGAAACTGTACTATCTGGACCATTTTAAGGGTACAGTTCTTAGTCCAGTAACCCTAAAACATATTCATATTGTTGTGCAACATTGAGTGCCATCCATCTCCAAAACTCTTCTCATCTTGCAGAGCTGAAACTCTGTGCCCATTGAACAATGGTAAGTGAATAATATTTAGCTAAAATTTTAAAAGAAATGACACAAAATACAATAAGATAATTTTGGTCATCATTTTTTACAAATATAATTTACTCATTTAAATTCTACCCATAATCTTTTCCTTTGGACCTAATTATTCTCTATAGAAAATTTCTCTTATATTTTACTTCTCATTCATTTACTGCATTAATTAATTGAAGACAAGGGAATAAGAAAATGAAAAAGACTCTCATTACTGAATTAATTGAATGGGGAAATTGAAATGTGAAATAATGAAAGGAGAATGAAATTATTTCCACAATCAATCGATCATTTTATACAATTCTTACATTATCTCATTCTTCTTCTTAACTATTTTATTTACTTTTGCTTGTATACTTCCACTTTTTCTTGTTTGACACAAGCACACAAGGTTAAATGCTTCTGTTCTCCACTTCCTCTGGATTCTCACAGGCACAGGCAAAACAACACTTAATCTTTCATTTCCTGGGCTTTATGACTTTTCACACATCTATTTTACATATTGGTAAAATATGAGATTTGCAAAAGTTGTTTTGTATTCAGAACACACGTTCTGAACAGAGCATCTCAAAATCAAAAACCTATCCACGCCAAAATAGTGACTTGCTGATTTGGCAGGTATAAGCTTGAAGATAAGAAAAAGGACAGAGAAGAGAGCAATGCCCCTGTGAAAAGAGGCCATTTGCCACTCAATTCTCAGTATCACCAAACATTCTGCTTTTTCACAAGAAGCCAGAAATTTTGTTTTCATGTAAAATTTCTTTATTTTTAAGTGTTTACACAATTTAAAATTCATGTAGGCCTCCCGCAAAAGTAATCTGCATACCAAATGTGGTTTGTAAGCCTCCAGTTTCCAACAACTGATCTAAACAATTTTTTTACCTTACACTGAACAGAGCAGAGACTGTCAGAATTCTGCTGATGGAACCTGCAGACCCAAGAGGGAGAGATTTAAACACTCCCACACTTTCCACCTCTGAGTACATGGTAACAATCCAGTGTTAGCTACAAAATTGTCCCAGTGTTGACATAAAATTGAAAATACAGAAAGTTTTTTTCTTTAGCCATCACATTTTTCTTTTTCCTCTTATTTTTTCACATGTAGAGAAGATGGTAAAACATATTTACTAGCTTTTATTATTTCTCTGTATTATTCAGAGAAAACTATAAATACTATTTTTAAAATAGCCTTCCATATTTTAACACACATATTAAGTATGATGAGATTAGTATGTTTTAAATGAGTATATACTGTAGAATATTTTTGACAATAATTCTTTATAATTTTTCATCAATTATGTTTCTCCTATCAACTCCATATTGAGAATCTATATGTTGGTTCAAAATTCCTTAGTTCACATATTATTTTTTTCAGTGTATGAAAAATGTCTTAGCAATTCTGCTTCTCTAATTACTAAGTTCTTACTTTTTTGAAGGAACTTTATTTCATTCTGTCAATTTAATTTTCTATAAATTTATTCTGTTAACATGCATTGATTTTGATTTACAAAATAATTAAGCTCTACAAAAGTTATCCAATTATTAAAACTTAATGAAGAAACTTGACATTTAAAGAAATACTATAATAACATTTTACAAAACAAATGATGCATTCTTGTTTAATTTATTCTTTATATAAAGGATTTTGTAAATGTTACATTTGTTTATAGCGAGTGCACATTTCCTTGACATCTCTTTTTAGACTATAATTTGAAAAAGACATCGACATTGTCTTGTTTTTCTATGAATTGTTCAGATTCCTCTGCCTACAATGTACATCCGAATATCTAAAGTCAGCCCGAAAATACCTGAAGTCGTGTGTGAGTGCTCATGCACACACACACACTTTCTATTTGATTTCAGGACAGCTTTAACAGTTTCCAGATGAAAGATCTATTTCTGTTTGCTTATTTCAAGTAATTACTGTAGCTCAAAATTATTTTTTGGGTGGGGGTTGTGGATATCTATAGTTAAACAGGGGGAAATTTTGGTGGTTCTCCTTGAGCATATTCTACTATCAAGACTCTATTTCTTGTCTCAGAAGTGACATTTAATATATGATTGACCTTTACCTCTAATACTAAAATTGTCAATTTTCTTCCGATAGCCTCCAGTCAGGAAATTAATCAAAAGTTTAGGAAAATAAATTAGTTATTTAACTTTTGTCACTCAGCACTAAAAATAACGTGAGAAATTTCTTGGTGCTGCTCATAAGAAATATGCAGTGTATGGGTTTTTTTCTTTGACTATGTGGTATTCCTTTCAGTCTGGCATAAGTATCTCCAGTTTATCAGGAATACTGACCTCCATACCACTCATTTGCAGGCACTCATACAAAAAGTATGGATTTCATTATCACTTGAAAATTTCTTAGGATAGTCTATTCCAAAATATCAGTCTCTGAGTGTGCTCCTAACATTTTATACTTCTCACTCCCAAATGCCTAATAACTAGATCTTTATCTTCACCAAGATGCAGCTATTTGTAACATATTCTTCCATCTTTTAATTCTGGCATCACTTGCTTCTCTTCCAAACCTCTCTATAACCAACTTGTTAAAATTACACTTTCCCTACTATTCTTTTGCCAGTTTGACCCACCTTGCCAACCTGTAGTCTTTCACAGGTCCAATTATGGAAATTATGGACATTTACTTGATCCTGCTTGTATGGATTTTCAGGAGAGGCTCATTATACAATGATGAATGAGTAGATATACCATCAGCTTGTTATATTCAAACTCAGTTAAAATCTTACTTTTGCCCAACGATCCTGTTAATTCATATTTTGTCATTGATTCTTGTATTAGCAAATGTAACACATTTGCAATATGAGATAGAAAATATCCATTTAATTATTCTTTTATTTAAAAATTATCTATTTTCTTGATAGCCTCAAAATTCCCTCACTAGCAACACACATCCTCCTGTTTTGCTCCCTGTCCAAGCTGAACACTATACAAATCCCATCTAACGTATGTCTGTTAAACACTTATTGCCATGTATACAAACTACAGATACATTGTATAGTCCTCAGATGCAGTGACTAAACCAGAGAAATTGACTACTGTTTGGGAAGGATTATATAAATGGTTTTCTTTTGTTTTACTTTTATTCATGATGAACAGCAACAAAAAACAAACACAAAAATAAGACATGAAACAAGTTCTCAAAAGATCTCAGCAATCTCTTCTAATTGGCTTGTTACCTCCACTTCCCAGGAGGATTATTTCTTAGATTATCTCAGAATTAGATCTACTAGAAGATCAGAAAAGCCAAGAAGGTAGAAAAGGGTTGGAATTTCTGAATTCCACCTCCGAACACAGTTCAAAAACTGCTGATGCTTTTGTCGGGTCTTCATGGAGATTCCTGTTATACCAGAAAAATAGTCATATTTATGTCTTTATGGCTTTGATGATTATTTGCATGTGTGAGTGTGTTTCTGTTTTCTACTGTGTTCGTTTTCCCCCCCTCACCTACTCAAATCTTTTCTTCATGTAGGCGGGGTATAAATTCTAAACTACAAGTGGGTACCCCTGCATTATGCTTCACAGTGCACATCCACGCAGGGGTCAAGGGCACACGGCTCACTGGAATTGACATGCACTACAGAGCCATGTAATTCAGAAGACCATTTGTAACTGCACGAAGTTAACACAGTTACAACTGTGAAAACAGGTTGAAGTTTAAGCAATGTAAGTCTTAGATTTTTCATCTTGAGCTTCTATTTTTCCCATTTAATAATTGATACTGTCAGAAGGCTGGATTCTTCCCTGTGCCTGTCTGACTGATTAAATATAAACTTTCCGATAGTACAGCAGCAGTGACTGAGCAGAAAACTGGCAGCAGCATTCAGAAGCCTCTTAAAGAAGATCTCATTGGTGTTTCTAAGCTCCAAACTTGATTGGCAAGTTAGATATAAATACATGCACTGGCGGAAACCTTGTAAATTAGCTTCTGTTTAAGGTCAACTTCCAAGGATTGATAGGTAACACAATCTTGGATTTTACTTGATCTTTTTAAAAAAATCTTTTAATAGTATGTGTTTATTCATGTGTTTGTTCCTATCACTGCCTCAAATTCTAGATTCCCTATGCTTTACCTGGAAGATAATTGTGTGTCAATAAGTGCATATTCTTTTTTGAAACCACGGTCTGCTTTATGATCAGTTTTAAAACTGTTTCTGTGTTTTCAAAAGGACAGTTTCAACTGTTAAAATAACAACGTGGGCATTCCCAAGAGCTATGCCAATTTTCAAGAGGATTCTCAAGAATGCTCCCTGAATATCTCACTTCAAGTGATTTAAGCTGGGAACTCAGCATGGTCTTTCATTCATTCCTCCCTGTCTCTTGCTACCATGTATGGTACATCCAAGCTTCAACTCCTATTGTCACTGGTTATTTCATCTTTGCATCTTTCTATAGCTGTTCCCCCTGCCATTCCCACAGCTTGGATACTAGGGCAGAGTCTCTTGACTTCAAACTATTGCAACAACTTGCTGATGGCCTCTTGCCTTTAGTTTGAACCCACTCCCTGTCCCCCTTTGTGGTAGGCAATTAGACAGATAAGAGCAGAAAAGGAACAATAGGCCAGGTACAGATGATCGCCTAGGGCAGAAAGCCCCGGGTGCCTAGCAATGGGTAAAACTGGACTGGAACCTTGCCCTCAGGATGACCTTTCCTCCCCTAGCATAATGCTCTGACCTTTCTTATTGCTGGCCATGTGGTTCTGATCCTCCCCCAACCTTTCCTCCACTGGCATGTGGTGTTGACCCTCTTAGAGAGGGACAAGGGGCTAGAAAATAGGCTCACACAACTCCCATACAAGCTGTTGCACAACCACTTCCTTGAAAATTAAGCCCTAGAGGTAATGCCTAGGCCTCAGTTGTGTTTCAGCTCCAGGCCTAGAAAAGCAGCAAGGCCAGGCAGGGCAAGGCTGTGGCTGACATCAGCACCAGCTGCAATGACTAATGAACACTTACCATGGTTCTGGCCAATCAGTGCAGACCAAGGCCCTGAGAAAACATACCTGGAAAGCTGACGATTATTTTGTTAAGATCCTTCCCTGAGACCTCCAGATAAAATCTGTTAAGACAAAGGACCGAGTGCACATTCTCTCTCTCTCTCTCTCTCCCTTTTTTACCCACCCCCTCTCCGTTTCACATGCCCACACATTTCTCCACCCTCTTCTTCCCCCAGGCAGGCTCCTTCTGGAGTACAACCATACTTTTCTCTGTCTTCTTCTTCATTTTCATTGCCTTTTTTTCCTCCTGAGCTCCAAGGGCTTTTTTTTTTTTTTTTTTTTTTTTTTTGCCTCTGAACTTGTTTCCTGAGTCCCTGCAGCCAGCTGGCTCACTTCTTCCACTCTCGCTTTTTCTACCCCTGTGACTTTTGCTTGTATTTGAGTTCCTTGGCTCTGAATTATTTCTCAGCCAGAATTCAAGGGCCAAGGTCTAACATCTGGTGCTGTTTCGCTGTTAACACCTCCACTGCTGATCGGATTGATTCATACAACACCGAGATCAGTTTTTCCCTTAAACAAGTATCAAGCTCGAGGGCCTTAATATAGATCACTAAATCATGAATTATCATCCATTTAAATATATTTTTATATTATGTTAAATACTAAAGATAATTTCAATAGCAACATGTAAATCACCTATTTATTTTAATTTTTCAATTTAAATCTTTAAAAATTGATATTTGAACTCAATTATTTACTGACTCATATGTATATTTGCTCATTAGTAAAATTGAATATTTGTAGCATTTATTAATAGCATTTAAAGTACAGTTTATGTCAGAGGGAAACAAGAAATTAAATGTACTCAAATTAAATAAATAATTCTAAAATCAAAACTATAGCCCTGGATGGTGTAGCTCAGTAGATTGAGTGTGGGCTGCTAACTAAAGGGTTGTCAGTTTGATTCCCAGTCAGGGCACACGCCTGGGTAATTGGCCAGGTTCCCAGTAGGGGGTGTGTGAGAGGCAACCACACATTTACATTTCTCTCCCTCTCTTTCTCCTTCCCTTCCCCTCTCTATAAATAAATAAATAGAATCTTTAAAACATTTTTAAAACATTAAATAAAATCAAAACTGTAATTTTCCAATTGTACTTTCATTGGGAAAACAGAAACATATATATGCAGGAGAAATTTTGAATTTTACTATCACCTACCTTGCTTTTCAAAATACATTATGCAGAGATTATTGATATGAGAAAATTCTTTCTAAGGTAATAAATGGTAAACTTTTTGTACTCAAATGTTTTACTAATGGAAGTGATTGAATAATTCTAGTAATACTGTCAACATTCTGAGCTTATTCTGTTTTTTGACGGATTGTGATGGTTGAGAAAGGCTCTAAAGGGAGATGAAAGTACATTACTCCTTTTCCAAGATAAATCAAATAAAATAAAGTTGCTAACTCTTTTTACAAGGGTAACATCTACCTTGTTTGACTTTACATCACCAACATTTATCACGATGACTCTGAGGCATTCTCATAATTATTTTTGAAAAAAAATTCATTGAAAAATTTGGAACCAAGTAATATATCTTCAAAGCAAAGTGCCATCACCTCTATGTCCATTGATCTCATACATAATGTATTAACAAACAACATGAAGAGAAACACAGAACCTATTCTCAATGTCAGCAGCAAATAACTTGCAGGGTTTTTTACTTCCCTGATTCCATTGATGTTCATGCAAGAACACACCCCTTGGATCCCCATGAAAATCATTACACAATCTAAATAAAAGCAGTATAAATAAAACACTTTGACAAGTGTCTAATTCTCCATTCCAATTGGATATCTATCCAATGGTCTTCCTATTGTAAAGAAGATTGGAGGAACATTACTATTTTAATTTTCTTCAATAGCAATAAAAACAATGACAATAAAGTGCTTCATCTCATGTGGGAAAAATAAGTCTGTCTTGTTTATGGGTGTGGTGAGAAATAGCTTAATTTTGTTATCTGTTTTTACTGGGATGAACAGAAAACATATCATGAATTAATAAGTATAGTGAAATACACAATGTAGTTTGTCATATTCTTTCTCTTGCCTTAGATTTTAGTCCATCTTTTCCTTGAAACAATTTATAAAGTTCTTCCATGCCAGATTTGATTGTATAATGCCTACCTATGTTTTAAAATTTAGCGTGGGCATTATCTACCCTAGGAGACCTTCCTTGACACCATGATTCTGTAGCAACACTTCTGGTGGATCTCCAGTCTGTACTTCATCATGTTTAAATATACCTGTCTCACTGAGCAGGTTGAATTCACTGGGGTTATCAAAATAAAAATGTTTTAATTTTTCTAACACATGCTTGTAATTGTGCTGTTTCAAACACTTTTTTCTCTGAGTTGTGCACTCTATGAAATCATGTTCTCAATCTGATTTCATAAAATAATTAACTCAGATGCTCAAGATTTGCCACCACCCAAGTGATTAAACACATTTCAACTAGGAAATGAGATATTATTTTATATGAGTTATTAAGGAGGCCTTCCTAAAGGTCTTAAACTTTATAAGTGCTTTCTTGGAAGCACTCTCTCTTACCTTCAATACAGGGAACCAGTTGAGCCTCTAACCCTCACCAACAGGGAGAGGTGAAGAAAGGCCTCTTTTCCAAATATATATATATATATCTCAGGCTCCCTTCCCATTCACATGCTTTTCTAGGTATAGATTTCCAAACTAGCACATCACTCTTACCCTTGTTCACCTAAAGACTCTTAACCCTAGAGTGAGGACTTCTTTGAACTTAATCCTGGATTATTCAAGTTAAGATTATCTCCACCCTAATTCTCTGCACTATTAAAAGAAGGAAAAGAAAAACTAAAAACCTCTGCTATTGGTAGATTTCCATCAATGTCTTGTTAACTTGTTATAAAATTATGTCCTTTGTCATGGTATTTTCTCTAGAGTGTAAGCCTATAGTATTTTTATCACTGTATCCCCAGGAAACTTGCAATACTACAGATTATAGTAAATGATTCCTAACTAAATGACTAAGTAAAGTTAATTTTCTGTTGAATTAAAAATCTTTTGAGATATATTTCAATAGTAACAATCTGTCAGTGTCCACTGCGCAAAATATTATACTAAGTGCTTTGCGGATAGTGTCTTGAAACCTCAAACTACTTTGAAAAGAAGTCATGATTGTTACTAATTCATTATCAAGTTGAGGCTCAGAGGAAAAAAGAAAAATGCTTTCCCAAGGCCTTACCCTTAGAAACAGAGTCAGAATTCACATTTTGCACATTTGATTCCCCAGTTTATACCACATCTCCCATAACCTAAGTCCTTCAATCAACTACCCAGATAAAATTTCTTTCCAGTAGACTCTCCATCAGCATGTTCTGCATGCATGAACACAAGTGCACACACAATTATATTACACAATTATTATGTTCATGATATCCATGTTCCCTTGTGTAATGCATATGTTATATATGATAAATATTAGAACTATATAATATCTATGTATTTGTTGTATGCTATACATAACATATTATGTTATACATACTTTCTTCTGCTTTTGTTTTCTTATGTAAGGATGTTAAAGCAATGAATAAAATTGTCTGAAAATGACCCTAGGTGCTCATTCCACATTGCCCAGATATTGAGCTACCTGGGACCCTCTCCTCTCAGTGAGAGGTCATGTACTCAGGCTCAGCTTCCTAAAGAACTGGAATTTTCTCCTGACAGGGATGGCTGCAACATCCTTTGGACCCAAATGTCTAGAAGGGCTGGGCAACTGGCATTTCTGTACATCTCCTGTAAGAAGCTGACACCTCTCATCCCAGCTTCCTGGCTTTCTTCCAATGATGGGGGGATTTCTCATACATTCACTATAAGATGGGGAACTCATGGGAAGTATGGTCTTTTTACTGAAATGCCTTAATTAACAGATGTTCTGATATGTGTCACCATGGGATGATATGAAGCTTGTGGTGTGTACACTTCTATCCTGTGTCCAGTCTCCCCTGGTCTTTAGAGAATCCCCTTTCCAAGATAACACCGATAGCTAAACTCATATTAGATACTGTTGTGGATGTCATCACGAACCCTAGTAAAAAAATAGAGGGAGGATTTCAATAAGGAAATGATCTAAAGCAATGGAGAAATAGTTGAAAAGTCAGTCAACAAAAATTTTAATATGATAGGACCCAACAAAGGTGTCTTATTTCCCTGTCCTTCTTCAAATTAATCTTGGCTTTGAAAGAAAGGCTGAAATCCTGGCTTACCTTCCCATCATGAAGGATAACATCCTTTCATCCTTCCTATCATCCTTTCAAGGATGAAGGTTTTCCATCATCCTCGAAGGGCTGGAGTCACAGGAGAAGGAGGGGGAGGGGATCAAGAGAGAAGGAAAGAAAATAACTGAAGTAACTACTGGAGTTCCAATACATATGGATCCCTACAGTTGTCAGTGAGAATTCAATGGCTATTAATGTCACTATTCTAAAAGAAAAATTACCCCACTTTATCTATCAAATCAATATCTACACAGAAGAAGGAAAGCATCACAGATTGTAATCAGCAAGAAGCTCAATATATTGTCTGTGGTTCTTAAGAAACATTAATCAGATTCTTGTTTTAACCAATATTAATGCAACAAGTTCACAAATTGTATTGAATATTCAACTCTACTATTTCAGGGATATTTTTAAAGACCCCCCCTAATAATAAAAATGTGGTTTATAGTCATATGAAGGTGAGGGGGGAGACAATATTTATATATTTCTTAAGGAATATTTAAAGTTTATATAAAAGTTTATAAGTCATCAATTGAATAAATTTATTATTGCTAACAGAAAAAGTGATTCATACTGTCTTCATGAAAACTATGCAGCATGGTTATGTCATATTGGATAAATTGTTTTTTTTTTTCCTTGTTGATTCTAGTTCTGCTGTTGACCGTCATTATGTTTCCTGTGTCTCAGTCATTGAATGTCTTTAAAGCATTTTAAAGAAATATATTATGTTATTCACTTATGGTTTTCATTTACATTATTATAATTTTCCTGAAATACACTGGTGGGGGCTACACTGGTTATGAAGCTATGAGTAGTAGAACCCACTGGGCATGCTAGCTGATAAGGTTGGGTAATGTAAAGCCACTCCTTTCCATGTACCTTCAAATGAAATATCTCTGCTCACATAATGCCTTTCCTGAGTGCATTTTGTTCTCAGCTGGATACTTGTTTGCTAGGGGCCAGTTATATTCCTGCTGAACATGGGTATAGATATGAAAACAACAACAAGTAAGGCATGCCTTGCCTTATTAATACTGAACAAGAAGATGAAATATAAACACTAAAATGCTGCCTGTAATGTCACAAGATATGAGGGGTTTGCAAGGAGAATATGACTCTGCAGACAAGGTTAGAATAATACTATTTTAGAAGATAGGTGGGTCATTTTACTAAGCAGTTTCTGTGGTCTTAAGAGATTTAAAAAATTCTTTTTCTGTGAGCTAGGCTTATCTTGGTTCTTTTAAGTTACTCCAGAACCTTAGTGGCCCCGACCACTGACAAAGGAGCATCAAGTGGCAAAAATTTATGGTGGGAATTAGGCACAGGGCGAGGTGAAAGAGTAAGATGCTATATTCTCCTTCATGCAGCTTAGTGTGTTACAAGGAGATCAAGTTGTAACATGAAAATAAAATCATAATAAGTCATAAGTAATTAAAATCTCTTCAGTTCCAGTTTCTATACTCAGGGACCCAGACCACAGTTTGTTGATTTTTGGGGCCTGGGTGGGGTGGGAGGAGGGGTGCAGGTAGAAGAAGGTATAAGGGAGATAAATGGCAATGGAAATAAAATGCCATAAAAAATAAACTTAAAATAAAGAAGGAAGTTTTCATTTGTTGTGCCTAGTGATGAGGAAAATGGTAATTGGTATCAGATTGGGTTGTTAATATTTTATTTTTCTCTTGTTTTTGTGATGTTACACTGGAACTGACCTTGAGATTGGATCAGGATGGTCCAACAAGGTCCAGTAACAGTTGATTACATAAAACATTGTGAAGTATAGAACAGAAAATAGAAATGCAATGAAAACATAATGCAGTGTGGTACATCCTTCATTTCATGTCAGCCAAAGGAGATGTGAATTTTTGAGAAAACAAAGCTTAAACTTATGCCTCTCATGTAAATAAGAATCAGCCAGGCAAAGTAAGGCAGTAGAGGTAGGTGTTTCACTCAGATGTGTGAAAAGCCACAAACAGTTTTAGATAAATGAAAGCTTTAGATACAGATGGTTTACTTACCAATATTTAGGTATTTCTTAGACTGTTTTGTTATTAATTTCAAATTTGACTCATTATGGTCTACAACCATAGTTTGTAAACTTTTAATTCTTTTAAATTTATTGTCTTGCCTTATAGCTTATGGCATGATCTACGTTGGTGGAAATTCCACGTACACCTGAATATGCATTCTGCTGTTGCTGGGTACAGTGCTCTAGTTGATCAGATAGATTAAGTCGATATTATTCAGCTCTTCCATAACTTTGTTTATTTTTTGTACTGAACTATTGATTATGAGGAGAGGAACGTTGAAAACTTCATGTTGTATTGTGGATAAATCTACTTTTTGTTTTAGCTTTATCAACTTTTGCTTCATGATTTTTGAACTTCCATGTAAAGTATTTCGAATTATGTCTTCTTAGTGAATTTACCCCTTTATCATTATAAAATCTTCCTGTTTATTCCTGATGAGTTTCTTTGTTCTGAAATGTATCTTTTCTGCAACTCACATAGCCACCACAGTCTTCTTTTGATTAATGTTTCCATGCTCTTTTTTTAAAGGCAGAGTTTCTTCAGGTCTTGTTATTTTATATGGTCTGACAATCTTTGTCTTTAATTAGTGTGTTTAGACTACTTTTAGTTAAGTTTTTGATACGGTTGGATTTTGGTTCAAAATTTACTTTTTGTTTTTGTTGTCTCTCTTGCTTTTTGTTTTTCTTTTCCCAAATTCCTATCTTCTTTTGTATTATTTGAAAATTTCTCAGAATTTAATGGGAACTTATCTATTTGTGTTTTGTATTTTTCTTCGTATTGTTTTTAACATTTCTCTGAGAAATACAAAGTATATATCTAAGTTTATGGTATCTTCAGAGTTCATATTTGATTAAATGTTAACTCTGAATATTAATTAAAATGTAAAATTTTTACAACTATAGTTTCCTTGTGCCCTATATATGATAGGCATACAATGTGAGGCAAGAGGAAGTTTACAGCTGTGAATATGTGAAACCCACAGTTTATTGTTATATTATTCTTTTTTAATTATTGTGTTATTTTCCATATGCAAGATTGTAAACCTACTTTGCCACACCCTGTATTCATACGTATTAGATCTACATACACTAAAAATATCACCAGAAAATACTATGTATATTTTTGCTTTCAAATGTCATTTATATTTTAAAGAACTTAAGAGGAGAAAAAGTCTGTATTAAGTACCCAGAAATATATCACTTCTGTGACTCTTCCTTCCTTCCTTACATTCCAAGTTTCCCTCTGTTAAGGTTTCCTTTAGGTCGAAGAACTTTAGCATTTCCTTTAGATCAATTTTATTGTCAACAAATTCTCTTAGTTTTCCTCAGCTGAAAATATCTCTTTTACCTTTTCTTGACAGATATTTGCAATGAATTCAAAACTCTGCACTGATATTTCTTTTTAGTCCTTTAAGAATGGTGTTCCACTGTCTTCTCCATTTTCTACTAGTATGAAATCTGAATACATTCAAATTCCAGTTCCTCTATATGTGATATGTCATTTTCTCTACCTCCTTTCAAGACTTATTTTTGATGTTTGGTTTTTGGCAGTTTTAGTTTGATGATCCTGAGTATGATTTTCCTTAATTTTATTCTTCTGAGGACCAAATTAAGTTTTCAGCCATCATTTCTCTAAATACATTTTCTGCAGTTATTTCTTTCTAGTTTCCTTAATGAGCTAAATGTTAGAGCTTTTGATATTGTTTCACAGTTCCATGAGTCTCAGCTTCATTTTTTCAATTTTATTCATTTTATTTTTAGAGCAAGGGAAAGGGGAGGGGAAAAAGGGAGAGAAATGTCAGTGTGTGGTTGCCTCTCAAGTGCCCCCTACTGGGGACCTGGCCTGCAAATCCAAGCATGTGCCCTGGCTGGGAATTGAACCTGTGACTCTTTGGTTTGCAGGCTGGTGTTCAATCCACTGAGCCACACCAGCCAGGGCTCAGCTTCATTTTTTAAATCTTTTGTTTATTTCTGTTCTTTAGGGTAGTTAATTTCTATTAATTTATCTTTAAAATTGTTGATTATTCATTCTGCTATTTCCTCTTCACTATTGAAAATATTCAGTGAATTTTTCTTTTAGATGTCATGCTTTACAGTTTTTTAATTCAAATTCTCATTTGTTTTCTTTTTTATAGTTCCTGTCTCTCTTTCTGAATGTATTTATCTTTACCTCATAAAACATGGTTACAACTGCTTTTATAGTCTGATAATTTCTGCTTTGGGCATCTGTTTATATCCTTTTCTCTTCAAATTGATGACACTGTCTTCCTTCTTTTGGATTGTGTTCTGGATATTTTGATACTGTGTTGTGTGACTTTGAATCCTGTTAAAATCATCTGGAGAATGCTGGTGTGTGTGTGATTTATCAATAAACCCAGTTACATATAGTTATACAATGGAATACTACTCAGCCTTAAAAAAGAAGGAAATCTTACCTTTTCTGACAGCAAGGATGGACTGATAGAGCAGTACGCTAAGTGAAATAAGCCAGTCAGAGAAAGACAAATATCGCATGATTTCCCTTATATGTGAAATCTGATGATTAGAGCAAACTAACAAACAAAATACAAAAAGACTTATAGATGCAAAGAATAGATTAACAGCTGTCAGAAGGGGGGTTGGGGAGCTAGGTGAAAAAGGTGAAGGATTTAAACAAAGAAAATAATTCATAGATATAGACAACAGTATGATGATTACCAGAGGGAGAAGGGGTGGGGGAGGTAGGATAGGGTAAAGGGGGAATAAACAGTGATGGAAGGAGACTTGACTTGGAGTGGTGAACACACAGTGCAATATATAAATAATGTATTATAGAACAATACACATGAAATTTACATAATTTTATTGACCGGCATCATACTAATAAATTCAATAAAAATTTTAAAACACAGTTACATATAAAATATAAGCTTAATCTCATCTTATTTGTATAGTAGTTCCAATGTCAAGTTCAATTTCCAAATCTATTGCTATCCTCTTTAGATATGCACTATGCATGTACCAGCTTGGGGTTAATCTAGGGTTTTTTCAGTGATTTATATAATAGTTGAAGTCTTAAACTTTATGCTGTTTCTCTTTGGGTCTGTTTCATACATGTGTATCTCAAGACTTGGTACCCCTGTGGAGCCCAGTTGGAACTTCTTTAGCATTCTCTTCTTTTTTATTTTTTTCCGTATCATCTATCTCCAGATTCTCCTTTTACCAGTTCATCTACCAAAAAAGATTAGTTTATTTCATGATTTTAGGCCCTGTGCTGTTGTATAGCTGTGTGCAACTGGGGTTGCCCTTGAGGCAACAGAGTGAGAAAGAGTGAAAAATGATACTTCCCTGAAAGTGCAATTTGGTCCTCAGAGAATCTTTTCTTCTAATGGCCAGAGGACTTGATATTTCCTGTGGACTTTTAGGTACCTATGCTAGTGTTTTTCACAGGACAGTTTAACTAAGAGACTAATCACATGTCAAAGCTAAAAATTAAAGGAGGAAATAAAAACAAGGAAACTCACCAGTGATTTGATTGTCTTTTATGTTTTGATTTTACTCCCCAACCTTCTTGTTATTGCTCATTTTTCAAGTTTTCAGTTAGTTTGTTTTCATATTCCATCTAGTGTGCATGGTTGTAATTGATGGAGGAGATAGGCTATAGTGGGCTTACACTATCTTTGCTGGTTCTAGAAGTAAACAAAATGATTTTGGAAAATCTTTGAGATTTCCAGTTGGTTATCTCAAGTCAGGTATATGAACCTGGATCTCAAGAGCTCTTGTTGGGCTCAATTTTGAATTCATACCTAAGTAGATGGTAATTTAATCCTTAGAAGTGACTAAGAGTACTCAATTAGTGAATTTAGATTGAAGACAGAGAAGAGTAGAATCTTGGCACCAGCAACATTTTAGTGACAATTTAAGAAAGGGAAGCATGCAATCCAGACTGAAGGGAGTGAGAGATATATGTGTGGTACAAGGAAATTATAGAGTATGGATTCTCAAAACCTATAATGGTGAATGCCACAGAAGTTAAAAAGAACAAAATTTTGAAAGAAAATAAGTTGTTAAAAATTTGAAATTTTACTCAGAGATCAAGAACGGTACCATCTGAGAAGCATCCATTTGACTTAATGACACAAGATATCATTGGCGACGTTGGTAAAAACAGTTTACTGCCGATAAAATCATTAGAGCCAAATGATTGCGACTTGACTGGTGTGTGGGAGTTAAGGTAGACACCGGTTTAGATAATGCTAAAAGAAATTTGCTGTGAAAGGGAGAGGTAGGGCAATAGCTAAAGGAAGAAGTTGTTTTTGATAGATTTGAGAGGTTTCTGTTTGTTTTATATTAGTTATTATTTTTGTTTCTAAACTAGAAGTGACCTTAGTACTCTAAAATGCTTATTGGAAGGAATCAGTAAATAAAGACTAACTAAAAACAGAGAAAGAAATGAAATCCCTACAAAGGTGATAAGAAAGGGCATCCTAGGCATACAGGTGGGGGCACAAGTTAAGAATGAACAAATGAAAGTTTTCCTCTGAACTCCCAGTAGAATTTCTTGCCCTTATTTCCTTTCCCACCTCTTTACTGTTTGGGGGGAGAACCCCTATCTCATGAATTAATGGCATATAAATTCTTATTACAGAGTCTGTATTTGTCTATCCCTGATTGCAAATTCTTCACAGAATTCCAAACTCATCTATCCAAATGCCTATTTTGTATCTCTATTTTCTGTATAATAAATACATGAAACTTTATATGGTCATAGCAGAGCTTCTGATTTTTCCCCAATGCTGTTCTCTTTTAATTCTTCATCCTTTTAGTAAATGAGATTATCCACCCATACAAGAAAAATAATCATCTTTCATTTATTCCTTCTCCTTAACCCATATCTAAGCCATCAGCCAGTAGAGTAGACTTTGAGAGTTCCAGGACTTGTTAAAACTCTGTCCACGTACTTTCATCAGTACTGCTATGACTCTTGCTAAGCCCTTATTAATCTTCTACTTATATTACTGCAACTGTCACCTCATTTCTCTAATTTGTGCATGTGTACAATTTAATTAATCAAACATTAGCCAGTCAGATCTTTGTGAATGTACTTCAAATCGTGTTGTATGCTGCTCAAGAAAACTTCAGTGATTTTTTGTTCAATTGAGAGAAAAATTCCTGCTTATTACCTCTATGTGCAGAAGGATTTGAAATAAATATTTAACAACTGATGTGGAATGAGCAATCATCAGTCAAAAGTTACACTGGTCACAGTGTATAAAGCTGTAGCAGTCCCTAAAGATGAAATATCAGCCTTGCCTGCAAAATGCCACAAGCCCACTTTTCTGCTCACTCATTCTTCCCAAACAGACTGGCCTTCTTGCATAGATTCTCTTCATCTAGAAGCTTTCTATGGCTGGTTTTCTCTTGCCCTTTATGTACTATTTCAAATATTATGCTGTCTTTGAGGACGCCTCTTGCCAATTAATATCAAGTCCTTAGCTTGCCCCACTTAGTCATGATCACACCTGTTTCTTTCATTTTCTCATGGGACTGAAAACTATGTGAAATTATTTTGTACATTTACTTATTTCTCTTGTTCCCCTCAACTAGAATTTAACTTTGCCCAGAAAATAAATCTTGTCTTGGATTTTCACCACTATGTTCTCAGAACCAAAGACAGTGCCTACCATATAGCAGAACTTTAATACTCACTTATTAAATACTTGATTATATGAGTAAATAATATAAAAACAGATGCATTGAGGAAATGGCTATAAAAAGTATAAAATAAAATAAATTATAACTTTATCTACCTTTTTTATTTCTAGCCTACCCATGAGTTTCAGACCTATACATCCAAATTTCTACTAGAATGCTCACCACCAACTAAATTTCAAAATGAATTTATCCCTTTACCTTGATATATTCCTCTTTTTGCCCCCTGTAATGGTATATAAAGCACAATCATCCTGTCATGATTTGCTGTACAGTATAACAGGTTTTGCACTTGAATTGAATGGGCCTTCCCAATATTTCTGCCACTTGTCACTTATGGCAAAGTTACTTAACCTCTCTCTGACTCAATATGACCCTGTATAAAATGATAATAAATAAAAATGCCTGTTTTATAATATTTTGGGGAGTATTATATGAATACCTTACTTCATGTAATCCCTTGAGACTATGACTGGCAGAGAGTAAGCACTCCATTATTATAGGTGTTAGGATTTGCCAAGGAAGAAATAACGGTAGACCTCTTCAGCTCTCGTACATTCCCTGTCTAATTGGAACAGAGAATTTGCAAATTTTGCCATCCTACATTTCCCCATCTAACTCCAATAGGCACTGATTGCCAATCCTATCTGCATCATATCTTGACAGTTTACTGCAAGAACAGCTCAACTACTTCCCCTTTCCTCTGTCTCTATTTTCTTGTCAATTCTTTTTATCATAACGATCTTCCTAAAATAAAAACTAATATATGACTTCCCTGACTATCATCTCTCCATAACTTTGTATTTCATTCAGGATAAGACAAAAACCCAGCCTGACAAGGGAAGCCTGTCATTACTCAGCACTTCCTACTGGAAAACCTATTCTCCCGTCACACTGAAGGGTTCACAACTGCCCCAGTGTGCCAGCTTCCTTCGCGCCTCCGAGCCCTGGCTTAGTCCGCTCACTGCGTGGAAGCGCGGCCATCTCCTGCCATTCTCTCTCTGCTTCTCCTCCTCTCAACACCTCTTTACTTACCAGATGCCCAATCCACCTTTAAAATTGATGCAAGTTGTCATCACCTCTTTAATGAATGGCTTAATGAACAAAGATCTATTAAGAGCTCATTACATGCCAGAGCACTTGTGGTTATTATTACCTCAATGTAATACACTTCAAGCCAGATTTCTTCTTTTAGGCCTTCTTTTATTTTTCCCAGACAAAGCTACATTCAACTTAAGATTTAAACTCTCAGAGCTCTTGTTGCTAAAAATACTCACATTTACAAGTGATTTCTCTTTATCCAAACATTCTTAATTTATTTGAACTTTCTTTTAGTTCCTCTTCCCAGTACCTAGAGATATTATTGAAAGGTTTTTTTTGCTAAACTCCAAAATATTATTTTAAGTTCCTATGTGTCTATGAGTTTATGTGAATATTAAACTTAGAATATTAAAATATTAATGTTTGATACGTTACATAATAGTTTATTCAGTTATTCAGCCTTCAGTATAATGGATAAGAAAATTTCATAGTTTCATTACAGCTAAAACATTATTTTGTTATTATTGTTAAGTGGGATACATGTAACGATGATAATTTAAATATAGTTGGCCACATCCAGGCTAATTGTATAAATTTTCATGATGTTCCTTAAAAATAAAACTAATGAAAATAACTACCACAACAGCCCTATTAACATATTTGGTTTTATTTAAACTTCTATTTTTAACTGTTTAGCCCCACCAACCTCCAAGCTACAGGCATCACAAGACCAGTGGAATAAGAACTCCCTGGTGATAAGCAAATGCATTGCTCTTAGCAACTTCTCATCAATAAACCAAAACAAGGCCTGTTAAGGACCATAGTGTGATTCATAGCTTGTGAAAGTGGCAAATGCTTCTGGGTTGTTAAAAATTAGGAAATTCAGAGTTGTTGGTGAGAAACATTCATTCTTTGCAAACAGTCTTTTCAAGGTTTACTCCATAGACCTTGAAAAAAGAATTCCGTTTGCAATTCATGGTGAAGGTAGATGGGATCTGGCAACAAAAGTACTGTTACCTTACTATCAATCATGTTACCAAGGACTCTTCATACAATCCTTATAAATAAGCCAATATTTGATAACAACATTTTCATATTTCAGAAACAATATTTTTGTTGCCAGGGTTCTCTCCAGCAAGGCCATAAAACAGTTGTTATTTTTAGATACATTTTATTGATTATGCTATTACAGCTGTCCCATTTATTTTTCTCCCCTTTATCTCCCTCTGCCCTGTACCCCTCCTTCCACCAGCATCCTTCCCGCTTAGTTCATGTACATGGGTTGTACCTATAAGTTCTTTGGCATCTCCATTTCCTATACTATTCTTAATATCCCCCTGTCTAGTTTGTACCTACCATTTATGCTTCTTATTCCCTGTAACTTTTCCCCCATTCTCTGCCCTTTCCCTCCCCACTGATAACCCTTCCTGTGATCTCCATTTCTATGATTCTGTTCCTGTTCTAGTTTGCTTAGTTTGTTTTTGTTTTTGTTTTAGGTTCAGTTGTTGATAGTTGTGAGTTTGTTATTTTACTGTTCATAGTCTTGATCTTCTTCTTTTTCTCAGATAAGTGCCTTTAACATTTCATATAATAAGGCCTTGGTGATAATGAACTCCTTTAACTTGACCTTATCTGGGAAGCACTTTATCTGCTCTTCCATTCTAAATGATAGTTTTGCTGGATAGAGTAATCTTGGATGTAGGTCCTTGCCTTTCATGACTTTGAATACTTCTTTCCAGCCCCTCCTTGCTGGCAAGGTTTCTTTTGAGAAATCAGCTGATAGTATTATGGGAACTCCTTTGTAGATAACTGTCTCCTTTTCTCTTGCTGCTTCTAGGATTCTCTCCTTATCCTTAATAATTCCAGAAAGCTCAGAGAGTCCCAAAGAAATTGGACCCAAGGAGTGACACAGCAAGACACATCATAATTAAATTAAATTAAGCAATTGTTATTAAGAATTCACAAATTGTACATCATCCAAAACAGAGGATTCTAAATTATAGCAAACCCTCACTTAATGTTTGCTTTGTGACTTTAAGTTAAACAATGTATAATAAAACCAATTTTACCATAAGGTAATTGTTACAAACAACAGTTAAGTTCCTAGGCTTCTGATAGATATTAAAATGGCATCGAAGAAAAGGATATTATTGGAAGACCAATAATTATTGGAAATTATTATTTCCACGGAACCTGAGGGACTTCAGATAGCAGCTCCAGGGCTGTTCTGTCTGGGCCAATGCTGGGGTGGAGCTGAAGGGATGGAACTCAAGCCTGATCTCATCTTTCCACCAGAGTGATTCTTCTGTTGCATGTTTACAGTGGGGATGGCTACATAAACTTTAAACAATGGTCCCAGGAAATATCAAGAGTAGGATAAGGGCTGAGTATTTTAAAAACCTTGTAGTTCAATGCCTTATAATTTGTGCAATTTTAACTTTTACAAACATTTTAAAAACAAAAATGAATTCTAAAGCTTGTGTGTTTTAAATCCTCTACTCTCAAGTCAGCCTATTTGTCCTTTATGTACTTCAAGAGCCATTTAAAACACACCAATGTAAAGGTATTTATTGCAGTGCAAGTATTTTTCTGTTATAAATAGCATATTTACTTTTAGTGAAGATTTCTTAATCAAAATATATAACTACACAACTTAAAGTGATGTAAATGTGTTTAGGGTGATTTGGGAGCAGTCGTAACTATTTCATAAGCCATCCATAAGATGGAAAGTTGCACACAGACACCAATGTTCTGTAATCATTTAACAGACGTTTCACAATCTGAAGCATAATCTTTAAACTAACTTGAGTGCTTCCTGGTGTGTTATAATTGCTCTTTGCTGTAAATACCACATAAATAATTTGTAAGCTTTTTTGGCAGTGCTACATTCTCTCTCCTATATATCTGGTAATTATTTGTAAATACAAAACTCTTTATTAACTGGGAGTGTATCACTTTGAAGTGCTACTACATTATTTTTGGGAATGATTATCTTGAACTTTTGGAAATACCATTAGAAATTATGCATTAGAGCCAGATTTAAATACATATCTCTGAATGATGACTAACTCGGTAAGATTCAGGATAAAGAACATCATGCTTGAATTTTATGAGAAGTCCCTATCAATAACTATTTGTGTATGTATGATATGCATCTACAAAATGTGTGATAGAAAATTTGAAAGCAATAAATACAATAATATTTAAATTTAAAATAAAATTAAAAATAAATTTTGTTTGAGGCAAAAGTTATTAAACATGGAATAAGGAGATGGTAATGATGTATTCAACTAATGGCTCCATTTCTCCAATAGGTCACTGCTGTTGGTTGATTGGCAAAATCAGTGATGGGCCACGAATTTATGCTACTTAAAATTAGTAAGTTCTCAATTCTTCTTGCCAAATATTTTCTGCATCTCTCTCCTATCACATTTCTGAAGATTGATCTGAGAATCTCTGCTTGTTAATAGCTTTGAGGCCTACGCACTCTTTCCCAAGCCTTCACCTTTCAGAAATCAAATCACCTGTGGTACATGAATGGGAAACTTGCAAACCCTAAACACGTGTTGCAATTCACTACTTAAAACTCAAACAAAACACTTATTTTCTTCACATACATTTGCTTCTTTCCTGGAGGAGGGATGGACCAAATCTTTGTTGAGGTGAATACTTTTACATGAAAATAATATCTATTCTTTGTCATCATTTAAAACTTTGATTCATCATTCTTTTTTTCTTGTCACACCCTCCAGGCTTCTCTTATCAGCTGTATCCTCTCTTCTTGGCTATACCAAACATTCACAAACAAAAAACAGTAACCACCAAAGTAATAAACAAAAAATAAAACTGTCTCCCCTAATACAATGGCTCCTTTTCCTCTTATAACCCCATTTCTTGAAAAATAATGTACCCATCCACCTACTTAATCATCATTCACTCTTCACTTTACACTTTAGTTTCCTGAACGATTTTACTAAAAATCTTTGAAGGTTACCAAGGTCTTATTAATAATTCTATTTAAATGGTGTTAAATATCAGAGTTGAATGCTGAAAACCATTATGATATTTATTTTGTATCTATCTGCTTTAAGCTAGATAATCACGTTATAGAAAAGAGCAGGGATTAACACATTAGTCTTTAAAAAATGTGGGCTAAACTGAATAAAATATTTTTTAGTCTATAAAATCTAAGGAAATAGCTAAATAATCAAATAATGCTCCTAGCTGTCACTTCAACTTTAGTGTAGCATTGGTACTATTGAACAATAATAACCTTCTCTTTGTAACTTTTTCTTCTGTTGGCTTTAATGAAATTCCTCACATTCTATTGGTCAAAACAGGATTAGGTAGAATGTGCTCACTTGAGAATTGATGGGCCAAACTCAGAATTTTGAAGTGGAGCACAGAGATGGCCAGTGAGGTGGGTGTAGACTTTGTGGACAGATAGATACAAAATCAGGAAGGCTTGTGTACAAGTGAGAGAAATGTAACCAGAGAATGAGAGTTGTCATGTGGATATTATAGAGGCAGTCCATCAATAGCACAATCAGTGTGGCAAACCGTGCTCAAGAAATAGGCAGATACTTGAGATTTAGGTAATAGAGCCACCTTCAGCATCAGAGAGTTGGACAGTAGAAAGACTCATCTCTAGGCACAGACCTGTTCTAGAGGAAGTGAGAAGACAAACTTGAGAAGTTGGTATATCTTATCAATAGAAGGATTCAAGTTCAGATCTCAGAGTCAGTTTTTCAATGGTACAGAACCAAAGAGCACAGTTAAGATTAAGATTCAGCTATACTCATAATTACCACAACCTATAAACACAATAGTGTCAATTTTATCTACCAGATTTTCTCTTGGAAACAGCATCATATGTGTTTGGAAGGATTATTTAGGTTAACATTATAGAGTGAGAATTATATTTTAAGGACATATTTTGAATAATAAGATATTCATCAATGGATTTATGTAAGGTATTAAATGGATAGTCTTTTTAATAGTGATAAAAAAGTAAATTCACTGTCCCAACAATCTCCAAATACACAATATAATAGTGTCAACCACATGCACATTGTTGTGTAACAGGTCTCCAGAAAGTCCCTATCCTGTATGAGTTAACTCTATACCTACTGCACAAGCAATGACTCCCTGCTGTCCCTCCCGCCAGTGCCTGAGAGACTTTTTATTTGGACCGTTTGGTCTGAGGCACCATTATTATATGTGGGGATAGAGCTGTGTAGATCTGAATCTTCTCTCTGGCATCAGAGATCAAGGTAAATGCAATCTGAGTTTGTATTGCCTAAGGGCAACATGGGAGGCTTGGATGAGAGAATGCACATGGAGGGGTTTTAATGAGGTAATTAAATGACGAAAACTCAATTGTCTTGCAGTTTGATGTGTACTATAACCTCTCTCATGTGACAACAACATTACTCACTAATATTTTTGTGGAAGTCAAGAAAGCATGGGAAATCAGAACGGGCAGTTCTGTAGATTACACATGAAAAGACATAAAATATCAATCATTGCTTGTTTTGTTGGATATTTTTGGCCTCTTGGAAAAGGGGTGCAGGAAGTCTTTTCAAACTAAGGTGACTGTAAAATGATTCTGATACACCTCCAATTTTCAATAAAAGTGCTGAAAAACTGCCATTTGCCCTGAGAACTAAAGAGAAGGACACTGGCTATTATTTGGAACATTTGTTTTACATCCATTGTGGATGGTGTGAATTGTGAAACACTTCCCCAGACTATGCCTTTGTGCTTCATCTTTTGAAACAGAGCAAGGCAGGTATCCTTAATGGAAATGGGCAAAGACATTAACTCTTCCTACTCTTTGTCACTACCTCAGGACACATTAACACACTGAACAAAATGTTACGTGCCTGCCTCTTACAATGTTGAAAACATTTTATGAACCTGAAAAAGAAATCTGCTACCTCTTCTTCCTAGAATTAACCTCCCAGGATATAGTACAGATAAAAAAGGAGAAATGAGCAAAGACATACTGACATCAAGATGTTTCGTTAAAGGAGAAATTGAAATCAAGGAAGGAGACATAAAATTTCTAAGAACAATACAATGGGGGTGTAATTTTTCATGCACTAAAGTTTTCCAAAAATATCAGTACTCAATATATCTGCCCGTATACTTTAGAGAGACTCTTTCTTTATGCAGTAGCCTTGAAGTAGATCACTGATGCTTAGGCATTGCAATTGGGCTGTACTCATTAATCTGAACTATTTTTTTATTGAAAAATGTAAAAAAATTGAGAAAATGTTATTAGGAAGGAATAAGGACATATCACCTCTCCAATCTGTAGCAAACATGAGATCTAAAATACCTTTTTTCTATTCAAGGCTAACAGCAAGCAGATAGATAACAACACAGCAGCCTTGAAAGATATTAAAGCATAAAAAATAAAGCATTTGATGAAAGGAGAAATGCATTTTGGAAAATAATTTCAAGAATATAAACAGAATAAATGTACTTATAATTTTTTTTGGACAATAAAGGTCCACAACTTTTTAACAATAAATTTCTCACACAACATTAAGTGCTGGAAGACAATGGAACATCTATTGAGAAGAAAATGTTGTAACACATAAATTTTATATCAAATCATAATTTCTGATATATATAAAAGTTGTAAGACACAACTCAGATTATATCAAAGTCCTGTATGCATTTTTTCAGAGTATATGCAAAGATCAAATGACATTTTAAATTAATCAAGTTCAGGAAGGCCAGAATGGAAGCACATTATTCCATTGTATAGGTACAGTACAGGTTAATTAATGTCATACTGCTGAGACTAATAAATTACACCACATTTGCCCCAGCCGAGGTTGCATCATTGGTTAAAGCCTGGATTCTGACACTAGATTGCCTGGGTTTAAAATGGACAAATTGGAAGGTGAAGAGATTAGTCAAAGTACATATATGAAGGACCCATGGACATGGCCAATGGTGAGGGAACTGATTATGGAATTGGGGGACCAGATGGGTGGATGGGGATGAAGGGGGAAAAATGGAAAAACTGTAATAGCGTAAACAATAGAATGCTTTTAAAACTTTCATGTTCTACAGTTAATATTTTATAAATGTACATTTGCAGTTTTGTTTCTACTAATACATTTGAGATGAGGGTCAAAGAGAACTTTTATTTTATTTTTTTATTGTTGTTCAAGTACAGTTGTTTCCATTTTCCCCTCTTTTTCTAATTGACAGATTTACTTCAATTCAATATTCAGATATAACAAAGTCTGAATTTTGTTATATTTGAAACAACTTAAGACTTCATCTCAGTATTAACTATCTTTTTCATTTAAATGATGTTTCTTGATATAGGGTCAAGTACATTTTTAATGCATTCTTTAAGCATCTTCTTTATAATTTTCCTAATATACCTTGATAAGTACAACTTGTATAAAGGTCTTGAAAATATAAAATGTTGACTGTTTTTCCCCTATGTGATTTATATAACTGTTATTGATAGCTTAATTCTAGAAGAATATTTTCCTACATTAATTTGATTCATAGAGATTATGCCCTATGTAAGTTGTTTAATAAGATCTATTTTAAAATAAAATAGTTCCCTATATTAAAAAAAAACAAATTTGGCATAAATTACCACTAGCTTTATGACCCCGTTTCCAAATCTTACCAATAACAATATTGATAATACCTACCTCCTTCAGATGTTGTGCAAGTTATGCCTGTAATATCATATACCTGGCACATAATTAGTTCTTGATAAATGATAAATATTATTATTGTTAGATATTTGATATTATACTATTTATTATTATAAATTATTATTTATTTGATAATTTTTAATTATAATTTACATTTAATGTAACTTTGTATTAGTTTCAGGTGTACAGCATAGTGGTTAGACAATCATTACTTTGCAAAGTGTTCCCCTTGATATTTCCAATACTTACTATTATGTAGCACCAAACATAGTTATTGCAATATTAATGACTATATTCCCTATGCTATATTTTATATCCTTGTCACTATTTTGTAACTAAAGTTTGGTATGTTTCTTAATATGGGTGCTATTATTTTTATCAGAGAAATTCTTAAAAGTAAAATTTCTGGGTCAAATTAGAGGAATATTTTAAAGGCTTTAATAGTAACTCTCACTAGCAGAGTAGATGAGAGAGAATATAAGTAAAAATGAATTACCCTTTCTTCCCTTTGATGGTAACTCTTTAATTTAAAAGCAAAAATTATAATTAATGGATAATATTGGTATGCTGTTATTTATACATGGAATTTATAATTGTAAAACTGACATTTTTGTACAATTAGTATCACTTTATTTTCTTTTGTGAACTGTCTGTTTGCGGGATAGACAATTCCAAATATTGGTGTTTTGCTTATTAAAGAATAATTCAAAAGATGTTGTTCAAAAATATAGAATTAAAATAATTGTGTAGTAATAAATTAAGTATATAACAACAAATGAAATGAACAAAGTCATAAATATTGTTTTTATACTTCATAGTGGGAAAGAATAAATATTGCATGCTCTTGACTATAAAAATAAGAAATAAAATATAGTCTAGAAAATTAGAAAACAAAACAATGAGCAAGGAAGTTAAACAAAAAAAACTAGAAAATTTACCTATAGCATAGTAACAGAATTCAAGCATATCAAAGATGACAATTAATTTAAATAAATCTCTTATTAAATGGCTAAGTTTCTTAGAAGGATTTTAAAAATAAAGGATTCAGAGCAGACTTCCAGACAATATGGAGGCATAGGCAAATATGCTTTGCTTCCTCACACAACCAAAAGAAGAAAAACAACCAATTTAAAGACAAAAAATGGCCAGAGCTGCCAGGAAATCAAACTGTATGGAAGCCTGACAACCAAGGAGTTAAAGAAGAAATATTCATTCACACTGGTAGCAGGGGTGGAGATGGGTAGCCAGGATAAAGAGAATACAAGGCAAGATAGCAGACCAGGTAGGTAAGGCAGCAGCTGGTGAACCTGGCAGTCCCACATTTGCATTCAGATAAAGTAGAAGGAACAACTGGGGAGTGAGACAGACCATGTACCCAGGGTTCCAGTGTGGGGAAATAAAGCATCAAAACCTCTGGCTATAAAAATCTGGGGGGGTAGTGGAGGCAAGAGAAACTCTCCATCACAGGAGAGTTCACTGGAGGGACCCGCAGGGTCCTAGAAAGTACACAAACCCACCCACGTGGGAATCAGCCCAGAAGGGCCCAGTTCACTTGGGGGTAGCAGGGGGAAGTAACTAAAAGCAGAGTGAGAGCCAAACAAATGGCATTGTTCCCTCTCAGACCCCTCTCTGCCACACACAGCATCACAAAGCAGTGAAGTGGGTTGCCCAGCCCTGATGAATACATAAGTCTCCACCCCTTACAATGCAACTGGCATACAGAGACAAAGAAATATGACCCAAAGGAAAGACAGATCAAAAATTCATAAAAAGAGCTAAGTGATGAGGACATAGCCAAACTATCAGATGCATAATTCAAAACACTGGTAATCAGGATGCTCACAGAAATGATTGAATATGAGCACAAAGTAAGTAGAAGAAGAAGTGAAAGCTATGCAAAGTGAAATAAAGAAAAATATACAGGGAACTGACAGTGAAGGGAAGAAAACTGGGACTCAAATCAATGATTTTGAACAGAAGGAAGAAATAAACATTCAACCAGGGCAGAATGAAGAGATAAGAATTCAAAAAAATGAGGAGAGGCTTAGGAACTTCTGGGACAACTGTAAACATTCCAACATCTGAATCATAGGGTTGTAGGAAGAACAAGAGGAAGAACAAGAAATTGAAAACTTATTTTAAAAAATAATGAAGGAAAACTTCCCCAGTCTGGTGAAGGAAATAGACATGCAATTCAGGAAGCTCAGAGAGTCTCAAAGAAGTTGTACCCAAGGCCGAACACACCAAGATACATTATAATTAAATTAGCCAAGATTAAAGGTAAGGAGAGAATCTTAAAAGCAGCAAGAGAAAAGGAGTTACCTACAAAGGAATTCCCCTAAGCTGATTTCTCAAAAGAAAACTTGCCGGCAAGGAGGGGCTGGAAAGAAGTATTCCAAGTCATGAAAGGCAAGGACCTACATCCAAGATTGCTCTATCCAGCAAAACTATCATTTAGAATGGAAGGGCAGATCAAGTGCTTCCCAGATAAGGTCAAGTTAAAGGAGTTCATCTTCACCAAGCCCTTATTGTATGAAATGTTAAAGGGACTTATCTGAGAAAAAGAAGAAGATCAAGACTATGAACAGTAAAATGATAACAAACTCACAACTATCAACAATTGAACCTAAAGAGCAAAAGCAAACTAGGTAAACAACTAGAACAGGAAGAGAATTGCAGCAATGAAGATCACAGGGAGGGTTATCAGTGGGGAGGGGGAGAGGGAGAATGGGGGAAAGGTACAGGAAGTAAGAACCATAAATGGTAGGTACAAACTAGACAGGGAGAGGTTAAGAATAGTATAGGAATTGGAGAAGCATAAGAACTTATTGGTATGATCCATGGACATGAACTAAGAGAGTGGGAAAGCTGGAGGGGTGGGGGTTCAGGATAGATGGGGATAAAGGGGAGAAAAATAAATGGGACAACTGTAATAGAATAATCAGTAAAATATACTTAAAAATAAAAATAAAGGATTTGTTAACACAGTGGTGAAGAGGGGCAACACAACATTAACATAAAATATTATAGAAAATTAAAAATATATTGAATTTTGAAGAAAATTGAGAAAATTTTATTTATTTTTTATTTAATCTTCATTGTATTTTTTCTATTACCATTTAGTCTCTTTATGCTCCTGTCCTCCCAGCAATCACCACACTGTTGTTCATGTCCCTGAGTCCTTTTTCCTCAATACTTCCACTCCCTAACCCCCTCCCCCACCCCACTAGCTGTTGTCTGCTCTCCATCTATGAGTCTGTCTCTGTTTTGCTTGTTACTTCACTTTGGTCAATAGATTCCACATATGAGTGAAATCATATGGTATTTGTCTTTCTCTGACTGGCTTATTTTACTTAGCATAATGCTCTTCAGAGAAAATTTTATTTAAAAAATGAAAAATTAGAGAATAATTTTCCTCTATTTTTAAATGTATGTCTAGACCATTTAAAAAATTTTGATACTTAACAAAAGTCAACAATTAGATGAAATACTTCCTATGAATAAACATATCTGTATAAGTGTATGTGACTAAAGAAATCTAAGAACTAAGAAATTAACTATTCCATAAATTGAGTATTTTGGATAAACTGAAATTAGCTGGTTTACAGATAATGCAACACTCAAAATAAATTCCAGGTTATTTAAACAAATAAAGAAAAAATGTAATTACACAAACTTGAAGAAAATAAAGGTGAATAATCATTGATCTTATATTAAAAAAGATTTTCTAAGCTTACAAAAATGATAAAAATTATATATGTATACATCATTATACTTGGCACTATACACTAAAATCACTTACATGCAAAAAAACTATGAATAAATATAAGGCAATTGAAAAATAGCTAGGAACATATGGGCCACAAATAGGACAAACTCCGGATTGTGCCATGTATTCAGGGATCTGAAAGAAGATGGGGAAACACTTAGAAACCAATAAAAAGGCCATGAACCAAGAATTCCAGAATATTTACCCTCATGTGTAATGAAAGAGATTAAAATTAAGACAACAATGGAATTGTTTTAATGTAGGATTGGTTGAAATGTTAAAAACATTTAATGTTAAAATTGTCAACATGGCGGAAGAGGAGTGAAATAGTCCTGTCCTTCTGGGAGTGTTTACTGGATGAACACGGAGCCACTGGGGAACATAACTTAAGAGCTCTAATAATGTCCTCGTTTCATCTGGATATTCTGCTTCCTTTTTTCCTAATAAAAATATTAGACATAAATGTGCATATGTGTCCCTTAAATATAAAATTTATCAGATTATTATTTATAAAAGCAAATAGAAATAATCTCTATAGATTCTTGGTAGATAAATGATGGAACATTGTAAGGAAAAACTATGAAATATTAAAATTAGATTAGAATTGTATTATACATGTATGTTAATTATGTTATATTCATTGAAAAAATTGGAATATCTACTCAAAACAGTGTCGTAAATATTTATCTGCAGGGCAAAATTGAAGAGGCTATGCCAATATATGGATAAATCATTTCTAAAATGTGAAATTTTAGGAAGTTTGTTTTCATTTTTATGCTTTCAATAATTACCCTTGTAATGCTTTTATTATTAAAGAATATACAACATATCAATCCAAATGTCAGGAAATAAAGGCAGTGTGGAGTTGAATGGAGACCCACCCTCTGAGGACACAGTCCTCAGGGGACGGGCACTGGACAGCCCTCAGTGGTCTCTCTGCAGCACCCACCTAGGCTGCATTTACAGCTGCTGGCATGCTTCTATGGACATTGAAGCAGCAGTGCCCTAGGACAGCAGAGTGCATAATCAGTTTGCCATTTTTACCATCCTTAATATAATATTTCTAACTCTATCATATATTCTCAACTTATAAGCATACACACACACATATACACACATATATATAATGCTTTGTTGTGTGTGGGTGGAGGGGACATTTGCCCATGTTTTAAATCCCTAAATCCATGAATTGAACATGGCACTACATCAGAATCACCTCAGAAATTTTTAAGTAATAGCATGCCCTTGTCTCATCCACAAATACCCCAGTAGGTCTGAGAGTGGAAATTGGACCTGTTCATGCTTCAATGTCTTTACCGTTGCTTATGCGCACTTATAGTAGAGAGCCGTTGAGCATGCACTAAAGGAAGAATTTGCACTTACAGCACGTATTTGACTATCAGGTTCAATAAGCCATATAGAACATGTGGAATCTTGTGAGAAATATGCCATTCAATTGAGCTGCAAAGGTTGTCTTGGTCTTTGTAGTAGTCAAGGTTCTCCAGAGATGCAGAACCAATAGAATGTGTATATAGAGGGGAAGAGAAATTTATTTTAAAGACTTGGATCATGCTAGTGTGAGGGCTGGCAAGTCCAGAATCTGCAGAGCAGGCCAGCAGACTGGAGGCTCAAGGAAGAGCTGACGCTGCTGTGTAGAGTCAAGGCAGGCTGGAGGCAGATTTCTTTCCAGCACAGGACCTCTGTCTTGTCTTGTAAGGCCTTCAAGGATTAGATGAGGCCAACCCACATTAATCAGCTTCATTCAGTCACTGGTTTAAATGTTAATCACATAAGAAATATATACCTTCATGGCAATATCCTCTAGACTTATGTTTGACCAAAATCTGGGTGCCCTTGCCCAGCCAAGGTGACATATTAAATTTAGCTATACAATCTTCTAGTCAAAATAATAGAATTCTATTGTCATTAAAAAATATTTTAATTTACCTGAATGATATGCTCTGTAATGATGTTCAATAAACTTTCAGGAGTTCTCCATTAAACTACATTCCTAAGCAACTTACAAATATCTACTCATGCTTCAGATCAAAGTGATAGGAGATACTTTTGGCATAATAAGAACTCTAAAGTTATTAACTAGGATTCTGAAACTTTCTGTATATCAACATCTCAAAATCCTCTAAACCTTGGTTGACTTTTCCCCCAGGTGGATGAGAGGAAAATAATTCAGGAGAGAGGAGCCTAGTAATGGGTGACTTTCCATTGACCTGAGTGGAAGAGTTCACTGTACACTTACTGGTTTTCTATGTAGTTATTAAATTCAGGAGTGATGGCAAGAATTCACAAGTGATATTTCTTGTGAGTCTTCAAGTTGACGAGTCACAGTCACTGGTTCTTCCCGCCCCCGCCCTTTCCATCTTATCTGCCAGGTACGTGCTCCAATACATGTATCACTCTTATTATTTTTCATCATTTCCTGTGGGATGTTTCCTCAGGGTCTCCACTGAGATCCACCAGCAAACTGCATGCTCTGTTTATTGCGGAACTAAATGAAGCATGCCGGGCAGCATCTGAAAACAATTAAAAATAATTGAAATGAGCTGTGGACTCTACTAGTCTCATTAAGTTTTATATTTCATCCTCCTCACATTGGGGGATTCCGATCTGAACCTCCCATCCCTCAGGCCTCCTGCTGGCAAAGGACTCCCTTTCTCAGGGCAGATAAAGAGCGGTCCCGTCAGTTTAGGGCGCTGGGGCCACGATCTACAACCAGGCAGGGAAAAGGCCTGATCACTGCCAAGAGGCTTCTGTGGGAGGAGACGATGCCTCTGTTCATGAGCTGCCTTTTAGCAGCTGCCTTATGAATTAATAAATACCATTATGAATATGCACACATCCCTTATTAAGAATTCACAAGCACATTAATCAAGTCTCTCACATGCAACTCAGGATATTGAAGTTAGCTTGTCTATTGCCTTTCTTTGCGAGAGGGAGAGAAAAAGGACATAGAGACAAAGACAGACAGAGACAGAGATAAAGAGGAAACTAAAAATTTAAAATTATTTAGTTATATAAAGAGTGGAGATAATAAAAAGTTTGAAAAAAATTTCCTGAGATGAGACCATATTTCCAAAGACCACCTTACATTAATTTGGACACAAGTAAGTTAAATATTGCAAATGTTATACTGGAACTGATTTGATGGTTTAGTTATATGAAAATAATAAGTGTACTTTTCTGCAGAGTATAAAAATATCTACCCTAGAAGACACTGTCTCTGAGTGGGTAAGTCATTCCTTTTTTGTAACCAGAAAGGCCAAAGAAATTTAGCTGTGAGATAATTATTCTTAGTGAGATATTTAACATGATTCAGTGACAGGTATGAGGAAATGAGATTAGCTCTTACCATGAAGGATGACTTAGATGTGAGCTTGAAATAATGTGTGTATATGAAAGATGTAAGTGGGTATTTTATTAAATGGATAACACTTGTGAAGATTATTCTAGAGGCAGCCCTGTGGATTTGCATGTTTGACAAAAAAAGAACACTGGGAAGCGTCAAAGTACAACTGACCTTTTAATTTTCTCTGTTTCAGAAAGATCTGATTACCTCCAGGCTCATCTTAAAATGGTCTTCCCCTATCAACGGCAGAACTTTGATATTACAATTTATTCCAAATGATTGTGTTGATGAGGCTTACAGTTAGAATCACCTTAATTTCTTCTTAAATTTTTATGAGTGAATTATCCATGAGAGAAACTACAACATTTCAGATAGAGGACTCCTTTCTTATAATACTGTAAAATTGTGCTTATTCTATCAGTGCTATATTAGACAATAACACATTTCTTTCTGCCTCATCTACGTAAAAAAAAAAACCAGAACAATCCATTTCTTCCTCCTTATAACATATGATCTTTATGATAATAATTGCTAGCAATTTTTGAAAACTTGCTATGTACCAACTACTATCCTCAGTGCTTTATATCCATTTTCTCATAACAGCAGACCTATGAGGGAGAATACCATTGCCTCCATTTTTGCACGTAGAAAGGTGCAGCTAAAGGTCGGAGGGGTAGCTTGTTGGTGTAGAATTTAAAGGCAGAGCTGGGATGCAGACCCTGACATTCTCGATCTTGCACCCAAATTCTTAACCACCTTTATGAATCTTGTCCAGACTCCACTGGTCTGATTAGGCACAGAAGAAAAGAGAGAACAGGCATCTTTGAGAAACTGAAAGAAGTTCAACAAATCTAGGAGGTGGGAAACGTAGATACGAAGGAACTAGTGGTCTGTGGTGCGAAATGAAGATGAAGACTTAAATCAGGGTCTGGAATGCCTACAGTGTCATAGTCTGTGTTAAGGAGCGTGGATGTTACCCTGAAGCACTAGGAGCCTCATGGAGAGTTTTAATCATTGTAGCTGAATGACCAGGTTTGCCTTTCCAACACTGAGAGAAAGCTTATGAGGAATATCAGAACTTGGTATAAGATGCTGTTTCTATAGTCTATATAGAGATTCAACTGTATATTTCCCCTCTGAGCATACTGGGAGATTATTTTATATGTATTTAAACAATATGTAAATAATGGAACATTAAGAAATAGTCAGTGAGAGCATATGTATACATTATAATAGGCTCTAAATATACATGTTAATTTCTTCCCCTGTTTCTTTCACAGAACTAAATGGATAAATTTCCCTAAATCCTTCTCACACTTAATGTCTTATGTGACTACCTAAGTAAGCAAGTATAGAATACCAGGAAAAGATTATTTGCTCTAGGAAATTGGATATGAAATTTTATTAACACATTTAATAGCTCTCAGTGTAACTTTATCTAGTGTGCCCTTCTAGACCTATGGACAACACTAATTTCCACATCTATGAAATTGCAACCTTCTGATGAGGGAAATGTGAAAATGATTTTGAGATGATTATCACTTCAACATTATGTTTCTTGAAGAACAAATTTCACATTTAAACTGTTCAGACAATTATAGGAAGTACAGTAATCAAGACTAGATAAAAATAATATAAAGCAAAATTCTCTATGTCCCTAGAAACATTTTATCCTTTATTGCCTTTCTTCTACTTGTTCAGGAATGCAGAAATCCCACCTGTAGGTTACAGTCCCTTTCTGTAACTCCACTATGTGGAAGTGACCCCTGTTGTCCCCAGCAAGAAAAGGGGAGCTGGGATTTGAGACTAAAACATGCAATGAAGAAATAGAACTAGAGCTTATTTTTATGCAATAGCTTTAGTGAGGATAAAAAAGTCTTTAAAACATGGATATTATATCTGGAGGCAGAAAATGAAAAATAACTGTGAAAGAAATAACTGACAACTTATGTTTTGGAAGGAAGTAATCTTGAGAAAAATTAAGCTATAAATGCAAATATCAATGTAAAATGCAAAAATGAATACAGAGGCAGATAAAGATATAGATAAGGGAAATTATGTTTAAATATATAAAATACATGCATATGCATGTGATATATAACTATTCTGCATTTATAGCTTTTTCTATTTATATGTCTATATACACATGCGTATCTATATAAGTATTTTGTTTATATAAATACACATATATACACACATACAGTCAGGTGCCACATAATGACATTTTGGTCAACAATGGACTGCATATATATGGTAGTCCCATAAAATTACAGTGGAATTGAAAAACTCCTATCGCCTGTCATGTTGTAGCCACATGTGATGCTAGAGTGAACAAATTTATGGTGCTCCCAGTTATATAAAAGCACATACAATTATGTACAGTACATAGTGCTTGATAATAAATTAGTGTTACTGGTTTATGTGTTTATTATAATGTTCATCATTATTATAGAGTGTACTCTTTCTATGTATAAAAATTTTGTAAAACAGTACATGTGTTATGCTGGCAGTAGCCTCATAGATCTTGAGTCTACCCTCTCTGTTGATTACCTATTTTTCTCTTGTGCTTGATTTAGTCTTGTGTTTTCTTTTTTTGGCACAGTAGAATGCTGTAGAAGTTTTTGCCTTAGGAGCAATATGATATACCACACAGCCTAGGTGTAAGTGTACCATGTTAGCACCATTAGGTCTGTGTAAGTACACTCTATGATGTTTGCACAAGGGCAAATTCACATACAACATATTTCTTAGAACATAGCCCCTGAGCTCCACACGACTGTGTGTGTGTGTGTGTGTGTGTATAATTTTTCCTAGAATGTTAACAGAGCCTGGGCATAGGAGAGGTATTAAGAATGGTTAAATGAAAGTAATTTGAACATAAAATACCCAAGTTTAATATATGTTAGAGTCTTTGCAGCCAGTCTTGAGTAACAACAGGCAGCGACATTCAGTTATGACATGAAGAACTTTTAGTAAAGAATTAGACATGGAGGAATTGTCAATCAGGACTCATTTTACTATAATTTGATTTGTTTTGACTAATCAATTTAGAACTAATAAGGACTGAAAGTATGGACAATACACGTTATCCCCCCAAGTTTCTCACAAGAAGGGGAAGTGAATTGAAAACAATTACACATTTTACTGACTTACAATATTAAATATCATCAAAATTCTCTTCATTTGAAATACTGCCTTTTAAATAAATTATAAAAATACTTATAAGGCTTATTTATGATCTCTTTCATACAAACCATTTGTTTGCTATTAAGTCTTGGTTACCTAGTTGGAAAATTCTTTTCCACAATAATAAACATAATTGTGAAGTCTTCTCTTTAAGTGGTCCTTGAAGAGGTTTGATAATCCAACAAACATAGCATTATTTTGTTGTCTTTCTGAAATTAATTGGTTGATCAAAATGTTTGTTTTTTTCCCCAAAAGAAGCTTTTGATATCCCTTAGTTGTCTTTAATCTCATTCAAAACAATTCTGTGAGATTGTATTGTGACAGATATATTTAAAAAACTTATCAAAATGAATTTTTGTGGAGCCATTTTAATATTGAAGATGGAGGAAAATATGTAACTTTTTGGCATGTATGTTTTATTTCAAGAAAGGTAAAAACGTAACTGAAATGCAGATAAAGTTTTGTGCAGTGTATGGAGAAGGTGCTGTGACTGATCAAACATGTCAAAAATGATTTGCAAAGTTTCATGCTGGGGATTTCTCACTGGATGAGGCTCCATAGTTGGGTACACCAGTTGAAGTTAATAGTGACCAAATTGAGGTATTGATTAAGAACAATCAACAATATACCACACAGGAGTTAGCTGACACACTCAAAATACCCGGATCAATAAAGTTATTGGTGAAAATGAAAATGTGCCTTTTATGGTACAGAAAAACACATACGGGCTTCTTGGCCAAACCAATATTTTTGAAAGAATGTCTGTTTAATTTGTTTTACACATTATAGATTGTGTATTCACCCTGTGTAGAAATTTAAGAAATTTAAGTACTTTCAGATTATTGATTGGATTTGAGCTGTGCTGTTTTGGACTGCATCGTTTTTTCCAGATATTGTGCATGTCTATATTCACCCCAAACATGCATATGCTACCAGTTCGACAGATGAATTATACAAAAATACGTAAGTGAGGCAAATTTAACAACACATAACTCTGGCTGACTGAGATGGCCTCAATATTTCCCTCAGCCTGACTGAACTTTAGATAGGTTTCCTTCTGACAATAGACCCCTACTCTCCCTTTCTTCAGAGGACTCTCTAGAAGGTTTGCAATTGTAAATACTTTGTCTGCCTGACTCTTATGACAGAAATGTTCTTCCAGCTTCTGGCAGTTTTAAAATCTAGGTACATCTTTCTCAAGGACCTGAGAACCAACCTTTTGAAATGCAGTAATTAAGAAAAATATGTAGTGTTCCTATCTGCCAGTCCCTTTGTGAAGACGGGAGTCTAACTTCAAAAAGATAAGTAAAAATTAGTAAACACAGATAAACTAAGCATGTTGACTGTACCTCCTCCAACATCCTCCAGTACTTGCCTACTAGCTTACTCCAGAGCTTACAAAGTCTGCCTTTTGTTTTATTGGGGTTCAGTTCAATACTTCTCCTCCAATGCAGTAGTGCAAAAGTCTTCAGCCCTATTCCAATAGTGCTGAATAAAGTCTTCTTGCCTGTTTAACTCATTTGGAGCAACTTTCTTGGACATTACCAAATTTTATGTTTTCTTTTGAAATATAAATAAGGAAAAGGTCTTTGTTTAAAGTATATTTGAATATGGAACCAGTACTTAATAGAAAAAAATAAAATTAAAACTTGTATGTGTATATTAAAATAATTTTATAGATTTAATAACAGAAAATGTTATTAAATTGAAAACATAACATTAAATGAATTTGATACAAATCCAGTTTCATGAGAAAAGAGTATTAATAATACATATATATAAAATGTGTGTATATAAATACAGAAAAATGATATAATTAGAAATTAAGATTATATAATTTAAAATTTATTTTCCTGAATATTTTTAAGAAATTTAAACTTAGGCACTGTTTAACATTATTAAGTGCTATAACTCCTTAACAATACATTTTCCTATCAGAATAGATTCCATTTTTGGCAACTGGCTTAGGGTATATTCATTATGTTTGATGGCTTTCTGCCCTATAAAAACCATATGGACAACATAAAAATAATTTAAATTAAAAAAAACCATATGGAGAGATCTCAGCAATCTCTGCAGAAAAAATTTAAACAATTATGTTTTCTAAAGTCAATATGGAAACAGTTCATGGCACATTCATAAGTTTTCTTGGAAGTTTTTACTAAGCTAATATGGGGGAATAAAGAGAATTCCTTAGCTGCCAGATATAGAAAATAAATATGCCCTACAACCACAGGAATCAGTTTCTGTCGGTTAAACATAAAAAGTAAAATAAATTAACTCCCTACAAAAAGTCCTACATTTCCACCTTCAGACTTCATTTGTATACTGGTCAAACTGAAGTCTTCTCTCCAGGAAGAGTAATTTACCACCTGAATGACTTTCATTCTTATTTTGTGTATGCACTTGAGAAAGAAACATCCAGGAAGGCAAAACTGCGGTGGCTGAATTGTCAAGGTGCCAGAATGACTCTGTCGATCATCTTTGCACATGGGTTAATGTCGGTGTTGTCAGTAAGGCTTTCTTCCACTTTCTTCAAATTTCTTCTCCTTTGTTTGTTTGGTTGAAACATTCCATTACAATATGGCTGTGCAAAAGGCATAAGCCCTGCAAGTGATTTTCAGAGGTTCATGGGCTGCAGAAATAGAATGCTCCCAGCTTTGTAATAGCACTCACGCATCTAGGAAAGAAAAGCAATAATACACCAAGGGAGAAAAAGCAGTTTGCATTACTGTATTGTCTGTATTTTTTTTTTGATGGAAAGGATTTAAAGAGATTGAAGAGATGTATGAGCTAATGTGTTCTTAGAAAACCAGTTGCTGAATTATAAACATGTTGCTTTAAGAAAAGTTGAAAGGTATAAGAAAATGAAAGGAAGATTATTTGCATAATAAAATTTTCACATCACCAAAGAATTTCAAGAAAGATAAAAAAATAGGTATTTTTCATCTTGAATTTAAACTACATTTTAATTCCCCAAAATGAACTTTATGTAAATTTTTTAAAAATCTATTTAAAAACTTAGAAATAAAAATGACTTTTTCCCTAAACATAAGTGAATTTCATAAAAATGGTTAACTGCACACAAATAATTGTGAGAATCCTTTTATTACTTTCTGCTTATTGGTAGACAGCACTGATCACATAATTTCTTTTAAATCTTTTATCTAAATGAAAGCAGTTGATGTTAAACTACTTATGTTGCCTTAAAATATAATACTTTTGCACACGTAAATCCTCTGTGACCCAGTGTTTTCTCCACTAGTGAAGAATTGTAACATGCCTCCACAACATTGTTTGACTTAGGAAATAGCGGCAGACTCATTCTCCTCTCTTAAATTGCCTTGCATGGTGCAACACTTATCTTCTGCCCAGATCACATTTTATTTAACTACTAACCTCTGTGCAATAGAGACTGAGTACTAGTTGAATGGAGTCAATATCTAGTATTGTAACTCTAATGACTACATTAGAATGTGCTGGGAAGGATGGAGCAAAGTAGAGGGAGAGTGTCAGGTAAAGGGTGGGAGGCGTTAGCATAATTTGGCTTTCATGTCTCTTTTCTCCTTTATTAAAGTCTAGATTAAGTAGAATATAATAGATTTGTGCTTACTGCCTAACTAGCTATTGGGTGCTACTATATTTACTGGACTTTACTTGTTGACCCATTCTTGCTTGCTTTGAGATTTTGAACGGAAAGTGAATGTGAGACCACAGTGACGAAATTACTATTCTCTTCTGTGCAGGTGAAGAATCTGGCCAGATACATACACTCAATTTCACTGAATTGAAATGGGATGAAGAACCACCTTCCTTTGTGTCTTAGCACATTTACAGTGCACATCTACAACAGGTATATTTGAAGTTTTATTTGTTCCTATTGTTAGAAAACATTATAAAAATTAATTTTATACTATTAAAAGCCAAAACACTACTGGAAATTATTTTAGAATTTGCTAAAACAAGGGCCTGCAGAATGACAGACGGTATCAGAGAGGGGACAATATGCTTTGACTTTCCCTGATATTCATAGGTTCTTTAAAAATTTTAAATTTTAAAAAATAAAAATATTTTATTGGAAAGCAAATAAAAGATTGTTTATAAGTATTTAATTATATAAGGAAACATACTTAACTTTCTCCTGATACATAATGAATGAGCTCTAATAGTATGAGAGGGATTTTTTGAAAGATGATTATTCTGACCTTCTCTCTTTGCCAATGGTAACAACTATTGATCAATATTTTCTGCATACTCTCTTTAAGAAGCCCAAATACTTTGTTTAATTGGGCAAAAACAAATTACCACATAATAATTGCTTATGGAAAAGACATTCCTTCCAGCAAACTGAGAACTTATTAATACACAGCAAGGCAACCTGAATTGTGATTAGAAACACTGAAAGTAGAATCAGGCATGGCTACCTTCCCAAGGCAGATCACCAGAGCCAAGGTTAAGAGAATGTGGAGGGAAGAGGAGCCAGGAGAGAAAGATTTGAAATGAGCATTTATAACTTAACAGAACTAGATAATTTTTTATCTGAAAGTGATTAGGAAGTTATGCCTTTCACTAAGATGCCATTAGGGGTGGGAAAGGAAGATTTTTTTCAGAGTGTGATTAAGGATAATCTTAGAAAACATAAAACTTACCCATCTGCACCCCCCATGTCGATTCAGTGCAATACATCTAGGAAAATTCCAAATTAAATGTGGAAAACAGACAACAAAAAGCATTTTCTAATTTTAACTGTTATGTCCTAATCTATTTATTTCAGTAAATTAACAAATCAATACACTCATTTTATCACACACATACACATACACACAAGTGGCTGCTATGTGCAGTATCATGCCTATTCCCTGGGCAGCACCAAACGAATCCTTAAAATCAGATTTCAGCTCAGAGATTTAGCTGTGCTAGTCCTGTTAAAAGCAAAACAAAACTTCCCAGGCTGGTGTGGCTCAGTGGATTGAGTGCCAGCCTGAACCAAAGGGTCACCAGTTTGATTCCCAGTCAGGGCACATGTCTGGGTTGTGAGACCAGGTCCGCAGTTGTGGGCACATGAGAGGCAACCACACTGATGTTTCTCTCCCTCTCTTTCTCCTTCCTTTCCCCTCTCTCTAAAAATAAATAAATACAATCTTTAAAAAGTAAAACAAAAAAGAATACCTCTTGGGCCTTTAAACAAAACAAAACAAACAAAAGACAAATTACTTACATTTCTGTTTGCCTGAAGAAGTCCAATTTATAAAATTTAACTGATTTGAATATAAAGCTTTTCAGCAGGGTCCTATAATTCCAATATTTGAGCATCAGGAAGCAATTTGTTATAACTGAAGGACATGGGTTTTGGAAAAAAATAAATCTGGACTCTAATTACTCTCCAGCAATTTATTTTTATGACACTTTGAACAAGACTATTCTAAGCATTAGTTTATTTAGTGGTAAGCAGTATTATCATGTAATGAAGGATGAGGTTAATTCAAAAAGCAAAGGCATCTAGCACAATATTTATATTGTAACTAATAGCAGTCAAGCTGCTGTCATGGAGTTTCTACTGTGGTTGCCTTCCTTTGCTATTGTGTAATTCACAATGCTGGAGCATATCTGTGAACCAGTGAAGTGCCTCCTCCTGCAGGTGTATGTGTGACTGACAAGGACTCCTTTGGAGATTACCCTCTCTAAGGAAAGCCAGTTTTAGATAAACAGTAGTTTGATCAAGGACAGAATGATTCAATGCACAGAGTGGCATCAAAATGATCTCCAGGCCAACTTCACCATGTGCTTCTGATCGAGGATACAAAGGATCATGAGGTCTGGGATAGAAAATAAATGAACCACTTAATCATGGTGCATGATCTTTCTAATGTGTTGCTGGATGGGGTTTGCCAATATTTAGTTGAGGATTTTAGTGTCTATGTTCATCAGAGATATTGGCCTGTAGTTTTTTCTTTGTTGTGTCTTTATGTGGTTTTCAGCACAGCTAGAGAAAACTTCAGCAAAATGAAAAGGGAACCAAATCATATGGGAAAATATATTTTCCAATAATACTTTGGACAAGGATTTGATCTCCAAAATATACAAAGAACTCACACAACTCTACTCCAGGAAGATAAACAATCCAATTTAAAAATGGGCAAAAGACCTGAACAGACGCTTCTCCAAGGACATACAGAGGGCCCAGAGACATATGAAAGGATACCCAGCATCACTAGCCATCAGAGAGATGCGAATTAAAACCACAATGAGATACCACTTCTCACTGGTCAGAATGGCTATCATAAACAAATCAGCAAACAAGTGTTGGAGAGGATGTGGAGGAAAGGGAACCCTAGTGCACTATTGGTGGGAATGCAGACTGGGGCAGCGACTGTGGAAAACAGTATGGAATTTCCTCAGAAAACTAAAAATGGAACTGTCTCTTGACCCAGCAATTCCACTGTTGGGATTATACCCTAAGAATTCTGAAACACCAGTTCAAAAGAAGCCATGCACCACAATGTTCAAAGCAGCACAATTTGCAATTGCCAAGTGCTGGAAGCAACCTAAGTGCCCATTAGGAAATGAGTGGATCAAAAAACTATGGGTACATTTACCCAATGGAATACTACACAGAAGAAAGAAGGAGTTCCTACCCTTTGCAACAGCATGGATGGATCTGGAGAGCATTATGCTAAGTGAAGTAAGCCAGACTGTGAAAAACAAATATCATATGATCTAACCTATTAGTGGAAACTAATCAACAAGGCAAACAGGCAAGCAAAATATAACCATAGACATTGAAATTGAGAACAAACTGGCAGTAACCAAAGGGGAGGTGGAAGGGGATAATGGGGAGAAAAGAGGGAAGGATTTTCAGGAACACGTATAAAGGACACATGAACAAAGCCACAGGAGGGTGAGATCAAGGGTGGGAAGTAAGGATGGCTGGGGTGTGGGGGAGTGGTGGTGGGGAAATGCAGACAACTGTACTTGAAAAACAATAAAAAATAGAAATAAATAAATAAAAGTATAATGCAAACAAAAAAGCTTATTTAAATCTCTGAGCATTTTTAATAAGGAAAGCTAAAATGAGACTTTGTTTTTTGTTGCCAATCATTTTGCTCTGTGCAATCCTATCCCATCCCCTTTATAATTTAGATTCTTAGCAGAAATTCTGCATGATTTCCTACTGAGACTTTTTACTTTTTATTTTATTTTATTTTAATTAAATTAATTGAGTGGCAATGGTTAACAACATTATATATGTTCCAAGTATGTAATTCTATGACATATCATCTGTATCTTGCACTGTTTGCCCAGCACCCAAAGTGAAATCTTCTTCCTTCACTATATGTTTGACCTCCTTGACTATTCACTCCCATCTCCCACCCCTTTTCTCTGGTGACTACTATAATGTTGTCTTTGTCTATGAGTTTTTAGTTTTCTTGTTTGTTCATTTGTTATGTTCAGTTTTATATCCTTCATGTGAGTGAAATCATATGGTTCTTAACTTTTTCTAACTTATTTCTCTTAGCCAGTACTACTGATGTTCAATTTCTATAATGCTCCTCAAGTCTTATCTTTTTTAAGGAGTTTTTAAGTAACATAACATACATAAGAATATAAAATATGGAACATTGCATACATATTTATTTTATTAGTTTACAATTTTATTTTTATTCATTCATTACCTCACTTATTGGTCAATAAGTGATTAAATAGTATTCCAAAATTCTAGGTACTGCAAACTGTTTTTCCCTCTATTTCACACATCCTTCTCTTCCTTTCAACACAGGAAACTTTCCATTTATTAGTCAATCTTTATGGAACTGTGTTACATGGCATTCATGGACTCCCTGAGATGAAGTTAACTGCTACCTTCTCAGTGGTCCCCTGTGTCTTCATTGTTTATTGAAGGACCTGAGGGCAGGAGGTAGAACTTGAAAAAAATTCTCCCTACATCCTCTGCTTTTACAAGAATGATTTTGTTGTTATTTCCTCTCTGGCTTTGACACGTATCTCGTATTCCATGGAGATGCAACCAATTATCTGGTTTATAAGTGACAGTCAATAATATAATATATTCCTGTTTCCCCAAAGTTAAACATAATGAAGTTATTTTACTCTTCAGTTAAATAAGTAGGAACAATTAGTTATAATGCAATATTTTTCATAATCACTAATCGGTAGATTCCTCTGAAACTATGATAGACAGTTGGGCTGGAGATGAAAAATATCTTTTGAGTTTGGAGTTTCTTTTCCAGATATACCAAAGAAAGATTCTTACAGTTTTCTGAGAAAAAGAGTTTCAAATACTAGAAAATGACATTCATTTCTATGTTAGAGAAAAGCAACGACCTCTGAGAATTTCTGAGTCACCATCTAATGGCAACTGAGAAGTTCCTAAGGTGCAGACACCTGTGTGAGCAAGAAAAGTAAAAATTATTTCTTCTGTTTCACCTGAATTGGAATATCATTGATTATTAACTTGAAAAACCTTGAGAAGGTAATGATAAAGATAAATTAGTGCTATGAGCCAAAATACTGAAACATTAAGAAATGATAAAATAACAGCTTTTTACTATGTGCAGCTCAGGAAAGTGCAAATCTCATTTTAAGAAAAAATAATTCTCTTATAGGCATGTTCTCCCATATAGTTTGAATGACCATGTTATATTTACAGTAGAAAGAGAGGGACTATGCTCTCAGTATCCCAAGATGATATATTTACTACATATAATGTGTGTATTGGATGTGAACCTTAAGTATAGACAATAATTGCTGGCTAATGTAGGAGACCATTCTGTGTGGTGTGGGCCCAACTCCCACTTGGAGATGCATAGGACCCACGCCCACAGATAGGTTCTCCCATGGGGAATCAGGCCTGCAATGTGCCTAGGTCACTTTGAGTCTTGCTGTTGCTAAAAACCTCCCTCACCCTGATTTGAGGACATTTACTGCAAAGTAACTTCCTAAAATCCATGCTAAACCTTCCAAGGACCATTGTAACAGGTCCAACCACTGTTCCCTTTTCATTTGCAAATATCCTTCTTCTGTGATGTGATTAGCAGCATTGACTCCTTTGTTTTCTGTAAAAGGTAACCACCTAAAGTGACCCTGTGCATAGTAAATGAGGACCATCATGTAATGTGCTGAGAAACCCCATAAAGGCCGGTCATGGCAAGGGCCAAGGCTTTTGCTCCCCTTGAGAGAAAAGCCATGCTGTCCCTTTCCCTCCACCAGACTCGCAGTCCATGTGAATGTCTCATTTCATCCATAATGACTCGGACACTGCAGGCTGGTGTCTGCATCAGGCTAAGGTGCTAAGGACAGAACGAACCTCAGTTGAGGAAGCTCAGCTCACAAAGGTGCCTAAGTTATTAGGGGCTCCCACAGCACAATTTCAATACAAGTTATATTATTTCCAATATAAAATGTTTCCCTAATGTTCCATCACTATCCTGTCCTTTCATCTGTATATTAGAAACTGTGAGAGGACATATGATACCTGTGAAGATTTTCTTAACCTTGATACTATGTCATTTTCTGAACCTGACATAAATCAGAGGAAGTACAAATTTAAGGAAAATATTGTTTTCTGTTATTTTATATTTAGCATGGAATATAGTAAATCATAGCATCATTTTCTTCTTACATTTCTAAATGCATAAATGACTGGGATTTCAGTACTTAGAATATGTCTACATTGCCTAAAAAGTTGTTTCTAAATTCCTCTTGTAGTTTTTATGAAAGAATTGTATTCTGTAATTTAAAAATAGTATAGCAGGAGGAGAATAATCAATATACTCTGTAATGGTCTTCTTAAGGAAATATTTTAGAACAAGCAAAGAAAATCTTTTTCTTATCATCTTTTTCTAATCTTCAAATAGGTATTTCATTTTATTGATTCTTTGCCACTCTTAATAAACTCTTCAGGTCTGATAAGTGGTTGCATTTCAGGGTTTCTATTTTTCTCTAGCATGTATTTTTACCTATTTTTCTCTTTCTCTTCCTGCATAAGATATTCTTTCTGTCCTGAAAGTGATTTCTTACATGAAAGAAAAGCTTCCAAAAAGTAATGTATCATGAGAAAAGCAGATCAAGTGCTGCCTCCTTTCTGAAGGAGAGCAGACTTGCCTTGCATTACGCAGCAGATGGCCCTGCCTTTGCTCCTGCAGAGAATGGCTCATTTTATCACGAGCAAGTATTGAACTCAAAGTTGCTGTAGTACTTTGGTTAACATTTAGAATTTTTAATCTATTTTAGATCATTTTATCTATCATTTTATTTAGACATTTTATTATGTAGAAGCAAAATGTAAATCTAGAATTCAACATACTGTTTCTCTGCAGCATAGTCACTCAATAAACAATTCTTCAACAGAATGTGTTGAACTCAATATATGTTAGGTACTTTGAAATTATAAAAAGAGTGATGTAGAATCTGAAGTTATAGTTTGTGATGTTAACATAAAGAATATTCTAACCTTAAATCTAAAGATGTCTTAGTTCAGGAAATGCAGAATTATCTCTCCCTGAAGTGTTCAAAGGAACAGGCCTCACTGCTAGTTAGGAACACAGGAGGTAATCAACTATATGGATGGTCAATATATATATATACACACACATATACACATATATCCTTATATATATGCATAAAACATATATAAGTATATAAACATATACATATATAAAAACATATGTATCCTTGTTACAATTCTATAACAAGTCATTTGTCTTCTAAATTATCCAATGACTTCCTTCTATCCTACATCTAAAATGTAAATGTATATTGACTTCCTCATTTTATATATAAAGACATTTTTAAGCTTTATGTGCTACTAATTTCTTGAATATAGTCTGAATATACAGCAAGTTAAAATACAGAAACCTAGCCCTTACTATTTTCTGTACTAATACATTTCACACACTAGCATTGATTTGATGCAATCCCCTAAACCTCTGCTGGAAGACTAGAAGGGAAGGTAGCAATGCTTAGTTTTTGGGTGTATACCTGTAACTGAGGTGAGCCAGGAGAATTTGTATACAGATTTTCATGCAAACACTTTCTTGCTTGCAGGAAGCTGAGGACTAAAATAGGCACATTAACGTAAAATATAAATGGTAATTTAATGGACTATTTTAAAATGCTGGGGATTATATATAAAGTCCATAAAAGGTTTAAGATAAAATTTTAAAGACTCACTCCATTCACTGATGTTTTAACGTTGGTCAGTGTAGGATCTGTAAATTATATATGAGGTATGAAAGCTCAACAGTCAAATAGTTAGTAGTGGTACTATTTCCTAATCTCTAAAATTCTTTTTGGATCAGGTCCCCAAAATCTGTGACAGTGAAAATGTAAAACAATTTATATTTTTCATCTTTTTAGAATATGGATTCTCAACTCTGACAAAACATAGAAGGTAGAACTTCAATTAGAGTATAAAAAATCAAAAATTGCTGAGAGGCCCACAAATGATTGAGCTGCACCAATAAAAAATTTACTAAAATATGGAAGCGCTACCTCGTAGGAGAGACTTTCCTGCTGAGCTGGGTTAATGGGTTCAGATAAGCCGATGGCCTGAGTAGGTTCTTCACCGCTTAGCTTTTTTTCTTCAAGGACCCTCCAGGTGTTTCCGCTGTGACAGCAGATTTAGGACTTGAACAACACAGTGCCTTTTGATCTCATTGGCAGCTGCTGTGATTAAACAGACACACCTCACTTGCTGTGCCACAGTGAAAAAAGCCCATGGTTCACCTTTGCTGAATTAGTACCCACTGAGCACTGCAAATATTTAAAATGTCAATCTATTTGATAATGTCAGAGAGGCCTGCAAATACCACATACTGGCTCCAAGGAAGCATTCAGTACGGACAAAAGGACATTTAACATCTCTCTCCTTCAAGGTAAAATGAGAGTTAAATGGATACAGTAAACCCCTGATAAAGCTACAAAGGTCAGCAAATTGAATAACCCTAAGTAGGACATAGGCTTATAACTCACTGTTTTAGTATGTTCACTCACAAAAAGTGTCCTTTTACTGATCTCAAATGCAGGGCTGTTACAGGAGAATTAATTTATATTGACACAAGATTACAGAGTCCCTATCACAAAATCCATCTGGTGCCATGCTTAGGCAATCTGCAGATACTTGCCTCAAGAGTGCAGCTCAAAGTGGAGACTTCAAATTTCAAGTGACATCTTTATTCCATTTTCAATGATTTAATTCCAAAAAGCAACAATGAAACCCACCACTCTGATATGAAATTTGGAAATGTCAGTAAAACCGAGACCACTCCAGAAATCTCATAAATGGCCCACAACCTGCTGGTACCCAGCTCAGGCCCAAATGCAATTCTGCTTTTGGGGTATTTGTGGTTTTTTAGATAACAGCTATTGATACACGCATTTCAAACATTTTTGATTTTTTTCTACTTTCGTACATATTAATTAGGATAAAATGTTCACTGCTCTATCAAAACACCCAGACCATTCGTTCCTCACAGAACATCAGGAGGTAAGAGTTCAATGGCAGTGGGCAGCTCTGATCCATGCAGTGGTTTGGGGTCCAAGAGGGCAGTTCAGCCATGCTCACAGAGCACTTCCAAGGCCGTGTCTGTTGGTCACCATGATTCTTGCCTGAGGAAAGGGGAAGAGCTCTGGGTTTCTTCTTCGTTTGTGAGGTGGAAGTTGCACATGCCCTTTCCACATTCATCTGCTATGACGTTGTCATATTACTGCACTTAGCCACAAGTGTGGGAAATACAGTCTAGTGTCCAAGAAGAAAGCAAAGAAATTAATCTCTCTCCACGGCATATCATCTACGTGTGTCAGGGTGATTGTGCCCTTATCATCATATAGGGAAAACAATGAAACCTTGAACTGAACCTGGGAGAGAGAAAAAGAATGTGAACACAAAAGTTAAAAATATTTCCATATTGATGAACATAAAACTCCTGTATAAAATGTTAAAATTATGTTGAAACACTTGTGTCTATACACAAATCTTTCCTAATGAACACAGTTCTTTTTTTCTAAGAAAATGAGTAAATTTTACTTTTGTCATTAGTTTTCGTATGTGAAAAAGGATAAATGATAGAATCAAATTTAACTTAAAATACAGTAAATATTTATAGTGACCAGGAGTTTTAAAATTATAGGAAACTCATACTTGAAGTAAATGATTATGAATAGCACTATATTTCTAACATTTTAATTTCATTTATTTTCTGAGTTCTGGGCCTCATCTAAAACACCATTCTAGGACTACTATTTGATTAAATTTCTGCATAATGGATATTATGAGTATTTACTCATCTTAGAAAAGCCAATATTTTGGAAAGGAATTTTATGCTTGATTGAAAATTTCCCAAACCTAATTTTATTCTATTAATCCTAGAACTAATCCTTCTATCTGACAATCTGTCCTCAGTTGGTGTTTGCATGCTTGCAATAATTATAGATGGTTATCATATTTCTTTTAAACTACCTCTGAGCCATGTTTTTAAATTACAACTATTTTATTCAGAAAAGAATAACCTAATTTGATGAAATATATCACAATGAAAATAGTGAGAATGGAGACATAATGCAAAAAACAAGCACTGCCAAAGCCCATGTAGAATGCTATTTCAAAGTTAACACTAAGCTGATCGTTATTATTCCTCTCACATAAATCAATCCCTTTAACCCATTAATCATTTTCACTGTCTTTCTTGGAAGTTCTCTCACTCTTTCTTCATTATGTATCATTTTTCCAACATGTTACACTTAAATGGTACTATTGTTTTAGATTTAGTTTTAGCAAAATCAAAGTGATACACTATCACACCTTTAGAGTTGGTGAATGTTCTTAATTTTAACTTGAATTTCTGTCAGGTTAACAGGTACAATAAAGCTTACTTCTCAGTATCAGAATCTTTACTCTCTTTAGTATACAAGGGGTACTAAAAAAAGGAATAATCTTCTGGAGGGCAGGCCTCTGTGGTACAGGCTTCCCCTGCTAGGTGGGTATTCTAGGAACCCATTTGTATCAGTGTACCAGCTGGTGTTGTTGTGAGAGGTTGCATTCAGCTTCAGGGAATTTTTCTTTTTGAAGACTCTTACAATGCCTTTGCCCATTTCTTGATGGGTGATTTATGAGCACACCTACCCACACTGAACTTTGTTCAGCAGTTTTTGTCCAAAAACATGACCTCTGTGTCCCACCCTCCCTATTCACCCAACCTCACCCCAACCATTTTTTTTGTTCATTTGTTTCCCTGGATGACAAGAGTTCTCAAAGTGAAACATTTTGCTGATGTGAGAGACATGAAATAAAATACGTCAGAAGCACTAAAAGGCATCAAAATTGACAAGTTCAAAAACTGTTTTGAGAAGTGGAAAAATGTCTCAATAGGTTTATTGCATCAAATGGAGAATACTTTGAAAGTGACTGAAGTTTAAATATGTAAGAATAAACAAACAATATTTTATAAATAAAATTTTAGGGTCCCCCCTCATAATATCAATAGTTCATTTTTTAGTTTTCACTAGTGACTGTTTTCTGAGTGCCTACCAAGGCCTAGGCACTGTGTGCTCCAACTGGGGCTTCCATGGTGAGTACAAACAGACAGAACCTGCCCACATGGACTTCATCGACCAATAGGGAAGACAGGTGTTAATGAAAGAATCAAACATTTACATGTGAAACTTTAGATGTAGCAAATGTTTTGAATAAGAGATACTAAGCATTCTCTAAATTTACAGTAAAGAAAATTAACCTACTCAATGAGAATAGGGAAAGTGAGACTATCAGATGATGATCTGGATAAGCTATGATTCAGGGAAATGTTGGGAATAGTTAGGTAAAAGTAAAGGTTAAGAGAAGAATTAGAGGTAGCAGTGTGTGTCATAACATAGTAAATTCTGGAATATTAGATGTAAGCCCGTGTAGTTAAGAGCATGTTGTGAAGTGAAGATTAGGGAGGTAGGAAGAGGCTTGAGTCATATTGGATTTGGTTCTTTATTTGATTCTCAGAATTCTTTTAAGCATATACATTATATAGCCAACCTTGTATTTGGAAAAAAAATTACTCTGGTTGGCAATGGAGATCCCAGTGAGGGTGGCATGAGATGATTCAGAGGATTAAGTTAAGGGGCTACTGCTGTCTTTTACATGAGAAATTATTTTAGTTTGGATCATAGTGATAGTAATGGAGATGCAAACTGATAGATTCACTCTGAGCTACTTAGGAGGTAAAATCAATAGGACTTTGTATAATGCACACAGATGAAAGGGGAGAGAGACATATTGAGAATGATTCCTTAATGAGGGATGGTGTCCAGAACCAAGGGGGAAACATCACAAGATTCAAGTCTGAAAATGTTGATTTGAGTTGTTCTAAAGATATCCATAGGACTGTCATGTAGGCGGTTGGATACCAGGCGCTGATGCTCAGAGGAGAGGTGTAGTCAGGATGTAAAGAGCTGTTTTATGAAGGTGAAAATTTAAACCATGTGTACAAATACATTTACATAGGTTTAAAATATAGAGTGAAAAGAGAGAAAAATATAAGGAAAATATTTATAGAACTTCAGTTTTAATGATTTAGTAGATGATGAGCCTACAGAAGAGTCAGAAATAACAGAAATGTTAAGACAGTGTCATATCAAGTATACCAAGGTGATAGAGAGTTTAAAGATGAAGACCAAGGCAAACAATATCAAATGCTTCTGAAAATTTTCATTAGATTGACAATAAAAAACATGTTCCTTGGACCTAATGATGTCTGGTCACAAGGTCTAGAAGAGAATGAGAGATGGATTCAGTAATGGAAGACAAAACAGAGTAAATCAATACAGATCTCTTGCGAAAATTTGACTGAAAATATAGGATGAGATCAAGCAGCAGCTGAAAAGACTGTTGAATGTATTGTTTTACTCTTCCTTGTGTTATCTTTAAAAGTGATCAAATAAAAAATACTTGATTACATTTAAAGATCATTAAAAAGAAATAAATGAGTTGAATATCCAAGTGAGAGAAAGGACAGTCAATGGTGGAGAGAGAAGGAGTGAAGGTTCAGGTTGCAAAACAGCTAGGAAAGAGGTGCCTCTGTCTTATCAGCGAAGGAGAAAATGGCGGGTGGGAGTAGTAGGGCAGGTTTGCATGTTTAGCAGAGGTAACACTAGGTAGTTAGCCTTCTGTTGATGTTCACCTTGTGTATAAAATAGGGGCTGCTCTGTCAGAAATTTGAGGGGGGAGGAAAGTTTAAAGAAGTCCTTGCAAGAAAAAAAATAATTCCAAAAAAAGTCCTTGAATGTTAAGGAAGCAATTGGAACAATTGTTATGTCTCTTACTTGGAGCCACCTCCCTCGGTAAATCCTAATTTTGTTGGGATTATTAAATTAAAAGAGAGAAAAATGAATAAATGAGTGTCACTTTCAGGTATTCATTTGCATATAAATGATACTGAGGGTTACAGAAAAAGATAGTAAGAAGCCACAGACTCTTTTAAGTTTCCTATAAAATTTGAATTGAAAACAATTTTACATTTAGAATGAGAAACTTTGCCTTTTGTCAAATATGTTCTTTTCCATTTAACTAGCACACTATTTCAACTACCTTCAAATGTGTTTGGTACAATAAATACTTTTTTAAGAGCATCTTAACTTACTTGCTAAAAGTATGGCTTTTAGAAAGATACTGTAGTTTGTAAATGGTAATGACTACATATACTGCTTCAGAGTGTTCCAGATCATTTACTTGGATGCTATATCTTCAAAATATTTAGAAGAAAACTTCACAATCAAAATAAGAAAAGCACATATAAAGGGCCCATGGGAAAAGCTAGAGGGGGTAGGTCTGAGGGTGGGAGGCAGGGATGGGTGGGGCGGGGTTGTGTGGTGGAGTGAAAACGGAGACAACTGTACTTGAACAACAATAAAAAAGAATTCTTTGACACATTTTAAAAGAAAAGTATCCTTTGCTATTGCAGAATTTGAAAAATTTGGGGGTGAGAATAGAATTTAAAGTCTGTTAGTTTTTATTGAACATCGTTCATGTTAGTGTCATCATCACAAACTCCAAGTATACCAGGGGTAATAACCAACAGATTAGATGCCTTCTGCAACTATCATGCTCAAAATCTAATAAAAACTACCGTTCCTTCTTTCAAAAATGTGTTACCATTTTCACAAGATTTCTCCCTCTATCTTTAATTTTGTTACCATCCAACTTCCTGTAGAACAAATGCACATCAAAAGGTGATAGTGGTTTTATTACGGCTTCAAGCTGATACAGTGACAAAACACTGTTGATGCCATGTTCTCCTCTCACTCAAGCTGAAATGCTTTTTGAAACACCACTAAATTCTGAGTAGATAAATCAATACGTTTATTTCTGCAAAAGTAAAAGATTCCTACATTTTCAAAGGTGGATTATAAAATTACAGGTTTAATAGTGATTCTCTAGCTTCTTTGTAACACCTGGCACAATTGAGGGACTCACACAATCTGATCAATAATTGTTGTTATCTAAGGCAATTGAAAGGGGTAGGGAGCCAATGAAAGGAAATATGGTTTGGTGACATGTAAGAATGGAAAAAGTATATGTAGTCAGTGAAGACAAGATTATCAGGTGTTTTTTAAAATCCAAAGTTCTTTTTCTTTAAAGATTTTATTTATTTTTAGAGAGGGAGGAAGGGAAGGAGAAAGAGGGAGAGAAACATCAGTGTGTGGTGGTCTCTCCTGTGCCCCCTACTGGAGACTTGGCCTCCAACCCAGGCATGTGCCCAAGGTAAACAATACCTGGAGCTATCACAATATAGTTGAACTGCTGAAAAGATAAAGAAATAATACTGAAACAATATTCGCATTATCCAGAAAAAGGACTCATATTGTTCAGAATGAACAATGATAAAACTACTGATTTCTCATTAAAAATAACAAAAGCCAGATGATGAAGGAATGACATATTTAAAATGGAAAAAACACTACAAAGTCTATAAAATTCTGTATACAATGAAAATGCTCTACACAATGAGCGTGAAATGAAAACACTTTTAGAGAAAAAGCAGAAAGAAATTAAAGGCAAAGATAATTGTTTGTAAACAACTGTATGATGTCTACTAGAGAAACACTTTATAAATACCATCACGGGTACATTAGAAATGAAAAAATGAAAAACATTTACCTATGAAATAGAAAGCAAAAGAAAGCTTGTATGGCTACATTGAAATTGAGGAAAGTGTATTTCAAGTCAAAAGATAGAGAGCAATTTCTTAGTGATGAAAGAGGCAATTTATAAGGAATGCATAGCAACCTCACCCATGTATACACACTTACTGAGAGTTTCAAATTTCATGATGGAAAAATTAAAAGCAAAGGGAAATAATTTAAAAACTTCACAGCCATAGTTGTAGACATTATCATTTGCTATAGACTAAGTGTGTGTCCCCCAAAAATCCATATGATGGAATATTATTTGTTCATAAAAGGATTAAAGTGCTGGTGAATGCTACAACATGAATGAACCTTGTAAACATCACACTAAGTGAAAGAACGAAATCACAAAAAAGTGCATCCTAATTCCATATATATGAATCTTCAGAATAGAGAAATCTATAGAGAATAGATAATAATTTCTAACGGATAGAGAGGGAGCATCAGATGATGTGGAATGACCAATAACGCATGCATGTCTTTTTTTGGAGATGGTAAAAATATTCTAAAATTGACTGTAGTGATGTTGCAGCCACCTGCGAATATCCGAACAATGGCTTCATTGTAAACAGTCAGCTCTTTGTATCTGTGGGTTCCACATTTGTGGATCCGACCCACTGCAGATAGAAAATATTTGTTGCTGAAGTGTACTGTGTAGTTGTGTCTATAGTGAACATGTACAGATTTTTTCCCTAAACAACTATTTACATAGTATTTATGTTGTATTAGGTATTATACACAATCTAGAGATGATTTAAAGTGTAGGAGAGGATATATGCAGCCTATATGCAAATACCAGGCCATTTTCTATAACTGACTTGAGCATCCTTAGATTTTGATTATGAAAGGGGTCCTAGCACCAATCCCTGTGGATATGGAAGGAGGACTCTACTTTAAATGAGTAAATTGTATGGTATAAAATTATTTCTTAAGAAGGCAGATAAAATTATTTTAAAATGCATTGCTATATAAATTAGTAATCCAGATCCTAGGTATTTACTCAAGGAGAAAAGATAAAATATGTTCATAAAATAATTATATATTACAGTATAATATCAGAATAGCCACTTTAAAAAGGCCTACACACTAGAAATTACACAACTGTTCATGAACAGGTGAACAGGAGCAAACCATTACATATGCTTATGATGACCTATGTAAATTAAGGAATGCATTACTAATACAGTTATGATGTAATAATGTGGGTAAACCTAGAAGAACTCATGTTGAGTGAAAGAAGCCAAATAAAAGATTACATATTGTATTGCTTCATTTACGGGAAGTTCTCAAATGCCAAACCCATACTGATAGAAATCAAATCAGTGGTTTCCTGACATTGGGAGGCATTCTCTACTAAGGGGCATGACAGAATCTTCTCCTGTGATGAAGATGTTCTATATCTTGAGACAGGTGGAAATTACATTGATGTATATATGTGTCTAAACTTAACAGGTACACAATTAAATGTGTACATTTTATTGTATATAAATTATACCTCAGTAAAGATGATTAAAGTATGGCTATTTGATCTTATGAAAGTAAATCTTCCTGTGCAGTAACAGTATATCTCCATATTAATTCACATTTTAAAATGTTCTTCAATAATGTTTTATGGCCCAATAGCTTTTTATATTATGATCTTTGTCACTATTTTCAATGCAGTATTATTTTTCTTTTTCTATTTCTGATTATTGAAAATATAGAGGAAGTTTTATTCACATTTAAAACATTTAATCATTATTTTACTTTATTTTTATTATTTACATGATTACAGATGCCCCATTTTCCTCCACTTTGACCACCTACCCCCTGCCCTTGGTCTGGCACCTTTTGCAGAGTAGGAATAAACACTGGAGATTAAAAAATCCATCAGAACCTTCTTTCATAGCTCTCCTCTGATATGTACATATACTCTCACCTGTTGCTGCCTGGCTTTCTCTAGTCATTTGGACTAAAAGTATGTGAACTCCTGCTTCCAAGTTTACAAGATGTATGTCTCTCCTAAGTAGCCACTCACAGCCATTGCTGAATTGTGCAGTTCTAACAATTTGCAAGAGAAAAATCTATTTGACTCAGCTTGAGTTAGGTGTCTAACCTTGGTCAAACTTGTTATGAGTAGAAAGAAGAGACCACATAGTCCAATTTCATTTTTGGCTGGAATCCGTCCACTGTAGATACAGAAGATAGAAAAGCTCCTCTAAAAAGGAAGTCACTCTGAATTAACAAAACAAAAGAAAACAAAATAAGAAACTGCCACTGATAAAAAAGTAATAATCAGAAAAAACAAAGAATGCACCATTAGCCTCCAGTGTGCTCACCATTATACCCCAGAACAGAAAATTTGACTTTGAGAAGCAGGCACACACACAATATACAAATGATGTGCCATAGAATTCTACACGTGAAGCCTATATAATTTTATTAGTCAATGTCACCCCAATAAATTTAATTTAAAAAATAAATGAAAAATATAGGACTTAAAAAAATAGATTGTTAGCCAAGGCACAATAACATCATGATTTGGTTCCACGCCCGTTTCTCTTTGTAGACAGTTTGTTCCTTCAAGTCATAAACTGTGCTTTATTCAAGTTTGCATTTCCATACCTGTGGTCACTATCTGAGGTAAGAAGCCCACGTGAAATGATTTGGAAGTGAACTGAATGACATCTAAATATTATTTTCTCTGTGACATGCCTATGATTTGTTAAGTATTCTTCAAGGGGGGTGAATTTGTCAGAGAAAATGACTCCAGATTACTAAATAATTATTTCCTTTTTGTTACTATAAGTGAATTATCTGGATATTTTCTTTTCTTTTTTAAAAAATATTTATTTATTTATTTTTAGACAGAGGGGAATTGAGGGAAGAGGAGCGGAAAACATCAATGTGTGGTTAACTCTCGCATGCCCCCTACTGAAGACCTGGCCTGTAATCTAGGCACGTGCCCTGACTAGGAATTGAACCAGTGACCCTTTGTTTCCCAGGCCAACACTCAATCCACTGAGCCACACCAGACAGAGCTGGATATTTTCTTAATCACATTAATTGGGAGTGAAGATAGAGAAGTAATGGGAAGTAATATGTTCAAAAATATAGACATTAAGAAAGCCAGAAACCCTGAATTAACATAGTGCAAACCTCACTCCATACCTCGGGGAGCCCAGGAGAGTCATGGGCAATTCAATGATCTCTCCAGTGTCAGCAGGGCACTAACAGGCCAGAAAGGGCCCAAGAACAGCCATTCTTTAAAAGGCTCAGAAGTAAATAGAAATTATTCAGCTGAATTTAGATAAATAACAAAGGTTCAAGCAAGCACTTCAGGCTGTAGTTAAAGCACTTGCTATTTTCAGTAAACACACAGATAGTATGATATAGAAGGCAAAAATGCATGAGTTCTGAGGAAAAAACAGGCACCTTCAAGAAAATTTAGGTCTGTAAAATGCTGTGTCCCCAACTTTTCCTCTCTGCCAGACTGTTTCTTCACCTTATTTTGGATCACAAATAGCTTCTTGAATTTGATGATGGACAACATTTTACATGCAATCTGAGGAGTTCCACACCCATCCATGTATTCTCTATCAGTCAATTGTACTTCCAAATGACAGGACCTGCTGGAATAGGGGACACCATAGGAAACCCCTGGACAAAGGCATAGGCCAAGGGTGAGAGAAAAGACTTGGTTAAGCCATCATTAATAATTAGCCTTTTACTGCAGTTTTCCCAACTCTTTTGTATCCAGTAGCTGACTAACAAACACATACAGAGTAATAAATTTGACCAGATACACAGTTTTTAAGTAAAATTCTCTGAGATGAGCAAAATGCTAGAGAACAGAGGGAGCTTCTAGATATAGTCATCAATTTGTTATTTATCTCATCTGTGAGTGATCATAGTATTATTTTAAATGGATAGCAGCAGTGCATTCCCTGACCAATAAAGAAAATTGACTTAATCCATCTCAAGAGTGGTTTAAAAATAATATTAAAAGCTTCAGAATGATCTTTCAAATAATGCACAGATACTTGTTTGTGTAGTGTGTGAGTGTGTGCAGGGAGACTGACACTGAGGGAAATGGGGAAAAACAAAGATGTAGAGAAACTTACAGCCACGAGTCTAAACAGAGAACTAAAAAATTGTGAAAATTATATTAGCTATGTCTATGAAACATACTTACTTAAAAGTTTTCTTGGAATCAAAGGTGTTAAAAAACTGTTAGAAACAAAAAACTGAAGGAAATAGTGATGGCTATTGATACTTATCAATTAGTTTTGCATATGTCATTTTAACTTGGCAGTATCAATGAAATAATTATAGGTTAAAATGTTTGGCCACATCACTATTCAATGGCGTGAAAAGACTTCCTTTGGAACATGTGGGTGTCATAATCCACAAAACTCATTTGTGGAAAACAGTTCACCACTTGGTCCCTGTTGAAGGCACACAATTCTGTCATCATATGTGATTCCTAAATTATAAGTTTTAATTTAAAAAGTGAGTCAACTTTTTCTTGGAATAGTGGTGCCAATCAGTTCATTGCATTAGAATAAAGGTAATTAATGAGCTCAAAAAACTCAAATACAGTAAACTCTTTGAAAAACATAGATTCTATTTTCAGCATAAATAACTTTTGGTGAGACATACTTCACCATAGTTAAAACAGTTCTTATGCTCCTCACATTTTCTTATAGCATCATTTAGTAGTATTCTGATAATTTTGTTATAAAACAATTCTTTTTATTGTTGTACTCAAAAGTAATAACCTGCTGATTAATATTTTCTAATTATTGAGATGTACTAATGAGAAGGGTTTTTAATGTATCACATTATAACTTTCTTGATGATCAAGCAAGAAAGGACTATATTAAAGTATATAAAATATATAAACTTTTAACATGGAATTGATATATTCATAAGAATATATTAGTTCAGCAAAACATTCTTTTCTAATACAACTCATCAAGACAGTGTATGATAGAAATTAGCCTAATTATAATTATATATAACTATTCTGATAGTGAATTCCACAAGTTATTCTCTGAGGCGTATATGCAAATAGGCAATATTAACAATGGAATTTTGTTGCCTATATGCATGCCTTCCTAATTTTAGTTGTAAAAATATATCTTTGGATGATTTATTTATCTGTCTTACTTCCTTACTCAACTAGACATGATGATATACGATTGTCTATTGTATCAAATTCAAACCCTCTGCATTGTTTTCATAATTCTTCATATCTGGAGTTGGTCTGTTTTTTCAATCTTATTTTTCTGATGTACCTAATAATCACTTTTACCTCCAGTTCAGGTCAAATTGATTACTTACTCAGCCACACATCACAACTAAATGAGTTATCCAATCCTTTACTCATATGCTTGACAATTCTTTAACAAAATATTTTATACAGGCTGTATTTACCATGCCAGATATCAAAAAGGATTGACACATTAATAAATCCTTATTACAATGATATAATGTATTAAGCACTAGTTAAGTAACACTGTTCTATGTACTTTTCAGGTATCCTCTAATATTCAACATAATCTTTTAACATAGAATTTATTATCGTCTACATTTTATAGATGAAGAACTGAGACTTATGAAGATTAAATAATATCTCCCTGATCAGACCTTGGAAGTGATAGAGCTAGAATCAAAACCTAGATATTTGGATTCTTGGCATAAAAAAATCACCTAATCCAATCATCCCAATTGTTCTTTTTACTTTTCCCCACTGCCCCTTTCCTACCTCCCCTCTGGTTACTATCACTTTGTCTTTTATTTCAATGTCTCTGATTATATGTTGCTTGCTTGTTTGTTTTGTTGAGTAGTTTCCACTTATAGGTGAGATCATATGGTATTTGTCCCTCACCTCCTGGTTTATTTCACTTAGCATAATGCGCTCCAGTTCCATCCATGCTACTGTGAAGGGTAGGAGCTCCTTCCTTCTTTCTGCTGCATAGAATTCCATTGTGTAAATATACCATACCTTTTTCATCCACTCATTTACTGATGGTTGCTTCCAACACTTAATTATTCTAAATTGTGCTGCCATGAACATTGGGGTGCATAGGTTCTTTTGGATTGGTGTTTCAGGATTCTTAAGGTATAATACCAGCAGTGGAATTGCCAGGTCAAAAGGCAGTTCCATTTTTCATTTTCTGAGGAAATTCCATAGTGTTTTCTACAGTGGCTGCACCAGTCTGCATTTCCACCAACAATGTACTAGGGTCCCTTTTCTCCACAGCCTCGCCAGCACTTGTTGTTTCTTGCTTTGTTTATGATTGCCATTCTGACTGGTGTTAAGTGGTATCTCATTGTGGTTTTAATTTGCATCTCTCTGATGGCTAGTGATCCTGAGCATCCTTTCATCTGTCTCTGGATCCTCTGTTGCTCTCCTTGAAGAACTGTCTGTTCAGGTCCTTTGCCCATTTTTAATTGGATTATTTGTCTTCCTGGAATGGAGTCACATGAGTTCTCTATATATTTTAGAGATCAAACCCTTATCCGAGGTATCAGTGGCAAATATATTTTCCCATACATTTGGTTCCATTTTCATTTTGTTAATTTTTAGTCACGCAGAAGCTTTTTATTTTGCTGAAGTCCCATTTGTTTATTCTTTCCTTTATGTCCCTTGCTCTAGAGGACATTATCAGTGAAAATATAGTGTGGAATATCTGAGATTTTCCTGCCTATGTCCTCCTCTAGGACTTTTATCAAATAGAAAGAGTACATGTTACTTATCCATTTATGGACTAGAGGTAAAAAAAAACTATACGAAATTAAATGACTTGTTTAGCATCAGGTGGCAAGTCAGAGTTAAAATGTAGCTCCTAGCCCCATATTAATTTCTTTACCTGTACACATTGTACAAAGCTAGTGCTAAGCTATATCAGAGCATGATTTTACCTTTGATCACATCTTACTGGATAGAATTAGTTCAGAAACTGACACCTAACAATATAGTTTGAATGAGTGCTATTTACATTTCTTAGATAGAAAAATAAAAGAGAGTACAAAAGGAAATAGTTGGGAATTTCCTGGAGATTATCTGAGTAATGGTAATGTTCCTGTCTGAGAAAAGCACAGAGTAAATACAATGTGATTATTCTTTTCCTATGAGCTGGAACTACATCATGGAGTGCCTTAAAACTTGAACTTTATTAGCTCAGAAAGAAAAGCACTAACTACTGTTTAGTCCAGAATGTGGGATGTGGGATGAGTTATGTGAGAATGATGTGTGGGATGCAGTGTGGCAGTATTATATAATCACTAGTGCCCTGCCATTGAATCAGACTCAGCCAGACAGCTTGTATGAAACACACTAGCTCCTGAGAATCAAACTGGGTAGGTCTGGGAAAGTCCTTGGAATCTGTGCCTTTTATATAAACAACCATATCTGATCTTAGATTAGAATATTAAAAATATACTAGAAATATGAAAATTAAATTAGGCTTGGTTAGATATTGCAGTATTGAAGGCAAAAAGAAAAGCAAAAGCAAATTAGAACTTGGGTACTTCCAGAAAGAAAAGGCGGGAAATGGCAATAGGTACTATAAAATATTCCATGTATGTTTGCAAGAAATAAAATCTGGATGAGGAAGGAACCAGGAGTGTTTTAGAACATTCACACTGTGGGATTTTGGAATTATGTAATTTGAACAATTCATAAAAGCAGGAATGGAGACAGGGAGCAAGAAAAAAGGAAAAGCTGTAAGCTTCTCAGGAATATTACTTTGAACATGGACTAGAGATGATTGTGATTGCCTTTCTGTTTGTAGTCCCTACTAAAGGAGTCTTGCCTCACCTCCAGCTCCTACTGAAGAGGTGACTCAAGGTGACCTTATTTATATGAAGTGACACCACCTCCTTGGTCACAGCTGTTAAGATCAGAGATGGTGTCAGATCTAACCTATGCTAGACTCTTGCTGGAATGCATCTAGCACCCCTTCAAACAATGTTAAGGGTCAGCCACAACTCTGAGGCCTCAGTTCACATCCATCAGCAAGAAAATTTGTATTCCATATTATGGTCATCTGGATATCCATATAATGATTTCTAAAACTATACATCATTTAATCCAGATGCCAGCTGTCACCTCATTCTCCTCTTAGAGCCCCTTCCAAAGGAAGAAAATCAACTCACAGATAATTACATGTTTTTTTAACATATTTTATTGATAATGCTATTACATTTGTCCTACTATCCCCCCTTCGTTCCCCTCCTCCCTGAACACCCTCTCCCACTCCCCCCCTTTAGTTCATGTCCATGTGTCATAA
>CM052541.1:155801564-155837850 GCA_028533065.1 Trachops cirrhosus | reverse complement strand
GGTCTGGGAAGGAACAATGGCGCTTGCTCTGCTCTCTGTAGAACCTGAGAACCTTCCACCGCTTTCCACAAGCCAACCGGGACCCTCTGACACCAGTTCCGGTGTGGGTGGGCCCGTGCACCTGTGGGACCTTCCTTTTCAGTCAGTGCCCCAAAGCTCTATTTCCCAACGCTGGGATCCTGAGCTGCGCGCAGTGCCCCGCTTCACAATGGCCACCTCGCTGGGTCTGCCGGTCACCACCTCCCAGCCTGGCCTGCCAGCCACTGACACTTGTGCGCCCAGAGTCTGCCTGCTGCTGGTTTGTGCGCCCAGGGTCTGCCTGCTGGGGACTTGCGCGCGTCCCCGGTTGCTCAGGTCTCTGGTTGCTCAGGTCTCTGCTCCGTGTCCCTCACCCAGCCCGACTCCACCCCTCCTACGAGTCTGGTCGATCGAGTCTATTTTCAACTCACTGGTTGTCGGACTGTCTGGTACACTTCAATTTTCTGTTATTTCTGGTTGTTATTTGTTTCTATATCTTTGTTGTCCATATCTTGGTTGTGCGAGGGGGCACAGTGCGTCTACCTATGCCTCCATCTTGGCCGGAAGTCACATGTTTTTGAAAAATAGAGTGTTTGTGCTATTTTTCAAATAGGGGAAGAAGGCACAGATTCCATGCCACACAGCAGTCAATGTACTAAAGCGCCACTAGACATGAAGCAGTAGGATGTAACTGTGTAGAAGTGCAGAACACAAAGGCAATCTAAGTCATGTTCCACTCACTGAGACAAGTCCTGGAGAGAGACTGCATCAGTCCAGACCAGTAATACAGCTTTTCAGTTCCATACCTTCCGAGAGAGCTACCTGCTTGAAAATCATCCTCTTGAAGAAGTGACTTTTTTTGTAATTCATCTGAGTATCATATACACTACAAGGCAGCCCTTATTAAATGGCATGACTTAAGTAGCACTATGCTCATGTCATCTCCTGTGTAGAAATCAGTGAACTACCCTACTTATTATAAGCTATTGACTATTGAGTACCTAATATGATCAGGTGGTTTGGCCATGCCACCACTGAGAGGCTTTCCTCCTGCCTCAGCCCCCTAACCTTTCTCCATTGAGCATTTAATTTTGTCCCATCATTTTCCTGGCATTAGTATTGTAGAGGATTCCAGCTATCACCAGAAAATGCAGTCAAAAGGAGGGAAACAGGAAAAGTCATGCAGTAGTCCTTATGCAGGGTTTTGTTTTCTGCGGCCCATTACCCATTGTCAATTGCAATCCAAAAAATATTAAATAGAAAATTCCAGAAATAAACAAGTCATAAGTTTTAAATGGCATGCCATCTGATTAACATAATGAAATCTCTCACCTTTCTGCTCTGTCCGCCCCATCCAAGACGTGGTCATTCCTTTGTACCCTTGATGTGATAGAAATGATAGAATGTGATGGCAAGGAAATATATGTCTCCCTCCCCCAAACCCCAAATCCCAATCTATTCACAGGAAAACTACCAGACAAACTCAAATAGAGGGTTATCTTACAGTATACAAGACCTCTATTTCACAAACCTGTCAAGGTCAAAGAAAGTCTGAGAAATTGCCACCGTCAAGAGGAGTCTAAGGAGGCATGACAACTAAATGTATTGTGTTATTCCGAATGGGAGCCCGGAACAGAAAAAGAGCAATAGGAAAAAACAGAGGAACTTTCAATAAAGTATGGACTCCAGTCACTAATACTACACCAATACTGCTTCATTAATTTTGAAAAATATACTATACTAATAAAAATGTTAATAATGAAAACACTGATGGTGGGACATGTGGAAGTTCTCTATATAATCTTTGCATTTTTTCAGTAAATTTAAAGCAATTTTAAAAGAAAAAGTTTATTTTAAAAAAGGTATGCCCCTATCCTATGCAGGGCCTTATTCTGAAATTCTTTTCTCACACGTAAGCATCAATTTCTTTGTCGACTATCACAGTCTTCAATGTAGGGCAATATATAATACTTCATATATAATATACATTGCAATTTATATAATGTATTATATATGCATTATATTTATATAAAGTGGTAGATATATATACACAGATACATGGTTGATCATATTTATATTCATAACATTACATTATATGTTTAAAAGCATATATATTCATAAGCACATTTTCATTTACATACATTTCAACATTCTAAATATAGACTATTGAATGTTTATGTTGATACATATGGATCTACTTTATTCATGTTTCAATTGCTAGTGATATAGCATTAAATGAATGTATCTTAAAAATTTAAATTATCACTTGTTAATGGTAATGTATGTTGATTTTGCATATATATAATTATTTTGGTTCTAAAAGAAAACATATTTATTAAGAAGGCAGTGTAAACAAATTGATTAGTAGGCATACCAAACTGCTCTCCAACAAGTGGCATCATTTCATCCTGTATCGGGCAGGTATGAAAGCACCTATTGTCCCAGAGTGATAATTAGCTATATCATCTGTTACCAAAATGTTTATATAAAAGTATATCCTAAGATTGTTTTAATATACTTTTGAAAGGTATTATCAAGATCACACTTCTATTTACTATTTGAAAGCTCTTTGTACCTCAAGCCAGCAGTGGCAAATATATGAACTTGTTACTCAGTAGTTAGACAAATGGGTAGGCATTTAGTAGAAGATTAAGATTGGATCCATATCTCATACCAAACCACAGATATAAACAAGTGCCTAAAAAATGAAATTTTAAATTAGTTGAAGAAAATTGGGTGGATGAAGGGGATTGTTTTGTGGTTTTAAAATGAGAAGTCTCCTTCTAACCATCCCTTAGAAGTTGCTAAAAATTTCGCAAGAGCCATAGAAGAAAAGTGGGAATCTTGGACTACATAAAAATTGAAATTGCTTGCAAGTCCAAGAAAAAACAAAAGAAAAACAAACCCAACAAATACAAAAATATTCATATTCACACAGAAAAAGAAAAAGTGATACTGAAACATATGAAAGATATTCAGTCTCATTCATATTAAGAAGAACTACACCAAGATCTATCCAGACTGTCAAAAAGCTAATCATTTGACAACACTTTATTTGCAGGGCTTTGAGAAAAGTAGTACTTTCAAACGTTGCTGGCAGGAGTGTGAAATAGTTCAATCTCTAATGAAGAGAAATTTGACAGTATCTTTCAAAATTACAATTACATTTACTCCTTGACTCAGGAATTTCACTTTGGGAAATATATCTTGCAGATAAACATAGAAAATGATCTATGTACCTCATTCTTCATAGCATTCCTGTTTATAATAGCAAAACATTGAACATAAGTCAAAGGACCATCTATATGAGAGTTGTTGAGTAAACTATATTATGTCCATATAGTGGATTATGTACATCTCTCTAAGGAATGAGATGCTTTGTAAACTGATGAACAAAATAGAAACAGAGGCATGGATACGTGGAACAGACTGACAAGTGTTGGGGGCAGAAAGAGGAGGGATTAAATGAAAGAAGGTGAAAGGATTAGCCCAAGAACATATATGCATGACCCACAGACACAGATGACAGTGTGCTGATGGCCAGAGGGAAGGGGGAAAAAGTAGGGGAGAAGGTGGGCAAAGCGGGTAGAGAATGAGGATATCTGTAATACTGTCAACAATTAAAAAAAGTTAAAAAAAGAGAAAGTGTTGTGTAGTAAACAGGATATTGTATGTTATATTCTGTGTAAGATGAGAGGAAATAAAACTATATATTTGCATTTCTAGGTCTACATGAATGAACAGTAAACAGACACATTTTAAAGACTAATAAAAGTGGTATCCACCAGGCGAGATGGTATGGTGTGGACCCCCACCCCATGGGCACAAGGATAGGAATAAATCTTTAATATTTATCTTTATATATCATTGGATTCTGACCCCTGGGAATATTACTTACTGAAAAAATAACAAATAAATAATAAATTAAAAGCTGTAAACTTCTTCTGTATGCCTTCTGTCCATTTTTATATTGAGCTATAGATTCCTTTCTTACAGAAAATAAGAATTCTTTATGAAATAAAGAGATCATTCTAATGTATTTTGTAAATACATTTTTTTTTTCACATTTGATATTTGTTTCTTGGTCTTGTTTGTGACATTTTGCCTTCTTGGAAAAGTACCAATATTTAGTGATCAAATTTATCAATCTTTATTTTATGGCTAAATTAGTTTACAAAAAAAAAGGTCTTCACTGCCTTATTATTAAATCAAAATTCACCCATTGTTTTCATTTTGTTCTAAATGGCTCTTTATATTTAACATCAGTCTTTGTTCTATCTATTAATTGACTTTGGTGTTTTTTTTTTCTTTTTAAGCAGGTAGAGATTTGTCCCACCCTGAAGATTTCTACCAGTTGTAATATTTATTGAGTGATGCACCTTTCCTCCACTGATTTAAATAGCACTTTCATCTCACACTTAGTCATTGTTATACATCTATTATCTTTCTTTATAAATTTATTTCTTGCCCTGGCTGGTATAGCTCCGTGGATTGAGTGTGGGCTGAGAACCAAAGGGTCACAGTCCCATTCCCAGTCAGGGCACATGCCTGGGTTTCAGGCCAGGCCCCTGGTGGGACCACGTGACAGGCAACCAAACATTAATGTTTCTCTCCCTATCTTTCTCCCTTCCTTCACTTCTCTCTAAAAATAAATAAATAAAATCTTTTAAAAATAAATTTATTTCTGATCACTTGATCTATATTCTGTTGTTACAAATAAAACATATTTTCCATTATATTTCCCCCAACTTTTTTGTAGAATATCTATGAATTTTTGTTGAGTAAACATTTAATCAGTCACTTACTAAATATTTTATAGTCCTTGTAATTTTTAATTTCTTGGATTATACAAATATAAAATAACTTCAGTCAAAAAATTAATTCACCACGTAAACTTAGAGTCTCAATGTGTGCTTTACTTAGTGAGAACTTATCTAAGCAAAGTAACTTCTTGGTAATCCATACACAATAAGATATGTAAAAGTGGCCGGTTTTGTCTCTGAGCACCTCATTGTAATAATTTGTCTTGTACTCCAGACCCAGTACTGGTAAAAATGGATGAAAGATAAGAGTGTAAAAATGGCAGACTTTTTTTCTTTTTTTGCTTTCTTGAAGTCTATTTAGGGCAGATAGGATTTGGAGTTATTTTTCACAATCAGCCACAAGCATAATATTCGACTTCACAGTGAACATGGCTCAAGGCTCAGAAGAGTCTGAATTGCCTCTAGCAGAAGAGGATAAATAACGCTGGAGATCATTAAATCAGCGATACAAACAGATTGCTTAGTAATGTATAGCCTTATTTTCACCTCAGAATATTACATCCATAACTCTCAGCTAGTATTTTTCTCCAGAATAATCAATATTCAATATAATGTAATAATGTTAGCTAATGCTACAGAAAGTTTTCACAAATGTTCTGCAGAAGTCCATAGCACAAATTGTCCCCTTTGCCACTTGCATTAGTTTGCTTCAATTTAATGTTATTTTTAAAGTTGCTCTTTGTTACTTGGTAACATTAATAGTCATCAGACTTCAGTTGTTGATAACTCAGGCAGTTATCACTGTGTTCTGTTTTACTTTTTCTCTTTGGAACATTTTAAATCCTTTCTACAACCTTTTCCATTTTCAAAGCTGAAAATGATAATAAATACTAGGTCCAATCTTATATAGATATATGTCAACACTTACAGATGCGTGCCCTACATTTTAAAGATTATATGATAATGGTATATCTGATATAATATAAACTATTTCATTATCATATTTCTAAAACTATATTGGGAATACTTTACTTTAGAGGAAATTCACATTCTGTGCCATGGGATAGCCATGCACCAACCTGCTGTTTTTAATGTCTTCTTCCCTTAAGAGCTGAAAGCATATTTTTATGTGCTCATATGTATATTATAGTCAGGAACTTTCTGTCTGTCCCTTCCTTTGGATAAATGTAATTCAAAAGACAGTAGATTTCCATATGTGAAAGTAAAGATAATTGGGGAATACTCCCAATTATCTTTAATTGGGATACTAATAGATAATTGGTGGTACTGGGAAGTTTGAAAAGTAACTAAGAAATATGTAAATTAAGTTGTCAATTAGGGATTAATTCTGCTAAATAGTATTGTATATCACCAAGGTTTGTTTATAAATGTAGAAGTATAAGTATGAAAATATGTGTTAATAGTGATCATAATGTGGAACAGAACATATATAGAGAATCTTGCCAGTCAATAAACAGAAATCTTGCCAATAATCAGAAAACTATGGTTTTGAGAACTTTTATACTCGGAAACTTTTACATTTATGGATCTTTTGAAATTTGACTTACAAAGTACTTCAGTTATTTAAGAAGATACAAAGACAAACTTAAATTGAAAGGAGTAAAACTTGAGTGAGAACTTTCTGTTACAGTAGAAACTGGGTTTGCTGGGGTGGTAGTAGATTACGGCAGGTCCTGCAGTAATCAGAACACCCGGAGGCAGAGCGCGCCGACTCCAGGAGCAGTAAAGTACTGCTCCATCTCAGTTCCGGTGTTTGAGGGTCACACTGTCATTTTGGCAGTTTTAATAATGAACACTGATGTACTTTTTTTAAAAATAAAGTTTACCTATAATTTATCCTTTTATCAGATAAAATTTTATAAAAAAACTTGTTCAACTTTCATCTTTTGAAACATGTAAATATTGTTTCATATGTTTGTTAGTGCTTCATGTTAATGCTATGGGAAATAGGTCTACACACAAACTTGTGAATTTAATATTTCCCTACTTAAAATTTTTCTTCTGTAGAAAAATGTGTAACATACATTTATGAATGAATGCAGCATTTGTATAATTCTTTTTAAAATTGTATAAGTAATTTGACATAGTAGAGTTTCAAGACAGGGCTAGAAAATGCGTATCAATACCAGAAGACAACTGTCTACATTTGGCTGGCTGTCATCCTGCAGAAAGTCTCTTATAATCTTATCAAGTATCTTCTTAGTTAAATTAGAGCCCAACACCTTGTGACTTTTACCCATTGCTTTAAACTTTGACTTCTGATGAAATAGAAGTATTTATTCTACACCATTTTTAAAAGACAATTAGAAAAACTATTCTGTTTCTGGCACACCCAGAAACTAATTTCTATCTTCTCTATGTACATTAATTTTAAATGTCATTCTTGCTACTTTAATCTTATAATTTTTAAAGTAATTTATATTAAATAAGTAATAAATTTGAGGACTTACGAAGGGCTGAGTCCTGGGTCAGGCAATTTTCTTAGATTATCTTATTTAATAGTTACAGAAACCATGTAACATAAAGATAATTCTCAAATCTTAATGACTGACACACTAAAAGTTTTTGTCACACTTCATTGAATTCAGCAGAAGTGATTACATGTGAGAGACTTAATGTGGGTAAGGCTTAGGAATAATAATGCAACTTCCACTCAGGCCCAATGGTCTGAGCTCAGTCATATGTACAAATCAAACTACAAAAAAGAAAAAAATATATGGTTTGGCTGTGTAACCAGGAAGAAAATGAAATCAATTTGGTGAACACATAGCAATACTGCTCCCTCAATTCACTCTTCTCATTAACAAATTTCTGTCCCTATCACTCTTCCAAATGAAAAACATTTCCTTCAGTCAGCTAATAGTCCAGTTAATACCTCCAACTCTAAGACAAGGGGCCCTGGTTCATTCATAGTCCTCTCTTTGGTCTGGATGTGGCTGTTTGGATCCACCAATCAATCCACAAAAATGGTGAAGTAGAGACAACACATTCCTTAATGGAAAGGGAAAAAAATAAGAATCTCAGTAAGCGTTCGGTTTGCTTCCTAGTTTTCACGTGTGATAGTTTTAGCAAAGGTGTTGCCATTACTGCATGTATATTTACCCACCTACCCTGTTTTTCTTTTCCTTCTTAGTTTTTACCAAAACAATTAAGCCATTAGTACATAAGCCACTTTATCCCCATTTTCAGTTTAGCTGTAAAAAAGAAGAAAATTTTACCCTTTGAAACAATATGGATGGACCTAGAGAACATTATACTCAGTGAAATAAGCCAGTCAGAGAAAGACAAATGCCATATGATCTCACTCATGTGTGGAATCTAATGAACACACTGAACTAACAAAGAAAATAGGGACAGACTCATAGATGGAGAGCAGGATGATAGCTAGTGGATGGGGGGTAGGTCAGGGGGTGGAGGGATTGAGCAGAAAGGAAAAGGACTCCTGGACATGGATGACAGTGTGGTGATTACTGGGGAGAGGGGCTTATAATGGAACTAAAATGTAATGTAATAAAAAAATAAATATTAAATTAAAAAAACAAAATGCACACACATGCACACACACCTCCCTCACATAAAGAAGACATTAAATGCTGTGATTTTAACCACATATTCTATCATATAAAATGGTTAAAATACTTATAATAACTTGCATTTTTATTATATAATACAGACACACACCCCTCCCTTGAACACACAAAAAGAAATTACATGCTGTAATTTCAACCACTTTTCTCCAACTTATAGAGTGGTGAAAATACTTATAATAAGTTGCATTTTTCACAGATGATTTGATAATTCATTTATACATATTATCTCTTTTAATTACAATAATTCCATGTGAGATGGATTTTTCAAAAAGGCAAACTTGGGACTTCAACAAGTTAAATAACTTCCTAAGTCAAGAATTTAGGTCTGGCTAATTCTGAAGCTCACACTTTTATAAAGTACTGTAAAAATAATTAATGGAAAAATATTTAAACATTACTCCCATAGCTAAAGATTTTTTAGATTTATATTTAAAAATTTTTTTTAGTTAATAGGGAGTATATCCTTGCTTACCTAAACAAGGATTTTATTGGGTTGGCCAAAAAGTCCATTTAGTTTTTTCCATAAAATAAAACACATACTTTTTATTTTCACAAATAACTTTATTGATTTGGAAATTTTGAGTATGTCCTCTCTCTCCTGCTATTGGCTTCTAGTTAGTAGAGCCCAGGGGTTCTGCTAAACATCTTCCAGTGCATAACACAGTCCCACAGCAAGGAATTATTTGACCAAAATGTCAATAGTACCAAGAAATTTCACAGACTACTTTTGACACGTTCGATCAGTCACAGCACCTTCTCCATACACTGCTCAAATCCTTTTTGTGCGCATCAGTTGTGTTTTCACCTTTCTTGAAATAATAAAGCATAATATGCCAAAAATGTTGCATATTTTATTTCATCTTCAATATTAAAACAGCTGCACAAAAATTCACCAATTTTTATGTTTTTTAAAAATGTGTGCTGATATGACAGCTGTCACCATACAATCTAATAAAATTGTTTCATATGAAATTAAAGACAACCAAGTGCTACTAGAGCTGTCTTACTGGGGAAAAAACCTTTTTGGCCAACCCAACTTCATCACCTCCTTTAGTAGACTACTTAATAAATCTATTAAGGAATGATTTTCAAGAGACTACAATGATGTCTATCTAATATGCCTTAGTCCTTCCAGGGATAATTATATTAATAAGAATACCTTATATGAAAATTAAAAAATGTTTCTCAGAGCCCATAAGGAATCTTATTTTATTTTCTCTTTAGGTCTATGAAGCAATTATGATAAGCATTGCATGTTTTTATGGAGAATTAAGTACAGCATACACAAAAATTCTTTTATTAAAGGTAATCTTAATCTTATAAGAAAAGAGAATTACAACTAAAACAGAGCTGGGCTGCTTGGAAAGAATGAGAGTGGAGAGGTGGGTAAAAATTTGTGGTGGAAATATGGGGTTCCCTGCCATTCAGCACTTTTTCAGTACCTTTCTGTTTGAGAGAGTTTAGCTCTACGCATCCCTTATACATCCAGTTCAAGCAGAAGCCAAAATACCACTTTGCTAAACTTTATTTGTATACAGGGTGCTGGCATGTGACTTAGGCTCAGCCAATTAGACTTGATTACATAAGACTTCAATTCAGACAAGGGCAATGCGGGAAAGCAGAAACTGATTAGATCCATTTGAGGAAGATGTGCTATAGGTGAATCCAGCTTTCAGAGCAGTGGGATGGAGACTCTGCAACACAGGACAGCAATAATCATGATGACATTTGTGCCTGTAGCTACAGTGGTTAGTACATCCAGCAGATGTGGTTTGGGCATTATTCTCGGCTGTGTAGCATGTAAGTCTGACCATCTGACTTCCCTAATCAATAAATTCTTTAATATTCTTGAATACTTTTTCTCAAAAGTACTTTAAGGAGTCTCTACTACTTGTATCTAAGATCAGGGATGAACCCATGACAAAGCTATGGAAGCCTCCTAAGCCTTTAAGTTATAAATGTTATTATTGAGTATAGATATACTCAATAGTCACAATAATTCAGAGACTTTTATTTTGTTAGGAAAAAGCAAGCTAGCTATTTTAATTCTTAAATTTAGCTTCTTAGATATAAGCACTGGACAAGCCCCAGAATCATTCCTAAGAGAACATTTCACATGCTGGTAATTACCTCAAGAAGAAAGTTAATTCAATAACTTTTAATCCACAACCATGTATATAATACATATTATGTTGAGCATTAGAGCTATAATGATAAGCATATACAGTATCTCTAAAAGAAAAAGCAATAATTAAGGAAGACCAGTATTGGGTTTAGGTGTAGAATACATGATTTCAGGTGTTCTTTCTGAGGTTTTATTACTGTACCATAGCAAGAAAGGAGCTCCTACCCTTTGTGACAGCATGGATGGAACTGGAGAGCATTATGCTAAGTGAAATAAGCCAGGCGGTGAAAGACAAATACCATACGATCTCACCTATAAATGTAACCTAATCAACAAAACAAACAAGCAAACAAAACATAACCAGAGACATTGAAATTAAGAACAAACTGACAGTAATGGAAGGGGAGGTGGGAAGGGATAATGGGGGAAAAGGGGGAAGGGTTTTCAGGAACAACTATAAAGGACACATGACAAAACCAAGGGGTGGGGTTCAGGGAAGGAAGGTGGGGACGGCTGGGGTGGGAGGAGTGGTGGGGGAAAATGCAGACAACTGTACTTGAATAACAATAAAAAACAGTCTAAGTGTTCTATCACTGGTGGTCATGAGAAGTTTCTTATTTATTTGTGCTGTTTTCTTGTTTGTTTTGTTTGAAACTTTAAATTTAGATAAAAGATAAGCACTTCTAGGCTAGGTTGTCATGAAATGATGCAGTGTGTGACATTCTGTAATGTATAAAGACTGGCACAGCTGTGAGAAATATAGTAATTGCTATTATATACAGTGTAGCCCTCTAATACCTCTAGAATAATCACATTATAGAATGGGATAGAATGTACGAATATTGATACTGGAAGCCAAGTCCAGTTTCTAATAAAGATTAAATGAATGCACTTTGCTGTCAACTAGGTCCATGGAAGAATGTGGTTTATAAAGTTATAAGTAAGTGTGCTATATCAATTTTAGTTCATGTTTCTCATTCCAAAATATGTGATTATTACATAGCCAGAATATATCTTAATAGATTCTACGGATATGAATTTATGAATTTGATAAATTTGGAATAGCTTCTAAACTTTTCAACTAAAAAAATTATGGCATATTTAATTTTAATTAATTCATTCACTTAATTTATCATCAAGATACTTCCCTCAGAAATAGATTTATGTAAATACAAGATTTAATAAGGAAGAATATGCATGTGATTTATAGAAATATTCTTTATATATTTAAAAGATATTTTGACACATACCCTCATTCAAGAGAGGGTTAAACCAAAGTGATCTCACTGTTCCTTATCGACAGTGACACTTGTGACCATGTAGTACAATACTTGCTGGCTGAGATCCCAGATCTATAACTCCGTTTTGCTCCAGAAGCACAGTGCCACAACTCACTTTATCTCACTATCATTAAGGTACGTATTGCCTTTCTAGCCCGTATATTAGGAATAAAACCAGACAACTCTGGTGCTCTAAGGGTAAGAGCATTTTACCTTATTAAGCCCAGGCAGTTCGTTTTGGTCTTGTTATTCAGATGTATGACTATTCATGCCAGAAACATGTAGGGTGTTTACACCAGGGATTTGGAGTTATCAGATGAAGATTTAAGGTTTGTCCCACCATTTATATTCTATTTGACACTGAGAAAATTGATAAAATTTCCCAACTCTTCATCTATTACATAGGGTTAATAATAACCCTCAGTCAACATCATTATGATTATGTAAAGATTATACACTGAAAAATATTAAAGTGTTGTATCTGATTAAATTACAGATTCTATGCAACCAAGCCAGATAGTCACAGCTGCCCCAGAGGTGACATTAAGGCAAAACATAATTGTAAGAGAAGAAAATATTGATTCCTTCCTTTACTTCTTGTATTGTTTTTTGGTACTGAGTAAATCAAGATACATTTTGCAAGCCATATTTATTTTGTTTTTAAGTTTAAGGACAATGTCACAAACCATTTATTTTGTGCTTCAAATAATTTATAGACTCTGGTATTTCTTTGCTCTCAAATTCTAAATGGAAATTAACAGTCTAGCTACTCCTTTGAAATATCACTATTAAAATGTTTATGATAGGGCAATTTGCTTACTCTTCTTCCCTATTACAGCTTAAAAAGTTTACTCATGACTATGTATTATGTTTTTAAAAATATGTATGTTAATTCTTCTTGAACTAGTTTATCCTTTACTGTACCCAGACATCTGATATGTGCCAGTGACCTAAAAACAATTAATTTATATCCAAGTTCCATCAAGTATATACAGCTGCAGGAGAGAAAACTTGGGACCTGAAATCAGACTTCTAGAGGGAGGGAACATAGAGACTTCCCAATCCAATCTCTTCTTTGTGGAGGAGGAAGAGCTGAGAACCAGTTACTTGACATGATGTGTGTAAAGTCACATCGTGAGTTAGTAATGGAGTGAAGGTAGTAAATACTATCTATTCCTGGAATCACACAGCTTCCATTTGCATTTTTTAGTGCTTTTGGTTGCTAATTTCTTCTGTTCTGAAGTGGTCATGTGTTCCTGGCTGTGGAACACAGCCTCCTGTGACAGCTCCAGGGCTGGGTTTTAAAATACATTTCAAATATTTGGGATTTCATTGTACCTCCTGATGTGTCAAATTTGTGATGATTCATACTATGGTGCTTTCATTATGGTGCTTTTCACTTGAGGATATAGCCTCAAGTACTGGTTGTACCAGACATGTGCATGAAAGAAAACATTTTTAAAAATAGCTCAAAAACAGTGATACAGCTGTGTAGAGAAACAGACAGCTATATGTGAGTAGAGTTGTGAAAAAGCAAAGTTTTTATACAAAATAAGGAAAGTAAGAAAAGAAACACAGAAAACCTTGGATACTCCACACCCTGAGAATATATCCTGTGTTCTCAGAACAAGGAGTAGGAATCTAGTGCTCTGAGTACAATATGGTTCTAAATAAACTTCTGTTATTGCTAAGATGACTATTACTAATCCAACCAGAAAAGAAAGAATATTGAACTATTTTGCTGACCACTTCAACTTTCTATATTTTGTTCCCAAACCGGAAAACTAAGGAGTTTGAAACTGAATTGCCTTTAAGCTACTTTGCAGTTATAACTTTTGTAATTTTCAAGGCATTTAACCAACCCTTTACCCCCACCATTTGTTCTTCTCTTATGGACTAATCAACATACATTTCCATTACCCAGAAAGTTAAAAACTTCCAGTACTTTATTCACATTTTATAAACATCCATTTATAAAAATGTTAGCATCTAATTCTTAAAAATGTCAGCACCTCATTTATACTTTGTAAATACCCACTGGTAGAGCAGTGCAGTATTGAACCAGACCATGTTTAATGCATGCAAATGTAGAGTTGGGAAAAGTGAGGGATGAGGGCTCGGAGAATTAATATGTTGCATTTCTACTTCAATCATTTAGTCTGAGTAACACATAAGAAAATATTGCCAATGTGATGCGGTTGTCCAGGTAATTGCAGCATTTCAGTAATGTAAACCAAACCATCATCCAATTAATACACGGGAGGGGCACTATTACAGTAGTGACTACTTGTTAGCTTATTTCTTAAATGAAATGCTGGTCTCTACATATTCTATTTATTTTTAAATCATTTTAAAACACAGGTAACTGCTTCTAATCTTCCAAATGTTGTATAATTTTTTTTCTCCCACAAAGGCAATGGATGGTGAGAGAAAAATAGCGAGCTAAATGTAAAAATATTGCTCAGTTGAAAGATGGTGATTACTTTTGATAACAAGAATCAGCAATTACATTTAATATTGCATCAACTTCTATCAAGCCCTTTACTAGAGATTTTGCCAAGAGTACCATAGTTGTGTTGTGCACATTTGCTCAGTTCTCTGGTCTGAGTGGAGGCGCCAGTGAGCAGTGCTCACTGAGAGGGGCAGCCACAGAGGAGCCTGCTTATGTAATCGGAGAGCAACTCCCTTTAACTGATGTTGCGATCAATAAAGTAAAAGAATGCAACCTGATTCTTCCTTTCAAGATATCAGAGGCCCATTTCAACCCATTGTTAAGTCAGAAACAGGTCTTTAAATATGGGATCTGTTAATAATTTTTGTGGGTTTTTTTGCTGAAAGATACATATAAATATTGATTCAAATAACTCCCCTCCCAGATTGTACACTGTGATGTGATGTGCAGCAGTGTGACCATAGTTAATAATACTGTATTGCACATTTAAAAGTTGCTAGGAGAACAGATCTTAAATTCCTTATCACAAGAAGAAGTTCCAACTACGTTAACCAGACTTACTGTGGTGATTATTTTGTAATAGATACAAATATCAAATCATAATTTTGTACACCTGAAACTAGTATGATGTTATATGTCAATTATATCTCAATAAAAAAGTAAGCAAAGGGTGGGAGGGAAGTGATAACAGAAAGAACTGGAAAGCTAGAGGTCTGCTTCCCACTTCATCATCCTTGTGACTGAACAAATCGTGCCCTCACATCTATATGGTAGGGGGGTTGGAATAAACACTGCAGAAATACTCAGTTTGAACTTCATTTCCAGTTCTGCCTTGGGCTACATTTTTCTTTGTCTTTCTCTTTCTCTCACCTTAATTTCACCATGAATCCTTCCCCTCTCTGCCAGTACTTTCAAGCCTATATTCCTGGACCAGCCAAGCAGAATCAAAAAACAAAATTGTGTATTGTCTCCCTAAATTTCCTTTTTCAATATTTCTCTCCTCTAGGGAGCTCTTTTTGGCAATAATATTATTGTAAAAGCTCAAGATAAGATGTTTATTCCTTTGAGTAATAAATTATAGTGTCTACCCTCACTGCTAATGAGCCATCCTCACTCTGCCACTCACTCTCCAGTTGAAAACATGATATATATGGCGTTTTGCAGAAGGATCAGTCCACAATGTATAGGGCAGGTGGCCTGTGGGAAGCACTGGTCTTTCACCACTAAAAGGTATAGAAGCCCTGCCTAGAATGGAGCATCTTTTACTCCAGTGTCAATGCAAATTACCTGGTCTGGGGTGAGGCTGAGATTCTGCATTTCTAACAAATTCAGGTGAAGTTGATGCTGCCCGACAGTACACACTTTGAATGGGAAAATATTAGAGGACTCAGGCTAACCTGAAAAACTCCTGACCCATTTATAGTTAGTAGACAACCATATATGAGTAAATTTTATTGGTCCCTTTAAATCTACCAAATGTACTGATGAAGTATAATTGTGTGTATTTCTGTATATAATTAGAAGTAAAAATATTTGAATTACCAAAATTACATTATTATATATAAGTATATTTGGAAACACTTGTAGTGTAAATATAACAGAATACCTTTACTCTTATATATTTTATTATTTTTTAGCTCATACTTTCCTGTAGTCTTTTTAAAAGCTTTTTATTGAATTCATTAGGGTGACAATGGTTAAGGAATTTATAGAAATATCAGGTGTAGAGTTCTATAATACATAACACCTTTACTCCTTATATAGACAGGATCTTGGTTCCCTGTCAGACCCAAAGGTGTCCTTCCAGAGACAAAGATGGGGCTTTTGTACGTTTATCTCTCCTGGGCAGCAGCTGAATATTGTGTCACAATGGAGGTGACCAGGTACAGCTAGAGTGTTTGTTAAGCCCCCTTGTGAATACAAGATTGCAAGTTCCTGGGATGTTTGTTGCCTAAACACTGAGGAGAGGATGACAGGGGAAATTTTCACTGAACTCTTCGATTTGGTTCAAAATTCTTGAGGTAAATTTCATCTAAAGACAGAAGATTGGTAAGGGAGATGAATACTGGAAGAGACTCCTGGACTAACAATTTAACGAACAGAGAACCACTCCTATTTAATTCCTAGTCTCTCCCGCTTGCCTATCATCAAATCACAACTCCTCAATAGGGAGACACTAAGGGTTTTAACCTACACATTGCTGACCCAAATGCTCTCCCCTTCCACCTGTCTCCACCCTCATCGCCCAGCTGGTGATCTTTACTTTTAAAATGAAGAATCAAGCTCTACTTAAAAAATATTTTAAAAGTTTATCTTAGACTCAGTTATTAATATGCCCATTCTCCTATTTAGAACACCCTCCTCCTCAGATTTTTCCCCATGTCAAATATCTACTGAAAAATAAAACTATAGTTAGAAGATCTTTTTCTCAATCATAGGAGACTTTAATAAATTTTATGAAGTTTCTTCTTAGATCTCTGAATCCTGAGGACTCTGTGGATATGTGAATAAAATTATGATTTCCTGTGTGTGTACGTCTGTTCACATTCTTCTTTGGTTAATCTGAGTAACAAGAAAATTAAGGGAAAAAACCTTCAGAGGTAGTCTATCATTATTTATGTATGTATGTATTTATTTTTCATTTTTTATTTGATTTTGATTTTTTTCTCTTTCCCCTTACCATTTCAATTTATTAAAATCTCTCCTAGTATTTAATTTGATACATACTAAATGAGTATTACTGATTATTTGATGTATATTTCTGCTTCTGGAAGTAACAAGTATTTTCCAGAATTTTGTTTCACTTTTTTGGGGGGTGAACATTCTAAAATAATAAAAGTAATTGTTAGCAAATAAAAAAATAAAAAGTGTATTGTGTTTCTTCTCACTTTCTATTATAATTAATTATCAGCATTCAAATAAATTTATTTTATTTAAATCTTCAGAACAGATCCATAGTGTTTCTGCTCTATTAATTATAGCCCAGGATAATAAATTAATTACTTAATAATTGTTAGTTATTGCCTATTATGTCCTAGGCATTGTATCAAAAATTAAACTAAGATATGCCTTGTAAAGCTTACAGCTTGCAAGGAAAGATACAATTATAATTAGCAATGTTATTTACAATTACTAATAAAACTACAAATTCTTCCTGGAGTGCAAATTTTTTTGGAGCTGGTGGAGGTAACTTCGGCTGTGGTGGAAACTTTGGTGGAAGAGGAGGCTATGATGGAGGTGGCAGCAGAGGTAGCTATGGAGGAAGTGATGGTGGATATAATGGATTTGGAGGTGACAGTGGCAGCTATGGCAGTGGTCCTAGTTATAGTAGTAGAGGAGGCTATGGTGGTGGCAGAGGACCATGGAAACCAAGGTGGTAGATATGGTGGCGGTGGTAGAGGTTATGATGGTTACAATGAAGGGGGGAATTTTGGTGGTAACTACAGTGGTGGTGGGAACTATAATGATTTTGGAAATTATAATAGACAACAGCAGTCAAATTAGGGACCCAGGACAGGGGCAACTTTGGTGGAAGAAGCTCAGGCAACCCCTATGGTGCTGGTTATGGATCTGGTGGTGGAAGTGGTAGATATGTTAGCCGAAGGTCCTGAAAACTCAGCAGAAAGGCCTACAGTTCTTAGAAGGAGAGAGAGCGAGAAGTTGTCAGGAAAGCTGCAGGTTACTTGGAGACAGTCGTCCCAAATGCATTAGAGGAACTGTAACAATTATGCCACAGAAGGAACCATGATCCATTGGCAGAAAATCACTCAGCTTAAACAGGAAGCCCTTCTTGTTCAGGGCTGTCATGGTCACAGTTTGCAAACAGTGTAGCTATGGATTAATGCCATGCAGTGTCGATCAGATATACGGTCCTGAGGCTTTTATCTGTTGTAGCTTTGTCTTTTTCTTTTTCTTTTCATTACATCAGGTATATTGCCCTATAAATTGTGGTAGTGGTACCAGGAATAAAAAAAACTAAGGAATTTTTAACTTAAACAATAAAAATAAAGCGCCAAAGAAAGTTCTATAGGAGAAAAAAACATGATTTCTGTAGCATTAAATAACAGTATATTCTCTGGAGTCAAATAGACCTCGATTGAGTTCCCATTCTGTCATTGAATAGCTGTGTAATCTTGGATAAATGTAATCTATCTAGGATTTCATTTGCTCATCTATAAAATGTGTGTTATTAGACGTATTGTGAACTCTAAGCTGGAACATAAGGAATGAGAGAGAAAGGGCATCAATTCCAGGTAGGCAGAGACTCCGATTCCTAATCAGCCTGGCTTTGCTGAGGAGTTTGTATTTCATTCTCAGTGCAAAGGTGGTTTCCTGGAAAGATACACACCAGGAACTAACAAAATGCAATTTACTTTTTAAAAAGATCACAATGGTTATAGTGTAAACAAAATGGACATAGAAGAATGGATACGTGGAGTATTGAAGCATGAGTGTCAGGGTAAAAAGACGCCTATGGACCTAGACACTAAAAAAGAAAAGTCAGCCCTGGCTGGTGTAGCTCAGTGGATTGAGCGTGGGCCTGCAAACCAAAGGATCGAGGTTAGATTCCCAGTCAGGGCACATGCCTGGGTTGCAGGCCAGTTCCCACCAGGGAACGCATGAGAAGCAACCACACATTGATATTTCTCTCCCTCTCTCCTTCCTTTCACCTCTACAGATAAATAAATTAAAAAAAAAAGAAAAGTCAAAGATTAATAAAAGAGATAAGGAAGGGTGGTGTGAACTGGGTCAAAAACAAGTGGAACAGATAAAAATATATATGGATTTGAGAGATTCTGTGGAGAGAGAACTATAAAAATAAAAATAATATTTATATATGATACAGAGGAATAACATTCACATGGCAAAGACTTTTAGTGTATCTAAAAACACCAGTCTGACAGAAGCAGAATAAATATAGGAGATGATGTGAAATGGCCTTATAATTTTTTTCAGAGAGAAAATAATTTTAAGGTCTCAGTATATATTATTGGGTATAGTTTCTCTATCTAAATATTCAAAAACAGGAGTGATCATTTTAAATTAGTTGTATATAGAAAATTTTCTCAATATAAAAAGGTACTTTTTAGCATTCTGAAATAAAATCTGTATATTCTGACTAATGATTAAATTGAAGAACTTTTAGCACATCTCTTAGGGGGGAAATGGTTCTATTGACAAACAATATGGTATTACATGCCTAGTATGAAAATTCTGATACAACAATTTTTCTTAAACAACCTGCAACTTTTGGTGAAATAGTGCCTGAGAATTGACAAACAATATTTTAGTTGTTTCTTTAGTTAGCCCGGGCTTATTCTTGTCACAGGAACTTATTTTATCTGTTAGATGTATTACCACGTTGGAAAGAAAAGTGGAATTTTAAAAAATGTAAACTCTATAAATCTGGCAAAGTTTCATGAGCATTAACCAGTCCACTACCACTTGGAGACCTGACCTGCAGCTGCATCCATCTGTGGGTAGACCCCAAGGGGGCTGCCACGTATTGAGCACCTGCTATGGCCTTATGTCAAGAAACGAACATAAAGAAAAAAACAAACCATCATGGATCTTAAATATTATATAATTTCTATACACAAAGACATTAATGAAGCACCTACTATGGGCCAGAAACTGTTCTGGATACTAAAAAATAGCATTTACTACATTAGACAAAAACTTCTACCTTCATTGAGCTTACAACTTAGTAGGAGAAAATTATTTACTAAAATGAAATAACAATAATTTTGCATATAATCAGACATACATAAATTATTTAAGCTACTTTAATTTTCAATTAATAGTAGAGATTATTATGTTAATTGACTTTAACTCACATCTGCAAATCGATGACTTCAAGGAATTCTATAGTATACTCCTGGGTCTATGTCCCATTCACTGTTACACGTGGAGGCTGAGAGCGCTGATCAGACTTTTTAATTGAACTTTAGAGTACTTCTCTCATATGTAATCATCATGAATATATTTTGTTTATTGGTTATTTTGCCATGCTTTGATTCTTTTCACAGACTCATCAAGAAGTAGTTCAAAATGATTTTTAATGAATTGTAAAGCTATGACTTAAGTGAAGCTATGAGACAAAGAATCCTTTAACTATAATACCAGACAATTATAATGAGTTCCTTCAGAAAACCATCTTGAAATTTCCTATTTTCATTGGTGATTTGAAGAGAAATGTCTTAAGTACTTCTTACTATACTCCAATGTGATATGAGAATGTGACCAAATGAAATAAGACCCCTGGACAGCAATGAACATTTAACCAGCAATTCGGATAGTGCTCTATAACAATATCCTCTAGAATTGTATAAAGCAAACACGGAACTGTGTAGAACTCAACTAAAAGCCTCATTAAGCAAGTCATATTTAAGCAAACACTCCAGATTGATCCCTGAATTTACTAAGCACGAAAGTGGTCTTCTTTCTAACCCAAACAGTAAGCCTCAGAGACTGCATCAAATCTCAAATGCAAAAGCAGCTCTTCTGATAAAATTGAAAAGCAAGAGTGAGCCACAATTCAAGCAATTTAAGAAATGAAGTGCATAATTTCAAAGTTGTACCTCTGGCTTGGAGGGTACCAGTGCCTATAGTGTTATATGTGCACTAGAGGGCTTGTCCTGAGCCAGGGAGGTAGGAATAGGTGCCCAGATACACCAAGAAATTAGACGGTGCACTCTCCTTTTGTTGAATCACTAGCTTTGAGGAAGAGGATCCAGTAGTGTCCCCCTCATCCACAGGGGTGAGTAGGTTGGGGGGACGGATATGGGAATATATTCCAAGACTCCTGGTGGATGCCTGAAACTACAGATGCCAAAACCTGTATAACCTATGTTTTTCTTATGCATACATACATACATACATACACTTTATATCTTCTCTTTGGCATGTCCAAATTGCCAGCAGCATTACTCTTAGACTTTGGGGCCATTATTAAGTAAAACGAGGGTTACTTGAAAACAAGCACTGTGATACAATGGCAGTCAATCTGACAATGCAGATGGCTACTCAGTGACTGAGGGACAGGGAGCATGTAAACATGGATGTGCTGGACACAGGATGGATCTGCCTCCTCAGCTGGATGGGTCGGGATAGCGCAAGATTTCATCCACTACTCAGAATGTGTAATTCCAAATGTAGGAATTATTTCTGGAATCTTCCATTTAATACTTTTGAACCGCAGTTGACCTCTCATAACTGAAAATGCAGAAAGTAAAACTGTGGATAAAGGGGAACTACAGTATCAGCTAAATAATTAGGTGCATGAGGTTTGGGGAGATCTACTTTGAGTAAAAAATAATAAAATAGATACCTCTTTATTTTATTAATTGCAAAAAGTTAATAAATTTTTCTTACTTTATTACACACACTCCACCCCCACCCCACATACTCACTGAGACAGAGAGAGAGAACCTTATGTCCCTTTTGTGTTCATTTAGTGTTGCCTCTTAGGGGTACAACTTGAAATGTTGCAGTACACTTCCATAAACAGGTTAAATTACTTGAAATAGTTGTTATTCAAATGGTAGTAAAGTGACAAAGTGACAGGATACCATCTCTCCAAAAGTAGGAGAATAACTACCCCAAAGGAAATATATTAATAAATGGTTTGGTAGCAGCCTCATTAATTTTCATCAGGATAGGCTTCCCAGCTACAACAATAATGGGTACCATTTTGTTTCTCACATGCTAGGATTGTATTAAAGTATTTGGAGTCCAAGAACTCAATTCTTCTAAGAGTCTCTTTAGCCATCATTTTTTACAGGTGATAAGCTAATTGTCCAATATCACACTGGTTAAGGGACAGTGTCTAAAAACAAATTAGGCACTGATTAGAGAACCTCTAATCACTTGTCTGCACATGTCGCTTTAATATTTTTAATAATAGGGTTTACATATAGTAGCAATTTCTTCTTTTTTCCTTTTCATGTCATCTTCTAGCCAAGTTAAGAAAAACATTTACAATTTTTGTTGTTGCTGATGAAATACTTTTTCACATTCAAGATAAACTTTTCAGATGAGAAATTACAGGAATCATAAAAAACAAATATTCATTATTACCAGAAATGTAAATGTGCTGTCCCTATTAAAAAGGCTTTGGATAAAAGAACATGTAATGGTACAAAATGGGTTTTGGCCACTTGGTAACTTTTTATATGACTCAACAATCTGTGTTGAAGGAAAGAGGTTTTTATTAACGGGGTTCCAGCCTTGGCAGGGCTGAGATCACTCCTGCTCAGAGCCCTTCTCACCCAGGAGACCCAGAACTTCCCTTGCACCCCAAAAGATTACAAGCCAAAACCATGTCAGAAGTTCCTCATTTCCTTATCTGTCCATAAAACAGTCACACAGACAGATCTCCATCCTCTCTGGAATGTGCACTCGTGGGTTTCAGGGTCGCCATCTTCTCGCAGCTATTCTCCCCTTCAGGATCAGGGGTGCAGTGCTCTCAGTCTCCATGTAGCAGTCCTGGAACCGTGTGCTCTGCTGCACTGTCCCAGAGGCTGTAGCCCAGCGAGGCACATGTCCCAGCGTGGGGCCCTGCCTCCACGAGTGGGCTCCCATCCATGTGGGGTCTGAGCCCCTGGTGGACCCCGCATCTCCTGGTTCCTAGAACACTCCCATCTGTGTGGGGAGCAGGACCACAGGCCCAGAATGTCAAAATGCCAAAAGCACAGAGCTTGCACCAAGCTCCAAAATTCCATACCAAAAGCCCTTGTACCAAGAGAGCAAATTCTCTGTACTAGGAATATGAGAGAGAGAGAGAGAGGAATAAGAGAGAGAGAACCTTTCTACCATTAAGTACTTAAAAAGACCTCAAAACAAATAGCCTTGCCTCCCTTTGCAAACTCAGACCAGTTTCAGAACATGCCATTCAAAAGTACCATCCTTCAGAAATGCAGAAATCTGCAGCTCAGCATTTCCAGTCACAGTTCAGCTCCAAACATCTTTCACGAGTCTATGGGCACCAGCTTGAGTCCTTCTCACAGTGTCCTTTTCTCCTTTATACTCCAGCCATCAGCTCATCAGTGTGTCTCTGTGCTTGGCCGCGCAGATCCCCCACAGTGTCACCAGCTCTGTCACATCTTCTTCCAACCTCTCAACCTCGAAGGCCTCATGTTTCTTGGCCAGCTCTAATTTTAAATGCTTGGCCCAAAACTTCCTGCATGGCAAAATATCCAGCTCTTCCTATGGTGCATTAGTGTCCATGATTTTTGTCAGTGCCATATTTTGTGAGGCAAGAGTTTCCGGCCACACACAAGCATCCAAAGTGGGCATTGACCCCCACAGCTCATGCAGGCACTGTATGAGCTTCCCCCCCTCACAGTGATGTCATGAGTCATTCTGCTGAGTCACTCTGCAGTGCATATTCTCAGTCAAGTATACAATTTGCCCTGGGCAGTGACCTTGTTCTGCAGCTCCTCCTGTTAATCTGCCTTTGCTACGCGATGGGCCTCAAACACTGCATTTTCTGCTCTGTCAGCGTTTTCCACACCCTTGCCTTTTTTGGAGGGTTGAGGGGTTCCTATATTTTCAGGGGCCCTATGCTCTGTACTACATTACAAACATATATGGCTGTTTAAAAGTATCCATTCTGTCCCTTCTTCTCACAGGAGAATATGTGATAAGAATATTTCCTCGACATTGGTGGTCATTATTTAGCTTACATGAGCAATTATTTTTACATAGTGAAGGTTAAAATTCTTACTAGCTGAAGTTTCCAGATGGTGCAGAAAACAGGAAGCCAAAGGTAGGATGGCTCCAGAGTACATCCTTGAAGTAGAAGCATGAAAACAGAATTGCTTAAACATGGAACTGTCATCACTGATAATAAACAAAATATGTCTGGACCCATGAGAACAATAACATAAACAAGAAAGCTAAGACTAATAGGTTCAACCATCTGATAAGGATCTTTCCAAAGCTCTTGACTCAGAATAACTTGCAAATATACAAAATTACATGTTAAGTTTGAAAAAACTTAAATCCAAATACATCAAAACAAATAAATCAACATAATCTTCTGTGATAACATTCATACAGGGCAAAGCAAAAGTAGGTTTGCAGTTGTTCATATGGAAAATAATACAATTATTAATAAATAATAATACAAGAATAAACTCTGTGTTTCACATACTCATAACTGTAAACCTACTTTTGCCTCACCCTGTATGTAATGTTTCACAAAAGTTTAAAGGCTGAAAGGACCATAGAGTTTATCTATCCTGCCTCTTGGTTTACAGATGAGCAAACTTATTGAAAGGAGGATCTAAATTCAACACATAGCATTATCAATACAATTCATTTAATTACCTTGCTATGATATTATGATATATAATAAATATTTATTTGGTTTTTGTCCTGTTCCTACCAGACTCCTAAAACCATTGGAATTTCCTAACCCAGGAGAGTAATGAAGGTGTCATTTCCTGTGTTAATTAAGTGACTTTTGGAATGAAAATTATTAACCTAAGGATGGGGGCTGGTTACTATCAGACCCAACAGGGTGCAACTTTCAAGAAGGGGAGAGGGGCTAGAGGTGTATCAATAGCCATTGGCCAGTGATTCAATTAATCATGCCTATGTGATGAAGCCTCCATGAAAACCCAAAAGGATGGAGTTCAGAGAGCTTTCTGGTTGGTGAACACATGGACATTTGGGAAGAGTGGGTGCTGGGAAATAGTGTGGTATCTTCATGTCCTTTCACCATACCTTGCCCTAAGCATTTTTCCATCTGTTTGTTCCTAAGTTATATCCTTTATTATAAATGTATGATCTAGTAGTAAATATTTCTTTGAGTTTTGTGAGTAGCTCTAGCAAATTAATGGAACCCAAGAAGGTGGTTTTGGAACCTCCAATCTATAGCCTCTGTCAGAGGCACAGGTAAAATCTGGACTTGGACTGACTTCTGAAGTGGGAGGAGGGGGCAGTCTTGCAGGACTGAGCCCTTACCCTGTGACATCTGAGGCTATCTCCAGGTAGGTAGTGTCAGAATTGAGTTGAATCATATGACATCTATCTGGTGTTCAAGAATTGCTTATTACTAAAGGAGAGAAAATATCTTCCCCATTCTGAGTGGAATTGGTTGTAGAACTTTTAATTACCAATTAGGAAATGGGTAAATGTAGCTGTTTTGTTCTTTATTTTGATATTGAACTTCTGTATAAGTTATACATTGAAGTTCAATTTTTGGAAAATAGTGGTCTAATTTTTCCAATAGCATTTGTTAAATATACTATCATTTTTCCATTATATTACCTTTCCATTTTTGTCAAAAATTAGTTGACTCTATTTATAAGGGTCTGTTTATGAGGCCCTCTATTCTATTCCATTGATTTGTGTATGTATACTTTCAATCAATACTGCAGCATCATTTTTTATTGTCCTAGGTTTAATTTTTCTCCTCTTTCATTTGGAAAATTTTTCTTAAATATTGTTTCAGAAATGTTAGTTTCTGTTATCTGAAGATTCACTTAGCTGTCTTTGGAGATCTTTTCTCTTGTAACCAGTCACTTTCATCTGAAAGAAATTTCTCAGTTGCAATTTAGGATTGGATAAGGGTTAAGCATTGTTGCTAGAATGCTAGGATCTGTGAAGAGAAAGTTGGAGGGTGTCTCACCTCTCAGTCAGTAGACTTATTTGAGAGTAGATTCTCCAAGTGATCCAGATGTCCCTAAGTCTAGAGTCAGTTTGTTCATTCCTGGTTCTCCAGCAAGTAATGTCTTCTGCTAAGGCTCAGAAGAGGAAGTTTCATGGCTATTTGGGTTAAGGAAGGGGTGGATGGATTTAACTGCCCTTTTTAAATGTTTATAATCATTCTAGTTCTAAATGTTGTTGACATAAATTATCCTTTCCTCCCATCTCCTTATTGTAGGGTCTTGCCTTTTTATTTATTTACCATTCTATCATAAGAGTTTTGGGAGGAAACAGAGATAAATGAGTACTTCCATCTTGGCAGTCATAAAAATGCAATTCTCAGGTGTCTACTGCAGGGAGGAAGGGTCTTAAATAGAGTATCTTATAGTAAGCCATCAATATTGGGTAATGTGGGTCCTTCTAAGTTTCTTTACTTTGTCTCAATGGTCTGGATATTTTAGTCTCTTTTTTGCCATATAAATTTTAGAATCAGCTTGTTGATTACTCCAGAAAAAGAAAACAAAATGTAAAACAACCTTCTGTGACTTCCTTTAAAATTAGATTGAATCTTAGATGAAACTGAGGTGGACTGACATTTTAACAATATTGAGTCAATCCGGGAACACAGTATCCAGAAATGTGATATATTTAAGTCTTTTTATTTATTTTATTCAGTAATTTCTAGTGTTAAACATTCAATATTACACTTTTAAAGACTTTTTTAGTTTCATATTCCAATTGTTCATATTTATCATATACAAATAAAATAGATTTTCATTTATTAATCTTGCATCCTTCCACTAGGAGAGGAATGTTGAAGTTTCCAACTATATATTGTGGATTGTGTATTTCCCCCCTTTTCAGGTCTATTAATTTTTACTTCACTTATTTTAAAACCCAGATGTTAGGTATGCACACATCTAAGATTGTGTCTCTCTGTAAAACTGCACCTTGGTCTCTATGTAATGACCTTTGTTCTCCTTAATCATTTTTATTCTGAAGTCCACTTTCTTTGATAATATATGGAAAACCCAACTTTCTTTTGGTTAGCGATTGCATGGTGTGTTTTTGTCATCATAATTATGATTTTTGACTGAAAAATGCAGAGTTGGGAAAGGGAAGGGAAGGAAAAAGGTACAGTAAGTGATGTCCAAAGGAAACCTGGAGCAAGCTTTGAGTGACCCCTCCCAGTGATTCACACAGGATACCTTTACTTCTTCCAGGAAAGGTGTCTAACAACCTGGACAAAGAGTTGCCAATCAGAAAAGCTCATCCAACCAAGTTTTTCAAGATTTTATTGGATGTTATGTGGACATACAGCACCTATGTGACTGACTTTAGTTCCTTATCTAGAACCCAAGAGCAAAAGTAAATGTTCACCATAAATTACATCATTAGCATAAAATATCTGAACAAACTAATTTAGCATGATACAAGGTCTTAGGCCTGGAAATATATCCCTTTAGACAAAACATTCCAAGAGCAGGTTCCAGGAGCCAGACAAATGTCAGTCATGAAAACAAGGGTTTCTTTGGAATGTACAGATTTGCACAACCCAGAGCTGTTGAATTAACTTTTGCCATAGATATTACATAACTTTTTCCATTTCTTTCAATTTAATTGATCTGTGTTTTGATATTTAAAATGGGTTTACTTTAGGTGGAATATACTTAGATTTTGCTCTTTACCCAATATGGAGATTTCTGTGTTTTAACTATGTTTAGACTATTTGTGTTTAATGTGGTTATTAATATGGCTGGACTAAAATTTATCATCTTAAGCAGAACATTTTAACAAGAGAAATAAGGACACCTGGTGATCCAGGAGTGAGCTTTGTGGACCTTTGCAAACTCATGGAATTTTATGTAAAATTCTGTGCGTGTATATTTAAGAACAATTTTTGTGAGAAAGATCAAGAATTTATCAGACTCCCATATGTTGTCACCACACACACATACACACAAGTATTTACAAGAGGAAAGGAGCAGCAACATTTTAATAAATACCATTTTGAGCACATATTTAAATAAGGGAGCACTGTTGTAACAGAACTGCATTTATTAACTCAGACCCAATCTTTTTAACAATGCTCTGACAAATGTACTACAATTAACTATATTTTGTAGATGAAGAAACTGACAGAGATTAAACAACTTCTGTGGGTTTACTGGTACTAAGTGGTTAACTGGATGTCAAATCCAGGCTAGAGAGGACCCTCGGCAGTATAATCATAAAGCTCTCACGGACACTGAGATTGTAAGTCTGCCCATGTCTACACCAGCTGCAAAATAGCATCTTCCACAGATACCAATTTTCACTGGCAAATAACTGCAAAAAACATTTAATAAGTTCTACACTTTGGTAGTCAATTGTCCAATAATTAATAAAGAAATACAAAAAAGCAATCCAGAGGAGCTAGTGTGTGCTTTTAGTGGGCAGACATTATTTCAAATGTGAGAAACACAGATGCAGTTAGTAATTCCACGTCAGTATGGATTTTCTTTACACTTGGTTTACTTTATGCATGACATATTTGGCCATTTGAGCCTCTTTTTTTTTGCATAATCATTTACAGCTTTCTGTAGTTCAAGTTTAGAGTCTGAATAATATCTAACCTAACCATCATTCAAGCTTATTATTGCTGCAAGACTATAAAATATAAAGGGAATTTACATTTCACTTTGCAAATAAAGAAAATGCGTTATCTAAAAGCCACAGGTAAAATTGTGTGTAAGATCTCCCAGCTAAATCAGAAGAAATTCCCTGCACTATCAGGAAGAAGACAATTTCATACCAACAGAGAATACAATAAAACAGCCCTTGGATGGAGCATGGTTGGTAAGATCCAAGAATAGTAGAGGATCCAATGTAGCTGGGAGTTAAGTGAGTGATGAATTTGGTAGGATATGGTTCAAGCACTGACACTGATCTTGTAAATCCTTGTCAGGGCTTAGGGTTTTATTATGAATAAAATGAATTAATCCCACAGCTAATTCTGTCCAGGAAAAATGGTGGAAGCAGGGAGGCCAGTTAGGAGTGTTCTGAGATAACCCAGACAGGAGAAGATGCAGGCCACAGTATCACAGCAGTAGAGGTGATGACGTGTGCTTAAAATGTAGAAATATTTTGAAGAAAGAGTCAGCAGAATATGCTTTTGGAAGCAGTATATGGTATGAGAGAAGAGAGGAGTCCAAGATGACTCTAGAGTTTTTATCCATGCAACTGGAAGAATAGGTTGACTTAAACTGGAATTGGGAAGATGTAAGTAAAGTTTGCAGAGAAGATCAAAAGTTCCATTTGGCCATGTTAAGTTTGAGGAATCAATCACACACTCAATAAAAAATTTTGAGTAATGCTAAGTGCATAAATGAATAATATTCTTATATGAAATGAGACAAAGAAAGCATAAATTTCTTATAAAAATAAGCCTTTTTTTGTCAATTTCAACTTAATATGCCCATGATGTGCCAGACACTTTTCCAGGTTCTGGAAATACATTAGTGAAGAAAACTGATATAAATTATTGTTTTCATGATGACTATATTCTAGTAGGGAAAAGTAAAAAGTTGAAATTAAATAAATAAGCAAAATATATAATAGGTTAGAAGGCAACACAGGGTTTGAGGAAAAAATGTATTAAATGGCAGGAGGTATGATAGTGTCAGCAAGGTGGGGATGGCTGCTGTTATCAAAATTGTTACTGAATGTCTCACAAAAAATGGTTGTCCAGAACATCTAGGCAGTCACACAACACCTGGAGAGGCTTTCTCAGAAGTTATCATTTTTGCAAGGTGCTTGAGAAGAGGACTGTGAGCATTATTTGTAACCTTTAATTCACCTTAGGAGGACATTTCAAATAAATGAAATAAGTCTATAAATGTATCTAACACTATATATACTATTAATAGACATGAAGTTTGCTCATACCATACCTAAACTGTTCAGCTCCCACTTGTGGCCTGGTGAAGGGAATCTTGCTTTTCAGTTAGTATTATCAAGATATCATCTGTTCCCAGGAAAAGACAGAAAAAGAAGGATGAGAGCAAAATAAATACTTTGGAGAGGAAAGAGGCAGGATAGTAGAAAACTGAGTAAAAGAGTCCTATATTCTAAAGAATTAAGACCTAAGTTGAACAATCCGAGAATGGTAATAATTAACATGTATTGAGCTTTACTGTTTGACAGAAATTGTTCTAAGTGCTGAACAATAATTAACTCAATCTTCATAGCAACTCTGAGAAATAGCTACTATTCTATTCCCATTTTGTAGTTGAAGAAAGTGGGGGCTAATAATGTTTAAATAGCTTGTGAAATTCACACAGTTAGCGAGTGATGGAGCTGTGACCATCTGATGCTGCATCACATGTCCTTACCTGCTAGGTGATGCAACCTGCCTTACTTGCAGGTGAAAATAGGCTGCCCTACTTCTACATAAGAATTGTGACACATTCCTTTTAGTCATCTGTGTGCATTTACCAAAATAGACTACAGCGCTAGGGAAAACAAGGCTCAAGGTGAATGCCACACTGAAGAAATTTTTATTTGGGAAGTATCTTTTTTCCTATCAGACATGATTAGCAATATGTTGCATATGGTAAATTCAACTATATATAATTAATATATTTACACACCCACACATATTCAATTAGCCAGTATTATTAAAGTTGTAATCAGTAATCTGTAAATTTTCTCATTACATTATTTGAATGTTCACAAATTAGAATTGCATAAACATTCAACTACTCTGTTCCTCTGTACTGATGCTCTTTTTTAACCACTTTTAAGAGGTAATAGTAATAACAGTTTTTAAATTTGCATGAAATATTCCCTTTGATATTTACACCAACCCAAGGAAGTAGAAACTTGTCCCAATTTTGCAAGACAAGGATTTTATAAACTTAGATATTGTTACTCAGCTAAATAATATCAGGGCTGGGTCAAAGCCAGTTTGCTCAGTCTTGTGCCCCTCCACATTCTACTTTACCTTTAAACACAAATAGATTGACTGCAAAACATATAGAAAGTGTTCTATTATGCCTAAAATTATTCACGTTGTCACCTAAGCACCAGAATAACTTAGTGCCAACTCTGATTAATGTAATGACAGTGGAGGAGAGAAGAAAAAGATAAAAGGAAACAAAAAAAGAAAAACAGACTAAGGGCAGAGGGGAGGAAAGGAAATAGAAGTTTTTCTTTTAAAGAATAGCAAGCAGTTGGCTGTAGTATTGGTAATATGCAGAAAAGCAGTGACAAGGATTATGATAGCGGGTATCAAAGATAATACTTGACCTTTGAGTTAAGTTATCCCTGTTGCATAATGGAACCAATTTTTTTTCTTATTCTACTGTATGATGATGGTTTGCATTTTCTCTACATCTTGTTGATAATATACACAGTCATATTTAAGGAGGAAAATTAAGTATTTTTTAATTACTTAAGAAAATAGCAGTTGTCATGGTTGATGTTTAATTTAATTTTGACATTTATAAGAGCCAGTACACTTAATAGCAAAATCCCAAAGAGTTCACCTTCAGACTGTGAACCATGATCTGTAAAGCCTTGAAATGCATAGTATTGGGATATATGGTTAAAAGCCTGAGACGAGATGTCACCAGGAATGAACCTAGCAGCCTGTCCTACAATACATTACAAGTTCCTGTGGTCTGGCTTTGATTTCTTGGAAGGAAAATGAAGTTCATGAGCTTAATTTAATGGCTTTTACCAGGGTTTTAATTAAATATTATATTATCTTAAATTAATAAGGCCAGTTATTGGACTTTCTGCCAAAAAAATTTAAATGTCATCAATTTCATGAACATGAAGCATTATTAAGGTCAGGTAAATACAATAAAAAGAAAGAGTCCAGAGATGAGAATGAGGCAAGTTAGAAAGTTAGAAAGTGAGGTCTTAAAAAACTTCATTGAAATCTTATTTATGTTAAAATGTCTCATCTTCCTATATTTATCATTACTGATTTTTCCAAAGAGAATCTAGCTTGTTCTTCCTCAAACATTAGATATGATGGGTTTCACTAAAATGGCATAACTTGTAAAATTCCCTGGGAAATCTTACAAACACCTGAATGAACAAGCAGGTGTTTATTCTATCTACTTAACGTCTATTAAATTATAGATATACAGCTTTGATGATAAGTTCACTTTCACAAACTGTACTTCTTTTGGTCCCATGGTACAAAAACTCAGCTCAAGGCACTTGCAGTTAACACAGTGTAAAAATAATGGAAATCTTATAATGTAGTGATAGATTATAGCTGACTGTGTGTTGCAGGGATGGAGGGGGGCAGTATGCCTTCCATAGGGAAGCATAAACATGCTCCATTTCACTAAGTAACAAAGAATAGGAAAAGTGTCATATATATGAGGGGGAAGTGTTGCAAGCAGAAAAACAAGTTTAGAAAAAGAAGAGAATCAGTGGCATAAACAATTTTAACACTTGCAGAATTGTGGGATGAATGTGAACACATGAGGCTTCTTAGTTGTACTATGACATGTAGCATTTGAGAGAAGGTAACAGCAAGCTCTTATATCACTAGCAATGTGCTCTCAGAATTCAGCAGGCAGTCAGGTAGAGAAAGAGCAAGGTCATGTTCCCACAGAGAGGTACTGACATTCTTTATTTCCACTCTTTTATGCAATTGCACAGACAAAGGGTAAATATGGATTATTCCTCTTTCAACTTTGCACTTCATCATGTAGACTGTACTATCAATAGTGACAATGAGATGAAAGATAGATTTTTCTTTTTAATAATTTTTACCTTTTTTTACTTTCTTTTTATAAGGAATGACACTTTTGCATTTATTCTCAAAATAGCATTTATAAAAACGAAGCCAACCTATAACCCCATTTTCTTATATCTACCACTAGCTGATCAGATGATATAAAGATTTACATTAAATTGCTAGGAAGAAGCCTTTAGGATATAGAGGAAGGAATTTCTTCTGAGAAATGGAGTCAATAACATTCTCACATTAAAAGAAGGTGCTTTTGGATGAATATCATCTCCTTATTATTCAATGTCACATAGCTAAATGAAAAGAATATAGATTTCATCATGAAATATTGCCCTTTGGAATCCTGTTTAAAAATAAGCATATTATCTGTAAAGCAATTTATAAAAATATAATTAGAACACTGCACTCAACAATAACAGGATTCATATTCTTTTCAAGGACTCACAAAACCCTTAACAAAATTAACCATATGCTAGCTGAGGATATAAGTCTCAACAATTCTCAAAATTGAAATAGTCATGGTCTACTTTCTAGCCACAATGGAATCAATCTGAACATCATTTAAAAATTCACTAACAAGTCCAAACTGCAGAAACATTAAATAATATATTTTTATAAAATTTATCGAACAAAAAATAAATTAGAATAAGAATTAGAAAATATTTTAAAATAATAATAAGCAATTTATCAAAATGAATGGAATGTAGCTAAAAACAGGGCTTACAGAGAAATGCAGTTTTAAAGACATACTTAATCAGAAGGTTAAAAATCAATATCCAATATTGCTTTTCAAGAAACTACAGCAAAAGTAACCTGCATGAAGTAGATAGACTATAATAATAAAGCTAAAGTTAGAAAAAAAGTGAAATGGAAAACAAACATACATCAAGAGTGTCTAAAGGGAAAAATTTTTAAAAAAAGATTGAGAGAGAGAGAAACACTGCCGATATCAAATTTGTAAAGGGCCCTAAAGACATAAGAAGCATTTATTCAGAAATTTAGGCAAAATAGACAAATTTCTTAGACACATATTATATCAAACTGATATAGTAAAAAGATCTGCAAATTCCTGTATCTATTATATATTGAATTTATTATTAATTTTTTGTGACGAAGAAAATGTTCCCTAACAAAAATTTAGGAAAGGGGTAACACTAATCCTATACACCTTGAATAAACTCTTTTAGGAAAAAGAAGGGATATTTCACTATTTTTTTTCACCAGGCAAGAATAATGTTAACACCAAAACCTGACAAAGCTACAGTCTAATTTTTCTTTTAAACACTGATACAATAAATTATAATAATAATATTAGCAAATTAGTTTCAGTGATATATAAAAACAATTATACATCATAAATAATTGACTACAGGAATCAAGGTGACCTCAACATCTGAAAATTAATCTATATATTGTGTCCTATTGACTGCAAAAAGAGAAAAATATCTAATGATCATCGCAATAGATACAGAAAAGCATTTGATAAAACTCTACAAATATTATTGAAAACAATTAATGAAATTTAAATAAACAGATATACCAAACCATATTAGTTATTAGAAAACTCAAAGTTGAAAGTAAGTGAATCTCCCCATATTGATCTACAGATTTAATAAAATTGAAGTCAAAATCTCAGCCTTTTTGGATAGAAATTGACAAACTGATTCTAAAATTAATAAATCAGCCAATCTTGAAGAAGACAAACCAAGTTGGAAGATTCAAACTACCAAATATGAACACCAATTGTAACACTACGGTAACAAGGCCTGTGTAATATTGGCATAAAGGTAGACAGATCAATGGAACATTATAAAGTCTAGAAATAGATCTCTATACTCCCCTGAATTCAGGCAATACTGTGTGAAAACGATGGCCAATTAAAAATCATGAAAAATTGTAAATTTTGACTCTTACTTTAAGCCTTGCAAAAATTAAAAATTGTAGATGGATTGAAGGTCTAATGGAAGCTTTAGTTCACACCTCAACAGGTGCATGCATATTTATAACAGCTTTATTTGGAATTAACCAAAAGTGGCAACAATCCTGATGTCCTTTAATGGTTGAATAGTTTACACAAATTGTGGTAACTCATACCATAGAATACTACTCAGCAAAAAAAGAAATGAACTACTAATGCATACAACTTGGTGAATAACTTGTTGAATCTCCAGGAATTTATGCTGAGTGAAAAATGCCAATCCCAAAAGATTACACTTATGTATGACTTCATATATAACATTCTTAACATGTTATATATTATAGACAAAATTATAGAAATGGAGAACAGATTAGTGGATGCTAAAAGTTAAGAAAGGGTGGGTCTGGAGGGAAGTGGGTGTGCCTATAAAAAGGCAACATGAATGATCCTTGTGATGGAAATGTTCCATGTCTTGACTGTATCAATTTTAATATCCTGGTCTTGATGTTGCACAATAATTTTGCAACATGTTACTATGGAGTAAAACTAGGTAAAGGATACATGGATTTACACTGTATTGTTTCTTACAATTGCATGTGAATCTGTGATGATCTCAAAATACAAAAAAATTAAAAATGTAAGCTATAATTATAAACTTCACACTGATTAGTTTACAAAATAGTAAACAAAAAATCAGAAAAGGTGATAATTAATCAAAGAACAGAAAACATTTCAAGAAAGCATTTAATCAGTTTTTTTTCTGCTGTTACATAGATATGGTTTCAGTGTAGCTTTGTATGCACTGGAGAGAGAGTCGTGGTTCTATGTTCCTTTCTACTGTTGATGTACTACTGTTGTATGTGATGCAGCAGTGAGCCTACGTACTTAATCACCTTTTAATGAAAATTGGAATAATAATGCCAGCTTCTTTAGAAAAAAAACCTTGCACAACTTGACAGCAACTCAATTTCCACAGTCAGTTTGCAGAGTTTGAGAAGACTTGGATGGAAAGAATAAAACTAGGAGCATTGCAGCATTCTGTTAAAAAAGGATTGCTATTTGGATAAGTCAAGTAACCTTAAGGGAAGTGGTTCTTTGCATAGCTGAAAAGAGATGGGATATGAACACCTTAGAAAAAGAATTCTTTATCTCTGAATATAATATTGGTAATAATGAAAGTATTATTTAATATACACCTTGTGACTAAATGAAATGCAACACACACTTAAGTAGCCATTTAATGTTAACCCAGCATAGTATTAAGAACATTTTTTTTCACTAGTTAGAACTTAAGTATTCAAGCTCTATTGTCAGGAAACAAGAGAATAAAATAGCTGTCATGAGATTTATAAATCAGATCTAGGAAGGGATGACAAAACTGCAGAGGTTTTCTTTTTGTCTATTTCACGGACAGCTTCTGAAGATATTGACTCTTTATAAAGAATGGAAATTAGAAGTCAGAAAAGTTTCATTTATTACATTATTGTCCAAGCACCTAGAAAATGTGCCCAATGGCATATTTTCCTCCTCACTTTCTATTTGTTTTACTTTTACCAAATATTGCCATATGCAGGGTCCATATAAATTTTTGGAATGTTGAAAGTTTTCTCATTTTCAGTAGAGAGTTTTTCTTTATGTCTTAACCTTGTTTTATAATAATATTTTAAAAAGACTGTTGCGAGTAGCAGGGTCCAAGATGGCGGCGTGGTA
>CM052541.1:155744424-155801064 GCA_028533065.1 Trachops cirrhosus | reverse complement strand
GGGCTGGAATGGGAATAAAGGATGGAAACTGTACTGAATAAACTAAAATAAAAAAATAAAAAATAAATAAATAAAGTAGCAATAACAGCAACCTAAATTTTAATAAAAAGTATATGTAAAAAATAAATAAATAAATAAATAAAAAGACTGTTGCTTCGCCGATCCCCCACACCTTTTTTAATTTATTTTTTTCTATTGGATAGGTTTCTGGAAACCATTGCATTGGTCTGGTGTTATCCAATCCTCATTCCTTCATGGGCCACCATGGGCCAGGAAATGAGGCAGAAGCAGTAAGGGTCAGATCTCAAGACTGCAATTATCTTTCACTCCCCACCACAACTTGTAACTGCAAACCTGCTCACTGGCCCTTCATGGAGTTTGAAATACTCATCAGTTGTTTCTCCCCAAGCAGAGATGCTGCATTGACTACTCCTGACCAACATGTACTCATTGTCTCTTCAAATCTAGTTGGAATTTGAACCCAGTATGCTTCATTCCTCACTGATGCTGCTCCGCTCCAGGCAGCATCACCACATTCGCTGTTTTTGATGTGCAGTAATGTTGATTCTTTAACATTAGCTTCTTCCGCTCAGATCTGCAAGTCTGACTCAGACTAGGGCCATATTAATGAGGTAAGGGGACAAAGTCAGTTAAGGAACATACAGCATCTGGCTTTTTCTTGGAGGCTCTGTCCTCTTTCCCAGCCAGGTGACAACGTTACATAGCAATAGAGACAACGACTGATGAGCTTCCCTAACTGCTCAGCAGGCTTAAAGTTTTCAAGTGATTTGAGAAACTAATTAAAAGTTTCTCTGAGTTATTAAACTTTAGATGATAAACTCAATAGTTGCATTCAAAATCAATTTATTAACTAGAAATAAAAGACTTTACAGTAGAAGCCCAGAATGTGTTTGTTCTCATTAACCACACACTGACAATTAACATAGGCAAATGAGAACCTGTGAAAATCCTAGTGATAACCTTGTCTACCTCTATCTACTATTGTAAGCTAGCCTTCCGAAAAGGTGCCAAATGAATTGGATAATGACTTTAGCCTGAATCTAGTCACTCTGCTTTTATGGGCAGCTGCATTTTAACAGGTGAAAGAAAATCAAGTGGTAATGCTAATCAGTGAATTAGTTTGAAAACTGGAAAACAGTGTCTATAAATTCAAGAATATAAGAATTTTCTCACCAAGCCTATGTATTGCATCTTTAACTTTTTCTAGCCATACTTCTATTTTCATAATACATAGATTTCTATATATAATACCATATATAAAAGTGATTTTTTAAAGCAATCTAGAAGTGAATTTTAGAAAGCAAAGATATTTGGCAATGGCAAAAGTGTTAATAATGATTACTTTTCAATAAACATGTATACTGTAATACATATTGATCATCTCACAGCAGTTAAAATTTAACTTAACAGAAAATTAGAGAATATCAGATATAAAAGGCCATGTAATTCAAACTCCCAGTTCCAATTAGAACAGCTACAACAACCAATATTATCTCCACAAGTACTCATGTACTTGTATAGTGTATAGGTATAGTGTATAGTGTATCATGTATAGTGTATAGGTATTACTACATAAAAGTTAATCAGTTGCTTGTGGAAAAATTTCCTCAAGTCAATGACATACCTAAATTTCTTGGGAAGAGTCACCATTCTAGATCAAACTGCAACACCCTTATTTAAGTGTCTGCCTTAATTTAAGTTTATCAGATTGACCTGAAAGTCCTTCGCAAGTCCCACGAAAAGGCAACAATAAATAAAAGCTTTAGGAGAAAGACTGAGTAAAGCACAATAATACAAGCTCCCAAGAAACCTTCAAACAAGGATTGAGACTGCATTAATTTTCTATTGCTGTTATAACAAATTGAACAGCTTAAAAAGAAAAAGGTCCATTGCCGGGGTTTGGTTGGGGAGGAAGGAATGAATAGGCAGAGCTCAGAGGACCTTTAGGGCAGTGAAACTGTTCAGTGTGATGCTGTAATGTGGACACACATTATAAATTTCCATAACACCGAGAGTGAATCCTCACGTTAGTTTTGGACGTGGGTGATAATGATGATAATGCAAGTTCATCAGCCATAACAAATGCACCACTCTAGTGGAAGATGTTGACAATGAGGAATAATGAGGGAGGCTATGCATGTGTGGTGCACACGGTATATGGGGAATTTTTATACCTTCCATTCAGTTTTGCTGTGAATGTAAAACTGCTCTAAAAAACAAAATGTGTATACATATAAAGAAAATTAGAATTTATTTATAAAAAATGCGTGTTTATTATTACATGTTTAAACTTCAGTCACCTTCAAAGTACTCTCCATTTGATACAACACTTATTTCCACTGCTCAAAACAGTTTTTGGACTCATTGATTTTGATGTCTTTCACGGCTCCTGCTGATTTTTGTTTCACCTGTACCACATCAGGAAAATATATCCTTTTAAGGACCATTTTCATCCAGGGAAACAAAAAAAAAAGTCATTCGGGGAGAGATGGAGTGCATAGGGAGGATGGGGTATAAGGGTCATGTCGTTTTTGGTCAAAAACTGCTGAACACTCAGTGCAGGGTGGGAAGGTGTGCTCATAAATCACCCATCATGAAATGGGCAAACACATTGAAAGAGTCTTCAGACAAAATTCACTGAAGTGGAATGTGCCCTCTCACAATAATGCCAGCTAGTGCACTAATACAGGTGGGTTCCTAGAACACTCACCTATTGGGGAAGCTTATACTACAAGGGGCTCACCCTGTAGAAGACAATTTGGGTTTTTTGGGTCCCCCCTCATGTATATATGATAAATGCCCACCTATTATTTGTAGATCTATAGGCCAGAAGTCAGAGTACAGTATGACTGGCTTCTCTCCTTGAGGTATTACAATGCTAAGTCAAGGTATCAAGCGGCCTGAGTTTTACTGAATGCTCTGAGGAAGAATCTGCTTTCAGACTCAAACATGTTGGTTTACAGAAATCAGTTTTGTGCCACTATAGGGGCGTGGTCCTTGTTTCCTTGCTGGAAATGGTCAGGGGTTGTCCTCATGTTGCAGAGGCCATCCACATTCCTTCTGTTAGGGCCTCCTCCATCTTACACACCCTACAGGGTGTGTAGACTCCCAATTCTATTCCTCCTTCTGCTTTCCAATTTGCATCAGCCTTCGCCTTCCCCTTTTGCCAGCTTCTATTCTTAAAGGACTCATGTGATTACATCACCTCCACTGATAATCCAGAAAAATCTCCCTATTTTAAAGTTAACTGATTAGTAACTGTATTTATTTAAAGCCCCCTCAGAGCAGTACCTAGTCTAGTGCTTGCATAAGCAGGAGTTGGTAATATCAGGGGTGAGGGGCAGACAACTTTAGGATCTCACCTGCCACAGGGCCCCAGATGCACACCCACTGCACTGGGTGAGATTTAGGGAAAGGAAAGCCAACTGCACCGATATTATTTATGGAAGTAACCGTAAGGCCAACATTGTTTTTTTTTGTTTTCAGTTTTTAGGAATTGAACTTTTTTGTGGCTGTTTGCTTATTATCTTTAATTTGAAATTTAGTTTGTGAATTAAAGTGAATCTGATCATTACAGAACATTTGAGGAAAAAAAAGAAAAAAAGGAAAATGTAAAAGAAGGTACATATTGTTCAATCACTCATGTACTATATTAACAACTCATGTGTTTCTTATACATGCGTTAGAAACTGCTGCATACAATGTGCATACTTTTTATACTTAAAATATATGTGTATATATTTTATACTTAAGTATAATTATAATAACAATTATTTAAATTTCTGAATGGTGGTAAACTGTGGGGAAGTTTATTCCTAGAGAATTTTGTGAGGAATGCAATGATAGGATCATTCATACCCATCATAAATAATAATAATACACTGGATTTCTTAGGTAAAGCTTCATTTATGATCTGGAAGGAGGCAACTAGTCAGTCTTATTAGAAGTATAATTAAATGGCCAGTTCAAACACATGTGGCTTGGTAAAATGGTATTTCACACTGTGAGTTGGTGATGTGTTTGTTGTGAACAAATTCTATTTAGCTTTTGTCCCTAAAATTCCAAAGTCTTGAGCTGCTATTTAGAATTTCCACAGTCAACTGGAATATGACTCTAAATAACTTTTTGAAGAAGTTTTTAAAGGCATTTTGTCTGAATCTTAGTATAAATGAAAATGTTTTATTATTACTTTCACATTTAAAATATATCTCAGCTGGCCCTGGCTGGTGTGGCTCAATGGATTGAGTGCTGAACTGTGAACCAAAGGGTCAGTGGTTCATTTTCCTCAGGGCACATGCCTGGGTTGTAGCCATGTCCCCATTTGGGGGCACACAAGAGGCAACCACACATCGATGTTTCTGTCCCTCTCTTTCTCCCTTCCTGTCCCTCTAAAAATAAATAAATAAAATTTTTAAAAAATAAAATAAAATATATATCATCTGGATATAAAATACAGGGTCCAGCAGAAGTAAGACCTGCTTGAGTGTGGTTGGAAGGGTAATATCATGGGTGTAATAATTTATAGTTTTAATTTGAACATTCCACCTAAAATGTCATATGGTGTGCTTGAGTGTGATATTGTTATGTTATAGAATTACATGCTTATGGTTTTGTAATAAAAGATTTTATAATAAAGAAGGGGTGTTATTTGTGACCCTGCATATTGAATTACAAACTTTTCTCTGTCAAAACTCTAAGACTTCCTGCATCTAATTTTGATATTTAGTTGTAAGAGAGAAGACTAAATTTAAGATGACTTGTATTTGGGAGATAAGCAGAACTTGTCACCTGAATGCATTATAAGAGCTTGCATTTTGTTATAACTAAAATAGAAAATTCAAGGATTTTCTAGATGGAGATCTCTTTCTATGTGTGTTTTTTTTTCTTGTAGCAACACTTTTTTATGTGTATCCTGAGTTCTGTAATGGATCAAAAATAAATCAATTTTATATTACTGCTTCTATGATTATTTTGGTATTTTCTCCAAGAATGCTAAAAGCTCTTTAATTAAATCTTTGTTTTCTGATTTCATGTGTCATAGTCCCTGTCATTGTTTTAGTCTTGTTTTTCCCTGAGTATTCTGGAAAAGTGACTTTGGAAGAGTGACTCGGGTATTTTGTTCTACACCATCAGTGCAATTTGACTGTGTTAATTCTGCTATTGCCTTTTTAGCTTTTTGAAACTAAACATTTTTACAAAATGTCGTGGGTTTTATGTCTTTAACTATTCCTTTTAAGTGATTTCTGTTTCTTTTTCATACAACTCATTTTTTCCTACTTGCTATTAAAAATAACAAATGGGGTTTTATAATTTCTAGCTCTTAGAAGAAATAATTGCCAGGGTTTCTGAGTCTTCAGGAAGATACTGTCTTGTTACTGTTCTACAGCAGGAATTCCCAGGCCCATGTTTGTGTCTTGGCTCTGAGAAAGGTGAGGGCTGTGTCCAAAGACTGTTTGCCAAGCGACAATGTGCATGAATACTCTTGATCTTGTTATTTGTTCATTCCAGTGCAAGTCAACTCTCTTTTTCAGATGGCTAATTGGGAAAAAGAATAAGGCTCTAGATTTCAAAATGAATGTACTTAATTAAGCTGTTTTACTGAAGGCAGTTTTTTTCACTTGTATGTCGTACTCCTCTGTTTAGCTTTATATCTCTGAGTAGGTAGGGCACTTGTACTTCCAAAATGTTTATTGTGCATTGGTGACAAAGCTAACCCTAACTCCTTTAACTACATTTAGCCTAGACTAATGAGACTCCAAAAAGGCCTAGTTTTGAATCTCTACTTTATCAGTTTTTAGTGGTGTGGCTTTCAGAATGTTTCCTAACCTCTTTGATTCAGCTTGCTAATCACTTACTTCTTGAGATTGTTGTATAAATTATATGAAAAAAAAGACATGTAAAGTTTCCAACACTGGGCATGCCACACAGATAAAAATATGTGGGAGGTTTGTTAACAATGATTTATTATTATTAATATTAATTATTATTTATTATTATTTCCAGGATGAAATGAATCCCCATCAATTATTCTTTCTTCCTGTCCAGGTTTCTCCCTCAGATTTCAACTAAAGATAAAAAGCAAATTTATACTGAGGGGTGAGGTGAGGATGGGCAGAGGTCAGCACTTGGCCTCAATAAGTGGCATATCCCCAGGAGCGACGGTGGACTGCTTTTTCTGTCGATGTAGATCTTGAATGTAGGAGCCAAAAGGCAGAATGCATTTTCTAACTATAATTGCAGGCAGTGGCTATATTAACCATCAATTTTGTTTTTCAGTTCCATTCCCTCAGGCTCCTTAGTGAGAGATAATCTTTCATCATTTGTTAGAATATGTTGATAGGCATCCTTTATTGTTAAGATGTTTTTGTGTGTATGTACAGTCCTTACTACGAATTTTAGTGGGTAGTTGACTTCCTTCAGAGGCTGATGCTGGATATCACTTGGAACAAAAATCTGTGATTTAGTAAAATCTTCCTCTATAACTCAAAATTCTTGAGGCTTTATTGGCAAAATTTTTAATGTGTTTCTTCCAGATGGTAATTATGTGATAAATTAGTTAAGTTCATTGGGGAAACACTGGATTAGGACAAAAAAATAGATAGTTTCTTTATTACATTAGTACTTGAGACCTGTAGTACATTATTGTGCATCATTGGTCCCAGAAGGCATATAAGGTTCCTCACATTAGTGTGATCATGGAAAACATCTGGGAGGTGACTAGCCACAGTGGGCATTCCCGATACACCACCTAGAAACCCCCGCGTCTTTCACTGGCACTCTGCCCCAGCTTTTGTTTGCTTTACTGTTAAACTGCCCCATCTGAAAATGTCTTCCAAGGATTACGCTCGGGCACTGGCACTGCCTGCCAGTTGGAAGAACAGGGATCGCATGGAAATTTATATCCTCTTCCATTCCTATACTGACCCTTCCCACCCCTGACTCACAGCCAATGACTGACAGACTGGTGTGGGGATACAAAGGCCCAGCTCTTTTCCTGGGGAAACAGTCAGGTGTGCTCCGCACTTCCTTTGGATTAAGCCAAATCTGGGATGCCATCTGTCTTACATCTTTACTTGGCGGCCATATTCCTTGCCCTTCTTTCCATTCCCCCACCTCCCAGGGGTTTCTTTTTGCAGCATATGCTAAATAAATCTCTGGCATTCAAATCCTCGGTGCAGGGTGGCTTTCTAAAGGACACAGTCTAAAGCAGTAGCCTATTTTGGACCTATGACTTGAGAAATAAAAATTAGAAACATTGCTTTATAACATTATGATTGCATTCAAAATATCCAGGAGTGAATTTTAGAATCTGTATTTTAATGAGAAGCTGAAGTCACTCAATGCAATTTGATGTTTAAAAATAAAGTAACAGTGTGGCTCACTTTATTGGAGCATCATCCTGTCCACCAAAAATGTCACCTGGTCTGGGCACATGGCTGGGTTGTAGGTTCCGTTCGGAGTGGGGGCACGTGCAAGAGGCAACAGATCAATGTTCCTCCCTCACACTGACGTTTCTTTCCTTCTCTTTCTCTCTCGCTTCCCCTCTCTCAAAAAAGAATAAGGCAACAAGGAGTATATATTAATTCATATTAAATATGTCCCAATAAAGATCTTCCACTGTTGTCTATTGGTTCCAGTTTGTATCACTGCATGCTTCGGAAATATTCTTGTACTTCCTTTTGAAGACTTTTATCCTTTATCAATTATTTTAAGCAATAACTTCAAGAAACTTTCACTACCAAAAGTAAAATTTATATTAGCATATCTGAATTACAAATAACAATCTATTAGAGCTGGGAGAGACCTTAATGACTATCTATTTTAACCCTGTCATTTAAAGACAGAAAAACTTAAATTCAGAAAATAAAAGTTATGGCTCAAGGTCACATAGCATTTCCCATGTTTTTTTGAATCCTATTCAGATATTTAATTTATACACAAGGGTGCTTTTTTAATTTTACAGATAATGATTGAACAGGAATGACATATTTTTGGCATGTTCATTTTAACAATACTTCTATTCACAAAAATTGATCATTGCTCTATATAAAGATCTTATTTAACATTCAGAATCCCACAAATTGAAAACTGTTTTTTTTGTTTATTTTGATTGTGAAGAAGGAAGAAGTATTTAAAAATTCATATATGCAGCAAGATGCAATGAAAATTAGTAACATTTTCCATGATTTAACTTTGAAATTTTTAGCTCTGGTAAAAATCTTAATAATATGGGTCTCAAAATAGAAAGAAAATTATCTAGATATCACTTGCTTAAATACCAAGAATGCTCAAGTTATAATAAAATTTTTGTTCCAAGTGAGGACAGCTTCAAGAATGAAAAAAAAGGTGCTATTAGTGATTATTCTGGATCTGTCCCAGCAAATTGAGATATGTGGTCTTTCTTCCCATGAATGTGTTAGTAGACTCTGCAAATCCTACCTCCCCCAAAGAGTTCCTCCTCCATCCTCTCACAGACAGCTCTTTTCCTCACTGACCACCTGGAGCCCTAGGGCATTTCTCTTTTCTATCTGCTGTTACTTGATCAGTTTCTCTCTCTGTGCGTCTTTCTTTCTGTCTCTCTCTCTCTTTCTTTCCGCGCCTCATAGTCCATCATTTACCCTTCACAATGACTGGAATAGCACACTTCTAATCACTGATGTCTAATAAGTAATGTTTCAACTTAATTACTTAAGAATCAGTCGGTTATAGACCACTGGACATTAACATAAAAATAACACAGATACCGTCAGTTATGTCAGGATCAAAAATCTTTTTTCTATAATTTGTTACCAAACACAGAAATACTTAGGATAAAAAGAAGTGATAGTTAGTGTTCACTTGTGATGTGCATATCAAAGAGTTTCAGAAAGATTTGCTGAAAGAATAAAATATATGTGTAAGTGCCTTAATTATTTTTTACTTAGATTTTATATTTTACATGATATAAAGAATTCAGAGCCATTACAGATGTTTAGTGACAAGTCAGATATTTCTTTACTTTTTTATTCTCTTCTTGCAACCCAAACTAATTCTCTAGGAGTTAGTGATTCTTCTAATTACATGAAAAGCTCAGTGAATATTGGGGAAAACAGAAATTAACAAAAGCAAAAAGAAAAGGTAATGCAAATTCTCCCCTTCACGATTTACTTGCATGTAATGTAATGCTTTTTGAAGTTGGTAGTAATTAGCATCTCTGTCCCCTTGTTATATTTAAGAAGACCATTACAATATCCATCCATAGTCATAAAATCAGCTTATGCAGTTATTGCACTGAGGCATTAATATTTTTTACAATTTTTACTTTGCATTCTTCCTTCATGGAGTTTGAGAGTGTGGTGCCTATTTTTTCATCCATGTTTCTTCCCCACAGAATTCAGAAAATCCTATAGGTTAGATGGTAACATTTACTGATGATGATAAAGATTAATTTGGAATCTATTGGCATTGAAAGTGCTTATTCCATGTTACAGAAAAGCTGAAAATGGCAGTAAGGTGTATAAAAACTGTCAATCCCATGCATCAATTTTGTTAACTATCACTGTTAACTTCCCTAATTAGGTGAGTTGGATAATTCATACAGCCTGCCAGTAGACAATTTTATAAGTGTTTGCCAAGGACAAATTTGACATCAAAGAGATTTAATAAAGATTGAACAGATTTTGTTTGAAAATATATATTTTCATATGTTATCTTACTTTATCCTTCAAATAATGTTGGCAGACAGGCTGATATGATGATTTCTGTTTCTGAGATGAGAAGACCTGGCTGATAGAGATGAAGATATTTGCTCCATGTCTATGCGCCCACCAAGCGACCAATCTGTGACTTGAACACAGGTTACTCTGTAACTCCAAGTACGCTGTTCAGTATAACAAGAGGGCTAGGAATTCTGCCCAGATGTGAAGCACCTGTCAAAATAACTTTTACTTCAGTTCCTTCTTATCAATATCAATTTTATTACCTCATGATATGAGAATGTGATATGAGGTCTGGCTGGGGCAGTAAGAAAATAACCTTGAAAGTCAAAGCTTGTGTAATTTAGGACAAGTCACTCAATGTCACTATCAATTATTCTTATCTTTAAAAGAAAATTAAGATATCTGTTCCTAAGAGTTGTGAGCATTAAATGAAAAAGTAACTGACACTGCATTTTATTACCTATATGATAGTGTTTACATTTATCTGTTTTAGTTCTAAGACTAGATTGAATGTTTACTGAAAATTCTTAGGCAGGGAATTTTGTTTTCACGAAGTACCAATGAAGTGAGTGTTTACATGTCACACATACTGCATATTCCTTCGTTCTACCTGCCAAATCTCGTAATTCCTACTGTGCGCCTAAACTCTTAAGAGCAGGGAAGGTATCAGAAACCTGAAACAAAGTATCAAAGATAGTTTTTGTCTAAACAATCTTTATATGCTGATTACATTTTTATTTAATATTAGCCTTGTTAGTGTAAGTAGCTCTCTGAAGATCATACACATTCAGTTGTAACAAAATGTCGATCACCTATGAACATGTGCAGGATTAGGCACTTATTACTCAATGATTTTGTGAGAAATGAGACATTATAAATTGAAAAATATCCATTTGTGATCATTGATTTAAAACTTGGCACAGAATAAACCATTTATCCCCTCTACACCATCTTCCTATATAGAACATAAGAATTTGTACTTGACAAAGCATCTAGATGGATGAGGCAGAAAAATTAAGCCCTTTAAATAGAGAGTAGGGCTTAATTTTTAGCCCTGCTCTCCAGTTAAAAGAGAAAGCCTGGGGTGATTTTTTTTCACAAATTGTGTTGCAAATAGGCTCCAGCCTAACAATGACAATACTATATAGAATTAAAGATAGTAGCCAATAGCAATAAAAATACATTGAACAACTTCCTGCTCTCCCGGGACAATTGGTGAAAAGAATATACTATATTTTATGGTATTGGTTAATTTCTGTCTTTAGGAGTATATAGCACTTTTCTATAATTGCATAAGACCAAAGATAAATCACATTGTGAGCTGACTCCCATTCTGACATATTTATACATCCCAGTGGCACATCCACACATATTTTTAAAAGCATCCTTTCACCTTTAACTTAAATATGTGTGTGATGATTTTGCAACTTAAGTATAAAATGTTAAGTCATTGTTTTGCTTTCTGAGATTATTTTTAATACACTATATAAAATAAGTATGTCGCTTGTATTCAGTAGACACTTCTTTGCATGCATGCTGGTTTTCACCCTATGCCCTTTCCCCATTTCTAATCCCTGTGATACTGAGCCCTAAAATACCAATCTATGTGGATTCCATCATCTGGACCCTGTTGCCATGGGGTCTCCCATGAGTTCAGCCAATGGGAGGCACCAAAGAGCAGAGAGCAGGCACAGGGAAAGGTCAGGGTATTGATTCCACCTTACCCCACCCTCAGATTCCCCTGTGGCCCCTGCTAGGCTGAGGATCTGGTAGAGTCTATGTTGCTTTAGAGCTGCAGTTTCTATGGAGCAGTCTCTCTTCCCAGAGCTTCAGCTCATGCCCTTTCTGGCTTAAATGGCTGTGGTTTTTCTATTGTTCCTCTTCGGTGTTCACTGCTTAGTAAATCCCCTCTTCATTAAACTCTTTACAGTTAATCCCTTTAAAATGAGGCAAGTATTTCTTATGGCCCTGACTGACACAACTTGCTAACATACTATTTAGACTATTGAGATCCCAAATCCATTTGAATGTGATATACGGAGGTGTTTCTATACTAGTGTAATGGAACATTTTTAAAGAAAAAGAAGTCTTGTGCATCCCAATTATCACTTAAAGTCAAACATATATTAACTAAAAGAGTCAACCAAAATTATTTACAAATGAAATACAATTAAAACTACCGAACAACTAAATAATTAAATATTTTGCTGTGCCAAGTGTTTTTCTGAAATTAAATAACTATTTTATTCAGATAAGACACCATCAATATACTAATGACACTATGCAATTTTGGGATTCTTTCTCCTTTCAGGAATCTATGTAAAAGACACCTGCATCTGTGCAGGGCACCCAATGAAACAAACTGGTGCCATCTTGAATTCTTTTCATCTACCCCACCACCACCCCCCGGCATACAATTAAGCCACTTATTTCTATCTTTAATGCCACAATAACACTGCAAAGTGTTCTTTTCTATATCCTGGATAATTGAATCAACCTAAACTTTCTCTAATATTATCCACTCTAATATATTCTCCACCCCGAATCATGTGTCATATTTATAACATGAAAACCAGGTCATGTCACTTGCCTTCAAATCTTCTAATGGCCTTCTATAGTCCCTTTGACAAAGTCAACACCCTTTGCAGTGTTTATAAGGCCTCATACAGGAGGTTTGTCAATAAAGTGTCCACCTATGTGCTATGAAAAATAGAGACATTTATTGAAGAAGGTAGTAATACAAAAAACATTGTACATAAGACAATTATGCCTCAGTCCTCTTCAAAGTAGGCACCCTGAGATCTTACACAGTTCTCCCAATCACCATCAGCTACTCAGTCATGTTTTCCTAAATCTCATCAATGGTCTGAAATCTCTTCCCTGTCAAAGATGATTTTAGTTTTGGACAAAGCCAGAAGTCACAGGATATCAAATCTGAGCTGTAGGGGCCTGGGTGACCTGGGTGATTTGATGTTTTGCTAAAAAAACTCTGTATAAGACATGATGCATGAGCAGGTGTGTTGTAGCTGCCAATCTGAGTTGCCCATAGCTGTAGCCTTCTGAATTATCCAAATAGTTTCCAGACAGGAAATGTTCAAGCTTAACACAAAATCTGATGCAGATTCATTGCTCTACTCCCTCAGTCATTTTGAATGTGATGGCCACACAGTACACATGCTCACTGAACTACATCTACCACCCCCACTGACTAGCACAGTGAAGTCATCATTGTTCCTGCATGAGCTTTCTAGTCCACTCTCCTTGGCTGCCAGGTTACATTGATGTCGCCAAACCATTCTCTTTATATTAACATTAAGTAGACTTTTTCCAGACAGAGCTTATATGATCAGTCCCCTGTTTGGAGCTCCACTTTAATAACACTCACCCATCATCTAACACTCAGTATTTGAATCATTCTACACATCTCAGTATTCCTCTATAAATAAACCCTTTCTTGTGTGGGCACCACATGTGAAGTTGTCTCCCTAACTCAGGCTTTCCTTTCCATACTTTTACCTGGCACATTCCTCCAGCCCATCCGGGTCTCTTCCTCTAGAACTCCTGTCCTTAATCTTATTTGAATCTGATTTAAAGGACCCCATTCCTTTCTCCCACACATTACAATTTTCAGTTTGTAGAAACTATGTCCATGTTGTTTACAGTTTTATTTCCTGAGCTGGGCATATTGTAAGAATGTTAGTAATATGTGTTTAGTAAGCAAATGAATATACCATAAATGAAATACTGCATTTATATCCATCACCACATTTCTTGAGACTATTTTTATTATATACTTATTTATGATTTTTCTATTTTACCTCAAAAAATTCATATCTTAAAATGTTAAAAGCTCAGTACTATTCAATGTTCTCAGTAATTGTATCCTTAAATACTACATGGAAAAAAATTAAACTTTGGTTACTTTCATTCTAATACTTCAGATACTGATAGAGTCTAAAAAAGAGAAAGAGCCCTGGCTGGTGTAGCTTAGTGGGTTAAGTGCAGGCCTGTGAACCAAGAGATCATGGTTTGATTCCCAGTCAGGGCACATGCCTGGGTTGCAGGCCAGTTCCCAGCAGGGAATGCACATGAAGCAACCATACACTAATATTTCTCCCCCTCTCTCCTTCCTTTCCCCTCTAAAAATAAAGAAATAAAATCTTAAAAAAAATAAAAAAAGAGAGAAAGAGAGAGAGGAGGGACCTGGAAGTTGATGAAATCAATAGACAAATTCAAAGAAATATTCTCTTACATTACCTTCATAAAAATATGCTGGTGTCTTTTTCTACTAACTAGTAAAAACCATGTTTCAGTGTATTAAGCGCAGGCCCGTGAACCAAGAGATCACGGTTCGATTCCCAGTCAGGGCACATGCCTGGGTTGCAGGCCAGTTTCCAGCAGGGAATGCACAGGAAGCAACCATACATAGATATTTCTCTCCCTCTCTCCTTCCCTTATCCTCTAAAGATAAATAAATAAAATCTTAAAAAAAACATGTTTCTGTTATTTCATACTTTGTATAAAATACACAATACAACAAATAAATAAATTTATTTTAGATTCTTTATAAATAATTCAGAATAGTGACTAAAATAACACTGATCTTATATTTTCAGCAAAAAATGATCACACAGTGAAAAATCTGTATTGGATTGTAATGTATTATTCAAAATGTAATTTTCATTCATAAGTATTTTAAAATCTTCTAGAATTATATTTTAATCAGATGTCTCCAATATAATGCTAATTCAAATGATAAGACAATATATATATTGTATCTGCATTTTTAGTTACAAAACACACAGTTCTTTGAAAATAGTCTAGGAGATGTACAAACAAAATTTTAACACTAGCATCTTTATGTGGCAAGATAGTAATTATCTTTTCTTTTGAGTTATCTGTAAATACTAATTTTCTAGAATAAGTAGGAATTATTTAAGGACAGTGTAAAATATTGTAAATTAAAAAAACAGTTGCTTCTATGTCACCACAACTCCATATAATTCTGTGAAGTAATACAAAGGTATTGAAAGAATGAACAGATGCGTGGAAAAAGCAAACAGTATCTTCAGACTTTTTTTAAAATCAACTTGATTTCTACAAATGTGAAAAAGATAAATCATCATGCCCCACATAGCACCACAAGAGGTAAATTCATTGTCATCTTGAATACCGGTTTAGGCCATTTTAACCATCATTACATAATTAGTGTGTGAACTGATTATTTTTAGTCATGTAGTGCTATTTTAAGGTTTCTGGTAAGTAAACATGCTGCCCTTCCTGTACATGAAACGACTGTATTTGCCCTTATCTCTGTCAAAGGGTAGATGGGCAAAGAGTATTGTATTCTCTAAAGTAAATCTATTCTTATTTTTACTCATGCTTCTACATACCTTTGGGAATGAGTACTGTGAAAGAAAATGTATTATTCTTGTTATCATTATTATTGATTATTAATTGAAGCTATATATTTGCCAAGCTTTCATGCTCTCATCATTGATTTTTCACAGTAAATTATGTCTGTGAAGCAATATTTTATGTAATGATGTCTAATATGCAGTTATAATGACATACGGGTTTGCCAACTTCCTTTATTTTGTAATTATAGTACATATATAAAAACATAAACCTGGTTTTCTTATTAAATTGATCTGTAGACAATTTCTAATTTGGTGATAACTTGTAAAACTTTACTTAATAAAGCATTATGGACTTAAAATTAAGTGGTTAGAGTTGACAATCACAATCTATTTCTTTAACAATCTCAATATTTATAAAATATTATATATTTACTAGCTGCTAACATTTAGACCCAATGTGTCAATTATTAATATCCTGAGTAAAACTGAAAACAAAGGGAACTCTTTCTGTTTCAATAGCATGTGTAAACACTGATGAAGGATGATGCCAACTTATCAAGTATTAAATGAGTCCCTCTTTGAAATAACAGTGCATCTTCAAAGAATGCTGCAACTTGTAAGGTTCCTTACTCAACCTGTAAGGTTTCCCAAGAAAAACAGAATATAACACCTTCAAAGACATTTCTCAAATCACATCTGTTATTGAATTCTAAATTTGCAATAAAACCAAAGCCTTTTCGAGGCTAACATAACTAAGAATCAGTATAGATCTGACAGATCAAAAAGTGGGGGGAGTGGAAACACGATATGGGAGTCAACAACCTGGACTAGCAACGCTGCAGGCTCTGGCACAGAAAAGCCTCACCGCACCTCTGGGCCTGAATGTTGAAGCTGTGATTCATCTATCAGGCAGAGCTGTTTCTGCTTTCTTAGAATTCACTGCAACCCTACCCTTGTAGGAGACAAGTGCAGAAGGCACACAGGAATCCACGCATGCCAGTGTTTCATCTCTGGTTCTACTAAAATTTACCACCATAATTTTAAAATACTATGACAGGAAGCACTAAAAATAAACCAATACATGTGAAAAGGTTATAGTGCAGTGTCATTCATTAAAAGGCAGACACGTTCTTTGATAATCTTAGGTCCTTGGGCGTACAAATACACACTTGCCAGTCTCCGACACTGCTTTTGCCATTAGTGCAGTGTGTGGTAGCAGGTGTGCTTAAAGCTCTGGTGGATTGCTTGGTGTGTTAAAGACACTGATCTAAAATCTAAAGCAGCTGAGTGGTTAAGAGATCAGGAACATCATTGGCCTCCCCTACCTGCTCCATACACCTTTTGGCTTTTCCAGAGTCAGCCCTCATGGTGACCAGAGGGGTTCACGCTCCAAACCTGCACCACGCTGCATATCACAGGGTCAGAGCACTTGTTAATATCTTTATGATAAAAAAATTTAAATTCTATGTTTGGCTGACCTAGCTAGAGAATATCATCAGGACAAAAAAAAAAAAAAAAAAAAACAGACTCCCTAGGAACCTAGGATTTGTTTCACTGAACTTGGTCTGTTACCTCCTAATAACCAGAGAAAGGCCACTATTAGACTCCACAAATAGATATGGCTGCAAGTTTAATTTTTTCCAACTGTTTAACTTTTTCCCCTTTGATTCAAATTCATGCAGTAAATTTATTCTTTCCTCCAAGAATGTTGAGCTAAAATGAAATTGGGATACTCCGGAAATGCTGATAAATTGATTATTCATAATTATATCTGACATTGTTAAAAAGAAATAAGCACAGTGGAAAAAGCTCAGTGTTACTATAGTTTTTAGTAACTCCAGTTTATTTGTATAAAGTCAGAGACTTGAAGAAACAATGTGATGATAACAGAACATAGTATGTCTCCAAAGCAAATCAATGATTCCATATGCATATTTGCAGCAATAAAGAAAATTGTTTAAGAGAGAGAACAAATATTTAATAGAAAGTATATGAAACTGAAGTCAGAAAAACAGAGGGTGAAAGGAACATTAGTTAAATATTTGCTGCCCTAAATAACAATATTCACATTGGTAAGTCAAATGAACCTTAATGATTTGCTTTACCCAGTCTGTGCTATAGAAATGCCATAAGGGTCAAAACTCAGCCACCTACTTTTTAAGCATGTATAGATTTAGGTAGTAGACAAATGGGGGCTGGGCTTCCATTGGCCCACTGAACTGTAGGTGGACACTGATTTCAGTATCTGCCCACTTCAAAACCACCCCCTTTACTTCCTACAACAATAAGAGCAGAGGACATTGTGACACAGCATCTCACCCCACGTTTGACATAAATTGGAATCAAACCCAGGCTGAGTCATGTGGGTTGAGGGAGCATGTAGAGTGAGATCAAGTCCATTTACTTCCATGTGCTTGGGGGAAAGAGCAAACTGAACTGCAGAGAGAAAATTACAAAGCAGATGAACAGAGCAGGGCATGGATTAGGTAAGCACCCAGTTTCCTGATTATTTTCTAGCATCAGTCAGCCATCCAGCCATAAGTAATCCTTCCAGTGGATCTTTTCTTGTAATGGAGAAAATGTATGTTCCTATCTTATAAGATCTAAATCTCTTTAGGAAACACAGTTTTTATGTGGTTATTAACCTCTAGTCTTGTCCTTCTAACCACACCAGTATCAGTTTATCATGGTAGATTTTTACTTTCATTAGAGTATTAGAAAGGGCTCTCCAGACAAACAGAATCAATAGGGGAGAGACAAAGGTGGGGGTGGACAGAGGGACGTAGAGAGAGAGATAGGGACAGAAAGAGGAGATTGAGAGAATTTATTACAGAAATTGGCTATGCAATTATGGAGGATGAGAAGTCCAACAATCTTCCCAGAAAATCAGGAAAGCAGAAGTGTGATTCAGTTTGAGTCCAAAAGCCAAAGAACTAGGGTAACTTGTGGTATATACAAGTCCCAGTCTGAGTCCAAATGCCCAAGAACCAGAAGTGCCAATGCCCAAGGCAGGAGAAAGTGGGTGTCCCAGTGCCCAAGAGAGTATTCCCCTTTCCTTCCCCTTTTGTTCTACTGGAAGCCTGAATGAACTGCATGATACCCAGCCACAGGAGAGGGAGACCCTCACTCCAGCTTTCTCAAGAAATGTGTTTGTGAATTGGCTATTTGAGCAATGAAATATAATAATTTTGATAATTCTTGCTTAGGTTAACTACTAGTTTAAAATTCGAGTATCAACTTGAACAATTAAGTCTTCTAATTTAGATTTTTCCTCAAGGGGTTTTATTTCTGGACATTCTGTCCAGTTACATTTCATTTTAAAACTCTCTACCTTCTAAAAATTTGGTACTGCAAGAAATATTTTAAAAGAAATATTCATATTATGAAATTGTGATAGGAACAATTGCGAATAAAAGATAATCTCAGTTTCATGACTGCTGTGAATTAGAAGGCATAAAAAAATCAGTAGGCACATGGGAGAAATAAAGACAAGTATCATTAATTGGCACAGTTACAGTAAAGAAGTTAACCTCAATTCTCCATTGGAATATAATCATCCATAATATTAGGAGGAGAAAATAATCTTCACATTACACATTGCATATGTTGATTTTCTTATCTTCAAAAGGTTTGGCATTGTCAAAAGTCCCAAATTCACTTAATATTGATAAAACAGTAAAATAATTCACAGTAATTCTTCTGGTTGTTTCTAATCTCATAACTTTACAATAGTGAAAATAGATAATAATTTCAATTGTTACTTTATAAATATTCTCCCCCATATTGCTCTCTACTCTGTCACACCTCTCCAATTAACTAAGAAGAGGAAAAAAGAAAAGCTACATGGAGCTTGCTGTTTATTTAGATGCCTAGCAGAATTCCAACTAAATTTCTTTGTTCAGATCTTAATTCACTGCTGATCGTTTGTCTATCAAGCAAGGTTAGAAGCATAATATTACATTTCAGCGCTCTTTTTGCTCCAAAACGGACTTCTTTTCATCTAATGATATCATCCCCTAACTCCCAAGCCATCAGTCCAACATTAACAATCTTTCATATTTAATTCAGTCTTCAAAATTTCTCCTAAATTAGGTCACATTCCTGACCTAACTGTGTTGCAAAAGCTCAGGCTTTGTGTTTTGGATTCTCACATTATATTTAAACAGTAAATAAGTATTTAAAGGAGCCCTGTCAGCTTGTCTAGTCTTACGTTTGATTTGCCTTAAAATTCCTGCACTGTAGTTGTGAGGGAGACTGTTAGGTTTATGAGGGAGATGGAAAAGGTATGAAAATTTTTCAAACTAGAAAGTAGTGAATGTTTAACACAGCCTTTCTCCAGCTAGGAGATTGTATACTGAATACTGTCATCCTGAATCTTTCTGAAAAAAAGTTAATTATCTAATTAGTCCGTTTTCAGTTATCTACCTACTCTAGCGTTTACATATTATCTGATAGGATTATTTTCCAAATAAAAATAATTCACAGTTTTACAGGCAAGAATAACCACATTTATAGCCTGTATCTCCGAGTAGTCACTTATTCTATCCAGATGAGTTGGCTTTGCCAAATATATATATTTGTCCAAGGTACAGATATTAATTATTAAAAATTCATAAATCCAAACCTGAATTTTATGTATTTTTCAGGGGGATGGAAAGGACAATAAACAAACATCAGCCAGAATAAAAAAAAAACCTGATTACACTTCTGGAGAAGAAAACAATAGGAAGGGAGAGAAGAAGGAAGGTGTAGTAGAAGAGGGAGGAGGATGGGGGACAGAGAAGTTAGGAAAGTTGGGGAAATTAGGAAATGAATACTTAGGGAAAAGTTAGGCATGGTATGCTTCCTTTCTGGAGCCAGACAGAGCTGCCTGGAATAGGTCAGAAATCAGAAATCTCCTATCTTCAACCTCACTGAAGCTAAGACAGGAAGCTCAAACAAACAAGAAACATTAGATCAACCACATTCTGGGGTTCACTATCTAAGTGACCAGTCCATAGTAAGGGCTTGGTAATTAAAGTTGATTCATTCAATCTATTATATGATTGTTCTTTGGTATTGGTACCAGGAATAGTTGTACTTTTCCCATGTAATAATTTTGTTTTCATCTTTTGATTCTATCTTACACATAGAATAAACACAAGACTTAATGGTATGTATTTTGTGATAATCTCACTATTGACTTCAATAGTCAATACTGGGCTAATTTTTGTGGTTGCAAATCTACCATATAACTTAATAGAATATAAATTGGTGGAAATGAAGGCATTGATGGGAGAAAGCAGAAAGTGAAGTTGAGAAAGAAATATTTTAGCTAAGTGATTCTGGTCTGATCATGTTCTCAGTTTTAAAGCTTATATTTATCCTCATTTACGTCAACCTGATTTTAGAGAATTAAAATATACTTTTATATCAGTTAGTAATATAAAGCAACACAATATCATATGAACATAGACTTTCACAAAATAAGCAATTTTTTTCTTATTTAATGTCTGGTCCAGGGTTGGGTAATCCAACATGATAAAACTACTCCAGGAAGTCTGAAATAGACTTTGTCTTTCTGATTGGCAATTTTTGTGTGGTTTCAGAATGACTGCTTGATGGCAGGTATGAAATCTGTTTTTCAGACAAAAGAAAACAAAGATAGAAAAAGGTACCTACTATAGGGACTTCATGCTATGCCTCATTTTCCAGAACTATGCCATTAGGTCACCTCTAGCTGCGAAGAACTCTTGAAAATAAAGTATTCTAAATACCTAATTTTCATTAAATGAAAACAATAAAAAAGGAAATTAGACTAGGCATTAAATATGCCATATTTTATTATAATTATATTATTATATACTTATGACTTGGGTGATTATTGGAATGCAACACCTTGAGTCTTAATTTTTATCTGCAAAAAATAATAATTTCCACTTGATATAATTATTGTGCCCATTAAATTAAATATAATATTCAAATTGCCCTTCACATAATATGTGTTCAATAAATGTCAATACTTTTTTCCCCAAAGGTAAGTATTCAAACAGAGGCCATGAAACTATTTATTTAAAATAATCAATTTTAAAGAAGAATTTCCAAAGTAAAGAAATATGGAGGTGGAAAGGGGAAAAATTTAGTCTAAAATATACGCAACATTCTAAGCCACATATCAAACTACTTTATACATTTCATGAGTTGTCTATAACTTAAAAGTTTAATATACTATAATGTGATTTTTTAGTAGTCTGACTAATGCATAACAAACTGAAATACTCTTACTTTATAGCCTTTAAATATCAAGAAAAACACAAATTCATATTTGTGGATTCTCTGCTAAAATTCAAGGGATGGAATATAAGAGTGACACTATTCTTTTTTTCCCATTGTTATATCTTCATTTCAGTTGTTGAGAGCTGTGCCATGTCCCCCAGGGAGGAGAAAAAATTCTAAATAGCACATCCTGACACAGTGTTTCAGAAAAGAAAAATCGGTTCCTGAAAATATATCATGAAATCAATATAATTCCACAAGTGACCAGCTTAATCACCCAACCCTCCAGTCAAAAGAATTCTAATTGAAATGCTGCACTGCATCTCTGTCTTCAAAACTCAGAGTCTGCTCAACAATACATTGACCGCTTTACAGAAGTAAGTAGATCTGGAAAGCTATGTATTGACTCAAAAGGAGAACATTGCAAGTCTAGCCAGAAGGCTGCAATGCCTGCGCTTAGAAGGAATCAATAAAAAAAATGTATTCATAGTTCTATCTATTTATTTCTGTCAGATGTATTATGGTGATCCTTTACATTCTAAGAGTGGCATAAATGTAACAAGAATAAATTTTCTACTAGATAATGGTGCTATCTGGCTTTGCAAAAACCTCTCAAAAGTTGCAATTTAGTGTTCTGTGAAAAATAAAAAGGCACTATTTTTCTGTGATAATAGTGCCAAGAAAATCCCATGAATTTTAGTGGAAGATAATATATGAAATAATTATTTTTAAAGATTTTATTTTATTTTTTAATATATAATCTTTATTATATTTTTCCATTACCATTTAGTCCCCTTATGCCTCCCTCCCCCCCAGCAATCACCATACTGTTGTCCACGTCCATGAGTCCTTTTTCTTTTTGCTCAATCCCTCCACCCTCTATCCCCCCTCACTAGCTGTCATCTGTTCTCCATCTATGAGTCTCTCTCTCTGTTTTGCTTGTTAAAGTTTTTTTCCAATATTTCCTATTCAAGATTCCTTTCACCGTGTTCTAAGAAACTACTTATTAGAAACAGAAAATGCCATTTTTCCTTCGTAGAAGAATGGTGAAATAATGGTGAGAATAAGTTAGTTAACAGGACACGATTGCAATCTGGCTGTTCACTTGGTAAAACAGAAGTACTGCCATCGAGTCACTCTCTCTATGAGGAACACACGCCTATCTTTTCCACGTGACAGGAGGGCAATTCTCATTTCTGAAGCTGGTCCAGAATTACCATGTAGCTATTTTATTTTATTATTTTTATTTTTGGATTTTATGTATTTATTTTTAGAGAGATGTTAAGAGAGGGAGAAAGACAGGGAGAGAAACACTGACGTGAAAGAGAAACATGGATCCATTGCCTCCCACACTCGATGAATCCTCACCCCAGGCATGTGCTTGGACTGGGAATCAAATCAGCGTCCCCCTTTCACTCTGGGGGACAACAATCAACCTACTGAGCCACACCAGTCAGGGCCCATGTAGCTATTTTAGGTAGAAAAGTCTCCTTTGGAGAGTGATGTATGGCCCACAATTTCCTCTGTTAGGAGCTTCTATTCTGATAAAGATGATTGAAATGATAACTCTTTATTGTTTCTTGATCATAGTTTGTCTCTGAACTCTGTCAAACACTTCTGCGTTATCATGTACTGCCTACCTAACCAAATCTATTATTCTATCTATTTTAGACTAAGCCACAAGATTTGTGGGCCTCTAAACCAAAGATTAAGACTCTCAAAATCACATAAATAATAATAAGTATATCTTTTAATATTTTCTTGCATTTGGTTTATATTCAGTTTATATATCTCCTTGGGTGTTAAACTGTTCATTTTAAATTCTTAACATTTTGCACCAAATTAATGAGGACAAGTCCTCCAGCAATAACAGTGTACAGTACTTCTACTGCAGGTATCAGCTACGACATGCTGACAGCTTCAGACCTTAGGCCAGTTACTTAACCTCTGTTAAGTGTTAGTCTCTTCAATAGTGAAATCGAGATAATAATAGCTCTAACTTTACATGAGATACTATTACATAATCATTTTATTTGAAACATTATATTTATTAGGATATTAAAGGCATTAAAATATTTATTCTTGTCATCGGAAAGGAAAAGAGCAAGGATCCACCTCAAGAAAAGAGAGCAGTTACATTAACAGCAGAGACACTTCATATTTAAGAACTGTTTATATCCAGCTTAGATGGAATGAGAGTTATAAAGAAGATCAGAATAACCATTAAGACTGAAGAGGTGTTTGACAATGAAACTGTAGTGGACTTAAGGAAGTTCTGTTTTTAGCCTGTATTGACCTACGGATTTAAATATTGAACAATATGATTGTTTTTGTTTTGGTAAAAGATGTCTTAATGTATAAAATGGAGGAGATGTACATAAGACCAGAGACAGGAACATCAATTTTTAAACCACTACAATAGTACAGATAAAAATAATTAAATTGTTTACTAAGGCATGGGGAATGAGGTCGGAGATGAGAAAGGGAAGACAGATTTTCAGAAAATAGAATTTATGGGGTTATATGGCTGGTTTGATGTGGAACATGAGGGAGGCAAGGGACATCAGGATGTATGTGCCTATGACCCTGGGAGAAATCTGTGCTGAAAGTTCAGATTTGGGAAACAAATCTGGATGGGATCATATGAACTGCTGAGGTCTACCAGAGAGTATGGACAAGAATGCAAATGAAGGACAGAAGTGTCATGTTGCCCCTGTCTCTATTGTTAGTTATTTGTCCAATCATCCAACGTTAACAGAACACAATGAATGGAGACAAATAATAAATAAAATTAAACAATGAATAGTTTGACACATTTCTTAATTAGGTCAATGGTACACTATCTACTTAACTTTTCTCTTCTTGTGGAGATTTTTCTCTCCCTCCTTAATCATGGGGCACTGATGTTCCTTTAGCTAAAATGACTGGTCCAGAGAGGTCATCTGATCTTAAGCACTTACCTCAGTGCCAGGAACATATTAAGTGTTAAATGCATTACTCCTTAAAAATTCAGGAAATAAAATATATTTTTTCTACAAAAAAATTAACAATTTTACACATATAGATGTAAAAAATTGTATATATATGTAATCAAACTTGGTATCAAGTTGTGCCAGAAAGCATGTCATCTGCAGATCTGGGTCTTTAGAAAGCATTATGGAGGAAGGCAGGGATGAAAGAATTGAGTACCACTCCCAAGCTCTCTTTACTAGAAAAGAGAATAGAACTGAAAAATCTGGATGAAGTTTGAGAAAAACTGTTGGGGTACAAGTTCTGAAACATAACACAAGGAACCTGCCTTACCAGTAAGTAATGGAAGTTATTTCTGTTTAGGATGCAAAGTTTTGAAACAATGGAATATGCATAAACAAATAAACAAATATAGGGAAGCCACAGAAGATCAGGCTTCTGAAAACACAGGAAAACTTGAAAGACTGAAAGAAATTGGAAAAATTGAAGCTGAGAGAAGTCAAATTAAATGAACTAAGGATTTTATAGCAACTGCCATATATGCACATGCAGATATGTATACATCTCTGATGTAGTTGTGGCAATACTAAGTATATTTAAGAATTATTAAAATAGCCAACAAAATGTTTTAACAAAAATGGTTGAATTCCTCCATAGGGAGGTTATAAATTAACTTTTGGGGGATAGATACCCAGAAGAGAGGTTTCTGGGTCATCTAGTAATTCTATTCTTAATTTTTTGAGGAAACTTCATACTGTTGTTCATGTTGATTCTACCAGTTTACATTCCCACCAGAAGTAAACGAGGGCTCCTTTTCTCTACCACCTCTCCAACACTTGTTATTACTTGTCTTGTTGATAATATCCATTCCAACAGGTGTGAGGTGGTATCTCATTATAGTTTTGACTTGCATTTCCCTAGTAGCTGGTGAAGTTGAGTGTCTTCTCTTATATCTGTTGGCCATTTGTATGTATGTCTTCGTGGGAGAGGTGTCTGTTCAGGTCTTCTGTGCAGTTTTTTAAACTGGATTATTTGTTTGCTTGGTGTTGAGTTGTATGAGTTCTTCATATATTTATGATATTAACTCCTATCCCCCCAAATTTGAAAAAAATTATTCATAAAAATATATGCACCACTATGTTCATTGCAACATTATTCATGGTGGCCAAGACATGGAAATAACTGTGGCAGAGGAGTAGATAAAGAAGATGTGGTGTGTACACACACACACACACACACACACACACACAATGCAATGCTACTCAGCCATAAGAAAAGGTTCAATACTCCCATTTGCAAATATTATGATAACATTATGAAAATATTATGCTAGGTGAAGTAAGTCATTCAGCAAAAGCTAAGAACCATATAATTTTACTGATATGTGGAATATAAAACTGAAACCTATACATAAGCAGCAATATGGTGGTTACCAGAGGGAAGAAAAGTGGAGGATCGTAAAGGGTAAAGGGGGGCAAATATATGGTGATGGAAGATGATTTGACTTTGGGTGGTGGGCACACAATGCAATGTGCGGGTCAGGTATCATAGTAATAATGTGCACTTGAAACCCATATAATCTTGTTAACCAATGTCGTCCCAATACATTTAATTAATTAAAAACAAAAATAAATCCAATATAAAAATAATTAATACATTTTTATTAGTGGTTATTTAGTGTTGTATATTCTTACAATCACATTTCCTGCTTTTCTCCCATCAGATATGCCACCAATTTTCTTTTGATCTTTAGAAATGTTATATTGAATTTGATACGAAATACTTCAAATGAAGGCAAAAACATAAAATATTGACATTAATTTGTTTAACATCCCCCCAAACAGTAAGCAATTTCATTAAAAATGAATGGAATTCTATTCAGAGTCTTAGTAAGTCGATAATCTTTTCTAGACAACATAAATAGAAGCTGCAAGCTTTTTCTCATAATTCTTCATAGGAGTACTTAATGTGGCAGCATGGGTACCCCAAAATCCTCTGAAAGTCCAGCCGGTGTACATGTCTTCAAGAGAAATGTCAGCAGTCAGGTAAATCCCACGTGTTGCACTGCAGATTCGCCCTTTGTGTTCCTGCTGTTATTTTATGGCCAATGCACTCTAAAGTAAAATCAGATCTTAGAAAAAATTGTAAAATAAATTAAAATCATTGTATTCTATTTAGAAAACAATCAGAGCTGCAAAGTATTCTGATGAGGGGTTATATATTAGATGCCTCCATGAACCCCTAGAAGTTGGCAGTAACTGAGTGGCCCTGAAAATGCTTTTATTTTTATTTTTATTTTAGAATCCCAATATCTCCTATTTAATATTAGAGTGATGAAAAACTACTTGGAAAGAGATGGAAACCACCACCTTAAGTTATAAATATTTGACAGTTACACATTTATAAGAATAAATTTAATATCCATATTTAACATCATAATTTTACTTGTTAAGGCTCTAAGAGTAATGAGAACTTTCAGTTATACAATTTGGAGTTTAAAGAATGTACTATCTAGCCCAATGATACCACAGTACTTTGTTTACAGGTAAGAAACACAATACGGGTAATCCTTTAAGCAATGACAACATTGTTCTCTATACAAAACAATTCATCTCTATTGATCTTTTGCCTTAATATTCTCTAAATCCAATTTCTAAACCTACTAAAGCACAACTTTCATATTATAAGGTATTCAGAACTTCACTAGATCTAAGATATTTTTCTCCTTATATTTCAACACACACATATGTAATTTAACACTTATTACCATTCTTATCATTTGTCTTCTCCATAATTTCCAATTTTTAAAAATTGCACTGACCATCAACCTGAGTGAATTAAGTACTTTTATTAGTAGTCCGTGGCTATTTAATACAATTATTGTAGCAATGTATAAAGAAAACAAAGCTGTGGGTATACATCATTCTAATATAGCACCCGTAAAAAAGAAGGTGGGTTAGCTTGTTTTGTCTTGGGAAGTTAAAAGGGTAAGTTAATTTATGCCGACAAAGAAAAATCAATAGCACATTGTGCACAAAAGAAGAATCAATCATCATTTCTATGGCCTCTATATTCATTATGACATGAATCTATTGAGGAAAACATTGCATCAAATATGAATTGAGTTTGCCTCTAAAGTTACTAAGTTCAAGGAGGGCATAATCCAGGTCCTTGCATCAGAATCTTTTCATGACCCCAACATTAACATAGAAACCTGCAAACAACGAGTGGTGAATATGTATGTTTGGTTGGCTTCAACTGCATTTTGAGAATCATAAATCTTATATTTCAAATGCCACATTAATAGACATTTTCATCTGGCATAGCTTTATGCATTAATTATAATTTTATCAATGATTCCTTACAAAATAGCTCCAGTACACCAGGTCCTCAAGATTATTTTTGCTACTTGCAAATAAATATATGTACACTCATTTGTGCTTATTCCCCATTTTTTGTTTTTATTTTTGTTTTTCGGTCATCCTTTCTCTGAAAATATTTCTCACCGCTATGGAAATACTTATTAATCAGAAATAGTTCACTTCTTTAAAAGCATATTTTAAGTACTTTTCTTCATAATAAAACTAACATTAATTAATAAAAGGAAATTGAATAATGTAAATTCCTGAAATATAAGTTTCCAAAATTAAATATATTCAAAATAAAAACTTAAAGAAAAAATATCTTCTGTGTGGTTTTTATATCTTCTGTGCAGTCTTTATTTCCTGGGTTGTACATAAATGGGGAGAAATTAAGATTTCAGTTAAAGTTCATGATCTCTTGGCTCACATTAAAACTTAGAGTTTTTTGGTCCTAGCAAGTTCACCCGTGTTTCACGGAGGTAACATCCATTTGAATGTTGCGTAAGTGTCTAAGAAACCCTCACAAGGCTTCTTCTTCCTTTTTAGTGCTGTGATGACTAGTTAAACTGAGCTAACCAGTCACTCCCACTGCAGCCAGGACCTCTTTCTGAACTGGTTCTGCCCTGACTAACATAACGTATCCAAGAACTGCTCTTCCAACCCTCCATTATTTCCCAGTCCATTTGACTCTCTGATAGCGACACAGTCACCACTGCTCTGCTCTGGTTTCTACTGGCATAACTTGAGTTACTGTTTCCATTGATTTAAAAATGCTGAACTGCCATGCAGGGAACTGTTTTGATCTCAGGATGAGTCTTTTCATCCAAAAGAGTTAAAAAAATGAACTAGCTACAACAATTTTCAAAGAAATTGTAAAATGAACACCCAGTTTAGAAGAGGACAGGCAGAAACTGTGTGTATACATACATGGTTATAAAGCAGTGAGGACACTTTTAATAACAGTATGGACCATAAAGTGAAATACAGAAATCTCAGTGAAGATGACATCAAACCAGATGAACTTCACACACACACACACACACACACACACCCCACCCCACCCCACACAAATGGGCTTTAGGGTTAAAGACCAGGTCTCAGGAAGAACTGGATACCCAAACATGGATAACTCTACATAATGTTTGCAGTCTTAATTCTGCAGCTCAAAATAGATAAAACAAAACAAAATGAAACAAAAAATTCCTTTATATCTGCAGTTCCCTGGATGTGGCACAAGAAAGAATGTTCTTCTGACATCAAAATATGCTACTTATGTTAATACAGCCTAGTCTATGGATAATTAAGAGCATCTTTCTGTTTGTCCTTAGAAAGTTTTTCTTTAGTTCTCTGTACATCTGTGTTAGTCCTGTTAGTTTTGTTGTTTTACTGATATTTATGGTTTGGCATTTTGTTCCCTATTATATATGCTGTTGTTAATGCCTGGAAGTATGCCAGAGATAAGTCATAATTCTCAAATATATTGTTTGGCTTTTTCATTCAGCATATATATGGAGAACTTGATAAACACACCATTCATTTCTTTATCAGAATTGCTAATGATCATGGTTAGGACAGAATGGAGAGTACGATACAGAAGGAGAAAGCTCAGTATCTGATTATTCCTCTTCAGCACTTCTCAGTCCCCCACACACCTAAAACATTCTTCTTCAGAATTTAAGCATGATTTATTTGTGAAGGTGAATAGAAAAGTCCAAGTGCACATTTGTTTAATTGTGGCCATGAAATCTTTTAAAGGTTAACAAAGCCTATTGTTCTACAGTTGGAGTTAAAAGATATTGATATGAAAAATTTCAGAAACTATATCTGGCTCAAAAACATTTAAAAATTAAATGATAATACTTAATGCACATATTCTGGTATGACAGATTGGAATCAGAAAACTAGCACAAGCCACCTGCTCATCGGGGTCACTGGAAATGCCAGCAAAGGAAAAAGGAAACTGAAAAGAGAAACTTCAATTATGGAAATTTAGAATTGCAAATCACTTTACAGATTAGAGACCAATTGCATCATTTTACAGATGAGAGAAGTAAAGAAATGACTCACAAAAATTTGCATAGCTAAACAGTGGCAGAATTAATACCAGAATCCATGCTTTCTGACCCTAAGTCAATATATTTTTCACTACCCTAACTGGTCTAACAAACTTTAATGAGTCTATGACAGTAAGCAAATCAGTGATAAATTTTAATCATTTATAACTAAGTATATATTTGTTAACGTTTGATGGTGTCCTAATATATGTAATACCTACATTCATTTATAAACCAATTTCATTTAAATTGCTATCTCAAAAATCCCCAGAACCATAGTAGAAAATCTTTTATGCTATTACATTTTCCAACACTGTAAAATGAAGCTATAATTAAGAACAATTTTCTTAATCTTTCACATTAATAAAACATAAATACCTACCTTCTTGGCTTGCTTTATAAGCAGATACAATTTTGAGCATGGTTTTGGAAGTCTCTTTACAGTAAAATTAACAAATATTTTTATGTGAGAACCTGTGTATAGTAGAGCATTGAAATATAAATCAATTACTTTCGACCTAACACTAGCCAGAAACTGTACTGCTAATTAATAAGCTGAAGTCCAGGATCTCTTTGCTACTGCTCATTAAAGAGCTCATCACAAATGATAAAAAAATTCAGGAAAAGAAAACTCTAGAGCATTGCTACTTAGAGAAGAAGGCAGATGTCTATCTGGTTGGGATAACTAAAACTTCAACTGTGGAAGAAATGAAGAAAATTTTCCTGAGGAGATACATTGTGGCATGCTTTCACAGAAGGGCTGCACTGACATTTATCAGAAGGATGTCTCAGTGTCATAAAATAAGCTAGTGTAATAAGCTAATGGTCACTTAGGCAGAGCAGCTCCATTTCCCCAAATACGTAACGAAATGATCCAACTGTGAATGCAGTTACATATCAACACTCATGGGCTTGTTAATCAAAGCAAAGACAAATGAAAAGTCCACACTCTTCTAATAACACCTTGAGCAATATTGCCTAATATGTTAAATTTAAACTACTCACGTCCAGTTTTTCAGAGAAGATTGTGTCGCCACTTTGTTTTAAACAGAGAACTATACTAAAAACAAAGAGACAAACAACCTAAGAAAACTTCATAGTCTGTAAAGGTCAGGTAGCTAGTTTGTTGCTCCTGCAAAGGAAGCATTCTAGTCTTTTTTTTTTTCTTCAGTGTATTTACTGGTCAGCTGAGAGGTAGGTTAGGGCCATTCTCAGAGCCAAGTACTGTATGTGTTATAGGTCCATTGCGGGTCTTCTAAGGAAAGAGTCGCATCAACACCTGATTTCAGGTGGAGGTCCTGCCTGACACAGGTGAGGACATGACTAAAATAGGCCTAGAGAACTAAAAGCCCCACACCTGGTTCACTGCAAGTGCAAGGGAGAGTGAGGTCACTGGCCTTTTCTTAGCTTATGGCAATTTCGCTTTCTCATAGCTTTATTTGAAAATCTACTTCAATAACCTCCCAAGCCAGGCTTTTTATTGATTATTTTCACTCACATTTGTTTCTTTTCACTCACCTATGATGTTCAACATTCCTCCTATCTACCCGAAATCTACCCATTATTCAAAATTTCATTTTAAAGTGCATCTTCTCTCAACTTACTCTAAACACTGTGACCCACATTTGCTGTCACCACTCAAGCCCCGAGACATCATTTCAACAGGTCACTACTCATTTGGCACTTGTATTGTTGCTGACATGTTTACATACAGGTCATTGTTTCCAGTCTGGCGCATGCTCTGTGACACCAGACGCCATGTTCCATACTACTTCTTAACCCAATGCGATTGTATTTTACAAAGGAAGGAAATCTACCTTATTGCATAAGTTTGTTGAAAGTTTGTGAGCTGACCTAAAATTTATTCTGTTTAGGCCATTCTTTCAGACAAAAAACTGTCAGCAGCTCCAAATAATACCATATAAATGAATTTAGGGGACAAATACACATACGAAGTTGAAAATTGTGTATATTTTCACAATGCATGAAAACAAGCTGAAAACCTAAAATCAATACACTATCTTATGTTAAAAGTTAACATAAAATAGAAAATCAAGCTTTTCTGATACATCCTCACTCTACTTAGCCTCCAAATAAAGAGCTAACATTCTAATCAACAATTCTGAAAACTTATTCCTATCAATTCCTTGGGCAAAGCACCTCCAGGTTATTCCAAAACCCATAATATGTGTGAGCATGACTCGACATAAAAAAGTTGTGGAAAATATCAAGAGACATTTTCCAACTTTTTATTCAAAGGGAAAATGAGTGTGTCAACTATAGGTGTACTAAAATAATGTTAAAATATCCAACTTATGTGCAGGTCAAAAATCAAATACTAGAACTTTAATTGCAAGTTTTGGCAACATTTCTTGGCTCTGTATCTACTTTCTACTGGAAAAAATTTTTTCTCTGTCTAGCGTATTTATTATTAATCACATCTCAATTTTGTTGTTTCAAGGTACATGCAAAATTGAACTGGCTACCTATTGTCACCCCAATTTAAACATTGTTTCAACCTCTCCAAAGATACATACCTTTCAACTAAAACAAAAGTTGTCAAATTGAGTACTGCCGTGGCTTGCACAGCACTTCAGTGAGAGGCACATTTACTGTAATTACCCACACAGAAGCTGGGGGAGGATTATGGATTGGTTAAGTGCACTCCCACTCCTCCTTGGCAATCTAAGATTACATTTTACCATTAAGCAAAGGAAGTCTTTAATATATTAACAACATTCGATCTAAAGTGCCTCACAGAGAAAATGCTATAGAACACTGCAATTATCCTAAACATGGATGCAACACTATCAGATGTTGAGTATTTTAAAATGTGAATCTGTTATGTCTGTCTTAATCAGGGATTGTTGCAATAAACATGTCAAAGTCACTACAGTTTAGAGCACAATAATTGATTGATCATAATTTTTGTGATACTGTAAAAACTGTCTAATGGAATATGAGCAAATCCTATCCTTCTTTATCTGGAAAGCCTCCAAAATTCTGTAATTATTGTGAAAAAAATATTTAGAGGCTCGCCTTTGAAATAAGGGTCTCTATGTTTCTCATCTGTCCTTTCTTAATATTAAAAGTAAATTTTAAAATTTCCTAAATGATGTTTTAGACAGGATGAGCAAATCACTTTTCCCCAAAATTGAATATGCTGCTTCCAGCAATCCTTTAGTTTTAAAAAACCTAGATGTTTATATTCAGAGTCTCCGTGCCTCACCACTCACTCTATGCTCTGTTCCCGCCTGCTGGATGCCCTGCCATTACCAACACCAGCGTTTTCTCAGGGCATCAATAACCTAAGAAAAAAGCATGTGTGCACACATGTGCTTGTGTGATTATATATATAATTAGTTTTTATCCATCCATTTGTCCACAAACATTTAGGTTGTTTTCATACCTTGGTTATTATGAGGCAATGGGAGTCTAGATATCTCTTCAAGATAATAATTTTGTTTCCTTTGGATACATACCCAGAAGAGGGATTGCTGGGTTATATACTAGTTCCATTTTTAATTTTTTGAGGAACCTCCATATTGTTTCTGTAGTAGCTTTACCAGTTCACATTCCTATTGATAGTACACAAGAGTTCTTTTTCCTCAATATCCTCAGCAGCATTCATTATCTCTTGTTTTGTTTTCTTTTTTATGTAATAAACATCTTACCAGGTGTGAGGTGATATGTCTCTGTGGTTTTGTTTGCATTTTCCTGATGATTAGTTATGTTGAGCACCTTTTTATGTAACTACTGGCTTCTCATATATCTTTGGGAAACTGTCTATTCAGGTTCTTTGCCCATTTTTTACTTGGGTTATTTCTGTTGGTTGATTGGTTGGTTGATTTTATTTTGTGTGCTATTGAGTTGTTCCTTGAATATTTTGGATATTAAGCTTTATTAAATGTGGTTTAGAAATATTTTCTTTAATAAGTTGCTTTTCCTTTTGTTGATGGTTTTCTTTGCTGTGCAGAAGCTTTTTAGTTTGATGTAATTCCACTTGTTTATTTTTCCTTTTGTTACCAGTGTTTTTTGGTGTTGAACCAAAAAAATCATTGCTAAGACTGATGGCAAGGGGGTTTGCCCTATGTTTTCTTCTAGAAGTTTTATGATTTCAAATCTTACATTCAAGTATTTTTTTTACATTTTGGGTTGATTTTTGTGTAATGATGTAAAATAGAGGTCCACTTTTATTCTTTCTACATGTGGCTCTACAGTTTTCCCACCAACATTTACTGAAGAGACTAGCCTTTCTCTATTAAATATTGTATCTTTTTCACCACACAACATACCCATAAGATATAGAAGAGTGTGGTTTTTCATTGTTGTAGGGTGCTTGGAATATAGTTCTTTAATTGAAAAATATTTCAAGATATAGTGTATACATTTAAGCACTGCTTAGTAAAACAGAAGGTGTTAATTTACTCATGTAAACCTAATTATTTTAAGCAATAATTTTCTATTCTTTAACAATAATGACAATGATAAGTATTTTGTGTATGTCAAAATAAAAATGAATCCCACATTCACAGTCACAGTCTTGAAAAGCAAACTAAAGAAATGCAGAGCATCGCTTCTTCAGAATGACATCTGCATGAGTTTTATTAATGTGTGTGTGTGTTTAATAGAACTTCATAGCTCTCAATAAGTATCTGTTTCATCCATTAAGAAAAATAATTAGAAGAACATATTATTCATGTTCTCCCACCCCCTTTATTGACAGTATTGTTTTTTGTTCCCAGAATCTGGCTTGAGCCCTGCATGCAAAAGCTTCATTCCTGACCACCGTTCAGTCTCTGTAGTTAGCCTCTAATTTGAACTCAAGAAAAGTCATGCTTTTATATGCAGATGTTTTATGTAGGTCCAACATTACAGTTGGCACATGTCTGTTCAGTGATAAAGAACTGAAGGGAAAAAAAGCATAAGGGATTCTAAGGAGAATGGTGGTTTGAATGAGTTTGTCCTGGACACCTCAACTTCTAACTCTCACCTCCTCCTCAGTCCCTATCAGTGGCTACAAGCAATAGCAGGCAGATAAGGCCAAGGGGACATAAGTGAGACCGCAGTTTCATAGAGTCCTAACCAAGAAAGAGATGGCAGAGGAATTTCTCCCCTGGGAGTCAGACGAGCTCTTTGGGAGAAGGGTTGGGTCCTAGAGAACTACGGGACCCCATACCCACACTCAGTGAAAGGTCAGTGTTAGTCCACTCACCTGTGTCTTGCCTTCTTGCTTTTCAAAGAGGGGAGGAGGCTATGAGTTTTTTTTCTTTTTTGCTCAATCTCTCCATCCTGCTCTCTATTTATGAGTCTGTCTCTATTTTGCTGGTTAGTTCATTCTGTTCACTACATTCCACATATAAGTGAAACCATATGGCACTTGTCTTTCTCTGACTGGCTTCTTTCACTTAGCATAATGCTCTCCAGGTCCATTCATGCTGTCACACAGGGTAAGATTTTCTTCCTTTTTTATAGCTGAGTGGTATTTCATTCAGCAGAGAGGGAGTGCAGGGGGAGGTTGAAGAAGACATAAGGGTATAAATGGTGATGGAAGGAGACTTGACTTGGGATCGTGAACACACAGTGTATAGATTATCTGTTGTGGAACTGTGCACCTGAAACCTGTATATGTTTGTTAACCAGTGTCACCCTAATAAATTCAATAAAATGCAAAATAAAGAGCTGACTTGAATGTTCTCTACTTCTGAGCCTGAGAGTGAAGAGACCAGGGGTTAGAGAGGCTACTCCATAGCAAATCCCTAGGAGGCTGACAGGTTTCTTTTACTAGGAAAGTGAACAGAGTTCAGGAATCACACATCTGCTGAGATGGTATGTCCCAGACGCTACACTAAGATACCATGAACTGACAAAATTGTAAATTGTGTGCCAAAGTGAGTAAACATTAGGGAGATAAAGAAGAAGTATATTCAAAATTAGCTCTCATATGAAGGAGCAGGACAAAACCTAAAAGAGATAATTACACTAAGAAGAAGAGAGGACGGCATCAAATATTGAATTTTTGGTATAAAAACATCATGCTTTTTCAAATAAAAATAAAACCAGGGAATGTGCTGACTGAAAATAGTATGATATTGTTAAATATCAAAATGCTGGCCTGATATATAAGGAGAGACCATGAAAGATGAGGAGAATGAATTAGGAAGACTAAGAAATAGAATAATAGAAGTTCTGAGAAAATGGAAAGGAACAGATGGAAACAAAACAGTAATTAATCTAATAGAGGAAAAAATGTTCCTGAGATGTAAAACAACCTGAGACTACAGACAGGGTCAACACAATCTGGGTAGGATCAGTGGGAGAAAATACACACCAGGGCATAACCTGGTAGAGAGGAGAAACACTTTATAAGCTCCCAAGCCAAAAGAATTTGTTGCTTAGAATGGAGAGAGGGAGAGACAGACAGACAGACAGGGAGAGATACTGTCATTGGACTCAGCTACAACATAGGAACTTACAACAGGGTGGAATAATGTAAATACACCACTGATAAAAAAAAACTAAAGACATTTAAACCAAAAATCCTATAGTCATCCAATATAGCATGTATCTGTCAGGTAAATGTGGATATACAAAGATACAAATATCACCAGATGCCCCTCCTAAGGGAAATACTTTTTCCAGACAATAATAATTAAGAATAAAATTTTCAAAATAGAAAAAGATAAGGAGAAAAAATAGTATTGATCAATAAGCACAGGTTATTGATCTAGATTCATGCTAGATACATAAATATATGATTTATGTATGTGTATACATAATATATGATTTATAATATGTGTATATAATATATATATACTAAATAAAGTTTCTTGAAATAGGGAGGCTACATTGTGGGGAAAAAAGCTAATAATAATCTAGAACTAAAATTCTAAAGTATCTCAGCAAAATCTATTCATAGTGGCAAGCCAAAGAGTGAGAGGTGAGAGTATTCTTGGAATTGATTTAGAAAACAGCAAAAAAAGTGAGACGTATGAGTAAGGAAAGGGCATTGTTCAAATATACTCATATACTGCATTTTACTATGAGTACTGGGAGACAGGACATAATCAGAAGTAAAATGGAAATGTACAATAATACTTCCCAAATTGTGAGAGGAATGAGGAAATAAATAACAGTTTTGTAAAGTCACCAAAAGTTGGCTGAAGAAAAAAATAAGTAAAAAAAAAGATTTTTAACATTAGTGAAAAATAAAATCATTTGTACTTATTATTTATTACTTTACAATCCAGGGGTGTCCAACCTGTAGCCTGCGGGCTGCATGCAGCCCAGGATGGCTGTGAATGCGGCCCAACACCAAACTGTAAATTTACTTAAAACATTATGAGATTTTTTGTGATTGCATGTCATAATGTATTTAATGTGTGGCCCAAGACAACTCTTCTTCTTCCAGTGTGACCCAGAGATGCCAAAAGGTTGGACACCCCTGAATTTATGGAATGAATTTTCCTATTCAAATACATTCATACTGACAAAAAAACATATCATAGCTCTATGCCATTTACAAGTAATACATTTAAAACAAAGTATAAAAGAGCATTGGAAAAGTAGTGGAACAAATTGAAATTTAATTGAACAAAGAAGGACAAGCAACACTAATTAAAAAGGAGGATATAAAGGCAAAGATCTAACAGTATGTAGAATAAACAGGGAAATTATATGTTTAATGTATGAGTGTGTGTACACAAAAGCACAGAGTTCTGAGAGAGCATAAACAGTTCAGTAGTGACATACAAGTAGTTCAGGGTCCTGGTGCCGTGTGCGGTGGTCGAAATGATGATGCAGAGATTGCAACAAATGTGTATCTACCTCTCTTAAGCTTCTTATAGGTTCATCTGTATGTATTACTACTTATAGGATCAACAAAAATATTAGCTTGCATGTCTAAATATGTTTTAAATAATCACATAGTATCAAAGGGTGAAAACCTTACAAAAAGACAATTCTGAGATTTTTTTTACTATGTCACACTGAAATTTTTTCAGGCTTATAGGTTCAAACTCTGTTCATTTTTGACATACCACATTAACATGAGATAAAATATCAACTGATTTGCATTCTAATGTACTTCTGGCAGAAGAAACTAACTGTATTTCAAGTAGCCAAAAAATTGCTAAGTATAGAATTTGGACATTATCAAAATGCAAAGATTTCCAGTAATGTTAATTTGGCCATGTTAAAAATATGGTAGATTTATATCTCCCATTTAAGTAGTGCTTAATGTCTATATCGACAAGTTACTATAGAAATGATTATAGAAATTTGGGAAACAAAGACACTTAAGCTTTAAAATTCAAAGAATACATTTTAATAGAATACATAGGTATAATAATAATAAGCTTTTCATTTTAAGGAAAAGAATAGATGGCAATATTTTGAAGAATGCTTGAGAACTAAGAACAGTAAAACTTAAAGGGATTCTCAATCTTAACAGAATACTTCACCAGAATTTGAACTTTTCCTAACCCAAAATTTGTAAACAGATGCCAGAAGCATTTATTTTCTTATACTCACTGACTTCTAAATTCAAAATGTGATTTAACAGGAAGTGTTTAATTTCTTCAATGCCACCTGTTTCTTAGAAACTGAACAGACTTTTAGATTGCAATTATAATTAATTTAGCCTACATTTATCAATTTAACTTAAAATGTATTAGATTTTTAAATTACTTAATAGCAAAACTCTTTCCCCAGACATTTCTATTCGTTTTGTTCTTTTTGATTTCATATACCTGGATGTTGTAGTTATATACATTATTTTCTTTTCAAAAAATGTCTATAAAGAGAACACCGCAGAAGAGTCGTGGCTGTGTTCCTCCCTCCATATATAGAAAAGTCTGTCCAGAAAGTTCCAGCCATACACTATGAAAAATAGACATTTGCTGAAGAAGATACAAAAAGCATTGTACATGGGACATGACACCTCAGTCTACTTCAAAGTAGGCATCTTGGGGCCTCACATAGTTCTCCGACCACCATCAGCTTCCCTGTCGTATTTTCCTGAATCTCATCAATTGTCTGAAACCTCTCCCCTTTCAAAGGTGATTATAGTTTTGGAAAAAGCCAGGAAGTAGCAGGGAACCAAATCTGGGCTGTAGGGGGGCTGAGTCACCTGGATGATATCATGTTTCACAAAAAAATTGTACGTGATGCATAAACAGGTGCACTGCTGTGATGAACCTACTAATCACTAATTGCCCATAGTTGTGGCCATTTTCTTTATATTGCATCTCTGCACCCATTGCATCATCCCTAAAAGTCTTCTGATTTGTCTGAATAGTTTTCACAGAGTAATGTTCAAATTTGATGCAAAATTTTATGCAAATTTGTTGTTCTACTCGAAAATTCATTCTGAATGCAATGGCCACACAGTCACATACTCACTCAATGGCATCTACTGCCCCCACTGACTAGTACAGTGAAGTCATCATTGTTCATGCATGCACCTTCCAGTCCACTCTCCTTGGCTGTTGGGTTACATCAATGTTGGCAAACTGTTCTCATATTAACAATGGCTGGACTTTTTCCAGACCCACCTCATGTGCATATATTGTAGAGAGTTTATTCTTTTCTTTTTCACCAATGACCCATTACAATAAACATCACAGAATTCTTTCTTCACATAAAATAAAGTGAAATGGTGACAAAATGTTAAAAGTTGTAACATGTTCATTCTGACACAACAGATTTTTAAACATTAGTAAGATATTTTCAGATAATATGTTTCTTTCCTTATTAAAAATTAAAAATAATAAGTATGTAATATGTATAGTCTCTAAGAGTAAACACAGAAAATTATAACTAATCCAACTGCTCAGAGTATACCACTACTACTAATATTTTGGCATATATAATTAGTTATTTACCTATCTGTGAACATATAAAGAAGGAGATAAAGGGAAAGAATAGAGCACAAGAAAGATCTCTTTCAAACTTTTAAAATATAGTATGTTATGAAGCTACATCTACCTCAAACATTTAATGTTTGCACAGTATAATATCTGAAGATTAATTTACAATGTGTTCAACAATCTTATACTGTTAACATTCTAGGTTGTTTTATAAAATTTCTTATTATAAATAATGTCACAGTGAATATGTTCATGTATGAACCATTGCAACTATTTCAATTATTTCCTGAGACTACAATGTAGAAATAAAATTGCTAGTCAATACTCTACGTATACATTAGTCTGTTGGAAAGTTTGATTAATTTCCATTTTTTGTAGCTGAGTTTCACATTTTTGATGATCTTTATCAATGTTTGCCTGTTAAAAATCTTAGCAATTTGACAGGGAAGCTAAATTACAATGTGCACCTAAGCCTTACATTTCTCACAAATATCTGAAGAATGAAAATTTTCTTTCACACATTTAAAAGGAGAACACTAATAAAAGACATTCAAAATAGAAAAGAAGTAAAACTCTATTTTCACAGATGACATAATCCAATATATAAAAATTCCCTCAGAAATACACACATACACACACACATTCCCAAAACCTATTAAAGCTAATAAATGAATTAAGTTGCCAGGATAAAAGATAAACACAAGAAATCAGTTGTTTCTACACATCAAAAATGAACAATCCAAAAAGATTTTTTAAAAATTCCATTTATAATGGCATCTAAGTGAATATTATACCTAGGAGTAAATTTAACTATGGAGGCAAAAAACTTGCTGGAAGAAATTTAAGAAGACTTAAGTAAATGGAAAAGTCTCCTATGTCCATGGGTTAGAGACTTGATAGTGTTATGATAATAAAACAACCTATATGTTCAATATAATCTTTATCAGAATTCCAGTGACCTCTTACAGAAATAGAAAAGATGATCCTCAAATTCATATAGAATTGCAAGGGGCCTTAACTATCCAAAATAATCTTGAGATAAATGAAAAAAGAAAAAAATATATTTCAATCAACCCAGGTTTCCATAACAAAGTACCTTAGAATGGGTAGTTAAACAGGAAAAATTTATTTTCTCATAGTTCTGGATGCTGGATATGTGAGATCAGGTCTTCCTGGTTTTTCAGATGGCGGCCTTCTCTCTGTGTGTCCTCATATGAGGGGGGTGGGGAGAAAGATTGAGAGATTTCTGGTGTCTCTTCTTCTGAGCACACGAATCCCATCATGAGTTTCACACCCTCTTAGGTTCACCTAAACTGAATTCTCTCCCACAGGCCATCACACAGGGTGTTAGGGCATTAACATACAAATCTGGGGGACACTATTCAATCCAGAGTTTGGAAAATTTATACTTTCCAATTTCAAAACCTACTACAAGGCTACAGTAATCAAAGCAGTGTGGTACAGGCATAAGGACAGATATATAGACCAGTAAAATAGAATTGAACCCAGAAATAAACCCATAAATGCATGGCCAGCTGATTATCAACAAAGGTGCCAAGATTGTTCAATGGGGAAAAACAGTCTTTTCAAAAATGGTGTTGGGACAACTGGACAGCCATATTGGAAACAAGAAAAGGGAAGCTGGACCTGTACTCACATCATATACAAAACTTAGCTAAAAATGGATAGATTACCTAAATATAAGTGATAATACCATACAACTTTCAGAAGAAATATAAGGGCAAATCTTCATGATTTTATTTTTGCTGATGAACTCTTAGATATAAGACCAAATCATGAGTAACAACAGAAAAAAATACGTACATTGGACTTCATTAAAAATTAAAAAAACTTTTGTTCATCAAAGGACATTATCAAGAAGGGGAATGACAACCCACAAAAAGGGAGAATGTTTGTAAATGATGTATCTGATAAGTGGATAATATTGAGAGTATATAAAGAGCTACAACAATGCAATAACAAACATATAAATAACTTTATTTAAAGTGGGTACAGGACAGGAATAGATATTTCTCCAGAAAAGATATTAAAATGTCCTATAAGTGCACTTAATATCAATATTCATTAGGGAAATATAAATCAAAGTCCACTGAAATAAGTATAAAGAAATAAACAAAAAAAGTGTTGGCAAGGAAATGGGGACTTTGGGACTTTCATACATTGCTGGTGGGAATATAAAATGGTTCAGCCATTATGGAAAAGTTTGGCAATTCCTCAAATAGTTGAACATAGGATTACCACAGGAACCATTAATTCCACTTCTAAATATACCCCCCAAAATTTAAAAGAGACACTCAAGAAACACATGTATATATGTGCTCATAGCAGTACCATTCATAGTAAACAAAAGGTGGAAATAATAACCCAAATGTTTGTTAGTGGATAAATGGAATAACAAATAGTGATATATATGTACAAACAATGGAATATTATTCAGTAACATAAAGTAATGAAGCACAGACATAAGCTACTATATGGATGACTCTAAAAAGCATTATGCTAAGTAAAAGAAGGCAGGCAGAAAGTATGATATTGTGTGATTCCATTTATATGAAATATCCAGAATAGGCAGAGGCACAAGGGGTAGAAAACAATAGAGATGAACTGACTAATGGGCACAGGACTCTCTTTTGTGGTAATAAACATATTTTAGAACAAGATAAAGGTGATAATTGCACAACATTGTGAATGTACTAAATGTCACTTAATTGTTCACCTTGAAATGTTTAATTTTATATTATATGTATTTCACCTCAGTTGGAAAAAAAAAGAGGACACTAGGCTTTCAGAGGTTATGTTTCTTACCAAAAGGTATGAAAGAGGTAAGAGAGGGATTTAAGCTCCATACACAGGGATTCTTACTGGAGCCTCTGTGCTATTCCTCTTTTTGCTGTACTGCCTCCTTCTGTGGCTCTGTTCAGTTTTATTGAGAGTAATATTTTCCAGCCTACATCAGCAGTTCTCAGTGCATGGTGAGGGGATTCTGGGTATTCCCAAGACCATTTCAGAGTGTCCATAATACCCAAATACTTTTCATATGGTATTTATCTTTTGCCACCTGGCTTATTTCACTTAGCATAATATTCTCCAGTTCCATCCACAAAAGGTGGGAGTTACATCTTTCTTTCTGCTGCATAGTATTCCATTGCGTAAATGTACCACAATTTTTGATCCCCTCATTTACTGATGGGCACCTAGGTTGTTTCCAGCCCTTGGCTATTGTACATAGTGTGGCTATGAACATAGGGGTGCATAGGTTCTTTTGGATTGGTGTTTCAGTGTTCTTAGGATATAATCCCAGCAGTGGAATTGCTGAGTCAAAAGGCAGTTCCATTTTTAGTTTTCTGAGGAAATTTCATACTGTTTTCCACAGTGGCTGCACCAGTCTGCATTCCCACCAAGAGTGCACTAGGGTTCCCTTTTCTCTACATCCTCACTAGCATTTGTTGTTTGTTAATTTATTCATGACGGCCATTCTGACAGTTGTGAGGTGATATCTCATTGTGGTTTTAATTTGTATCTCTCTAATGGCTAGTGATGTTGAGCATCTTTTCATATGCATGTGTCATCTGTACATCCTCCTTGGAGAAGTGCCTATTCAGGTCCTATGCTCATTTTTTCATTGGATTGTTTATCTTCCTGGTGTTGAGCCATATGTGTTCTTTATATATGTTGCATCTAATGAACAAAATAGAACTATAGTCAAGGAAACATGGAACAGACTGACAGTGACCAGAGGGGAGGTGGCAGGAGGATAACGGTGGAAAGAAGGGGGAAGGGACTAGATAAAGAACTTGTACAAATGACCACAGACTTGGACAAGAGTGTGGGAATTAGCTGTGGGAGCAGGGGGTGGGATGGGAAGAGGAAGGCAAAGGGAGAAAAATTGGGACAACTGTAATAGGATAACAATTTAAAAATTATTTAAAAATCCAAACACTTTTAATTTAAAAAATAGCATGTTCCTTGCCCTTTTCAGCCTCATGCTCTAATGAGTGTTCTGTGGAGTTTTCCAGAGGTGATATGACTTATAAAGTCACAACAATAACAATAAAAAGAAAGTAATGTTTTCTATATATCCATAACATATTGATGTTCTTTATACAGACATTCTGTTGGTATCACTGGCCCACTTTTTTAAAGATTTTATTTATTTTTTAGAGGGGGGAAGGGAGGGGGAAAGAGAGGGAGAGAAACATCAATGTGTGGTTGTGACTCAAGTCCCCCTACCGGGGACATGGCCTGCAACCCAGGCATATGCCCTGACTGGCAATCAAACCAGCAACCCTTTGATTCACAGTCCAGTGCTCAGTCCACTGAGCCACACTAGTCAGGGCTCATTGACCCATTTTTAATTAGGTTGTTTTCCTTTTCTTTTTGATTTCTAAGAGTACTTTATAAAATAAGGTAAAATTATTTATCTTTTAAATATTATGCTAGTGTATTTTAAAATTATTCTATTTGTTCTTTAGTTTTGTTCAATTTTCAGTATAAAGATGTGTGCTCTGAAATCTATCAATCACCATCTTTAGTGTTTTGCTTTTGCAAGATAAGGAAGGTGACACTGTTATTATCAAGGGGCCCAAGATGTGATTCCTTGGTGAAAGACAGAATTATGTTAACCACTAGATAGTTATCCCATTTATTTTTAAAGCCCAAGACTAAAATTTTAAGATATTTAAATGAGAAATTTTTAATTCACGTTGTTTTAAAAAACAACTAAAAATTAGTTTAGAAAAACTGACTTCAACTAACGTAGAAAATCTCAATATTTTCTTCAGAGGGAAACTGCATTTCCAGTGGCCAGCCAGTTGCCAAGATTTGTAGCTGACAGTTCCTACAGGAAGTACCCGGTAAACAGTGTAACCTGAATCCACGTATTTCCTTCCGTACACTGCATTCTAGGTTGTTTCAAGATCCCATATGACGAGTAAATTTTCTGCCCAAGACCATTTCCTTGGCAATTTTAGATATCTAGCTGTATCAAGGTCAAGAGAAAAGAGAAGGGCCATATTATTAAGCAGTGGGAGAGAAAAACAAAGGAAGATAGTGACTGTACATGGATCAGGATCAAGATCATAGAGCTGGGAAAGAAAGCTTTGGAATTCATCTGCAATAAGTAGCCTTAGTGGCTACTGAACGTGTTATAGAGACAATCCAGAGAGAATTCAGAGTGAAAGAAGAAAGAAGGAAAGATCTTACACTATAGAGTATTAGCATTTAAGGCCAAGGAGATGAAGAAACACCATAAATGATGTATTGGTCCATGAAAAGTTCAAGGAAAAGAATAGCAAAGAACTTTGCCATAAGCATAAGGAAATAAGGCAAATCACAGACACAATCGGTGCATGCCATCATAGATGGATCAAGTAAGACACAAAATGAAAATAGTACCTGGAATTTGACATTTATGGATTAAGGATCTAGGGAACATAATTTTAGGCAGAAGCCTGATTGAAAAAAAGTAGAGATGGGTAAGATTCTGAAAGGAAGGCAAGAGAATGTAATACAGAGGGAGGAAGTTTGCGAAGAGATTATAAAGTTGAGAGACCTGATCATGTGTATATGCTGAAGCAAAAATAGCAATGAAGGTGTGGCTGCAGTAGGTAATAGTAAAGAAGAGAATACTGATGAAGGGTGGTACTATGTGCAAGAGGATCCAATTTTGAAGTAGTCACTGAGAAATGAGAAGGAGACTACTTTTTATCTTGAGTGAAGAAAGTATGTGAGAAGTCTCTTGACCGTGTGTGTTGACTTCATCTACTTTCTATCCAGTTCCCTAAATTAAGCCGCCACTATCTCTCTTCTAGATTCCAACAATACAATCATAATTGAGCTGCAGGATTCCTACCCCACTCTCATTCCATTCTCCACAGGGAAGCCAGAATGATTTGTTAATATGCAAAATGGAATCATGTTATTTCTGGTTTAACCCCAGGGCAGCTTCCCATTACATATAAAATTATGTCAGATGCCTACCAGTGCCTTCAATTTCCCTAGGAGAACAGATCATTACCTGTATTTGCACCACACTCATAATCATTGCTCCCTTTACTCACTATGATCTAGTCAATTTGGTCTTCCTTCAGTTTCTTGAACACAACTACTTCTTCCCACAGATTATGCTGATGCTGTTCCCTGTACCTGAGATTACTCTTCTTGATAATTCACATATAATTGACTTCTTGTCATTTCTCAGGTTTCTCACAAAAACCAGTTCTACAGACAGGACTTCAGTGACAAATGAATATAAAGCAGACCTCCCTTCTCTCAAAACATCTTTCCTAACATTTATGACAAATGTTTCTGTTTGTTTATTTATTATTTGTTTTCTGAACCAAATTACAAACTCTGCGAGGGGAAGGCCATAGTGTACACAGATGCTCAATAAATATGTGTTTTATAAATGGTGAGCAGGATAGATAGCTACACAGATACATAGATAGATGATAGATGTGGACAGCAAACGAAGTAGATTGAGGGGTTAATAACTAAGATACTGAATTTCTCTGCTAATTAAAAATCAAATTCAATGACTTTTGCTAAAAACACTTGAAAGGATTTTTGAGTTTTGTTAGGGGCCAACCTAATGGTATTCTAAAGGCTTTTAGGAGGAAACTGGGATCTGAGGTAAATAAGATTTAGTTACCTGATGTTGGTAGGGGAGGGTGTTTTCAAACAAAGAAAAAGGTTAAATGAAGAGACTGAAAAGGGGTCAGGAAAATATTGATCCCACCCACAGTAGTGTTTACTTGGTGAGAGATCTGCCCTGTTATTTTATTTTTATTGCGACTGTTGTATTTGTTTGGTTGATTTTCATTTAAGATGCTGAGTCAGACACAAGAAACACTATAAAATGGGCAGCATGTCATTCTACTTTGCTTTATTCAAAAAAATTAAACTAATACACAGGATGTGTAACTTTAAATTAACAATTTGCTACCCCATCTCTTCACTCTCCAAAAGCAACCCTTGAAACAAAAAACAAAAATAACTTCCTTTAGATCTTTTGGATGCATTACTAATATGATTTGACCTCTGTTTCTTGATCTAATAACATTAAAAGTTACCTCTTGATTTCTATCTACTTACTCATTTTTTCTTCAGGCAAAGTTATATCACTATTCTAATTTCTTTACTGGTCTGCACAAGCACAAATGCCAGATTTAAATCTTCATTACTTGTCCCATCAAACATAAGCAAAATCTTCTGACCCAACCTTATAAAAGAAGGTATTAACCAGCATCATCCTTGCCTCCTTTTGTAGATCTATCTCTGGCCACTGTATTTCTGTCTTTATAAAGTCAAAGATAATAACATTTACATTCTGTCCAGTAATCATAATAAAAGTTTCCTTACTTTGTCAATGGCTTGACCTTAAAAATCGAAAATCAGTGTAATGGAGATGTATTTTATAAATAACTGTCTGTCTATTCTGCCCTTTCAATAATGCCATGCTCCCCCGCCCACCTCCTGCAGCTCTTCTACTATGGGAGGGCGAGAAGGGCAACATTCCCCTGAAGGAGAAGAAGAAATGACAGTTGGGAAGTTTCCATCAGGAAAGAAACTAAGAAATAATTGTTTTCTATGTTAGTGGAAAAAGAAAACAAGAATTAGAAACATTCAGTCTGTAGTCCACAGGGTTTGAGTTATCGCCGTTCACACTCTCCCCATCACCTCCCGCTCTTCTCCAGGTATAAAAATTTCATATTCAGAAGCGTACAAAACCAAACAGGTTTAATAGAAACATTTTTTTCTCCCAGAAGTGTACATTGACAGCACTGTTCTCTTTTTCTTTCTTGTGCATATTTCATGAATATTTCTCTGATTTCCAAAATACAGCTGTAAACAATTTCAAGCCCCTTCGAGAAGTGTTGGCTTCTACAGCTCACGCCACAGAGTAGACTTGGCAAATCCAGCGCCTAAGCAGGAAGTCTGAGTGATGCCCAGAGAGCTCCACCCTCTTTCTTCCTAACCTCAGGCCAGGGAGACACTATTTTTTGTTCATTAAATGCCTATTGTGAGCACACACAGTATTAGGTGATAAAGACAGAGAAGTGAACCAAAGAGCATTATCACAGTGATAGATGAAAAAGTCAAGATACAGAAAGCATTACTAATATATCTTAACGAGTTAAATTGAAAGATTTGTACAGTAAGTCTTGTTTCCTATATAAAGTAAACATAGTTTGTGGTAAGTGCCCATTGACAGCTGATTTTTTTTTAATAAACTTAGTGTTTAAACAAAAAGTAAGTACAAAAAGTCCATTTCACAGACCACATTATTTGAATGATATATATTAAAACTAGAAGTTGATGATAAAACTTTATATTTTTAATGCTGAAAGTAAGGGGAAAAATCATACTCCCTTCAACCAATCCATAGTCTATGAAGAAATGAAAATTGATATTTACAAAGATTTTTCAAAACAACATAATTTTTAAAAAATCTGTCATATCATCTATAGGATATGACCAAAGCACATTCATAGTTTTAAATATTTTAATAAGCAGAGAAGAATAAAAAATAAATCAAGTATTATATTTGATAGAAAATAATAAAGTGAATAAAAATAAAAGCAGAATTAATTAGGAAATAAAATAAAAATCAATAGAAAATATTTTACCAATAATTTAATTCAAGGCCAAGTTTCTATTAAAAAATTACAAAATATACTGATACTTAGAAAATCTTAAAGCCTAACCTCATAACTATAACATTATATAAGGTACAATCCTTTAATTATTGGGATTACCTATTGAATCTTTATTTATCTATGATGAGGTTGAAACACTTCCATTTTCAATTTTGCATAATTTTTACCGTTTTAGTCATTATGTATAGTTAGGCATTCTTATGTTTCTATACTGTATTTTTAATTTAAATTATGTATTTTAAACCTCAGGCATAAAAGCTAAAGTCAGCATATTTATATATGTCCCACTCTTTCTCTCCTCTTTTTTCATATATAATATATTTATAGTATATATGTTATATATACGTGTGTCTATGTTGTCAGGATGTATATTATATAGTCTACTCCATAACCAAATTTATCAGACTATTTTTAGTTTTAATAGGTTTATTGTTTACCATTAATCCTTTGGTTATAGTTTTTGTCTTATTTTGAGCCATTTATTATTTAGCTATAGTTCATTCCATCACAGTTTTATCAAGAAGAAAAATAAAATGTTATTTAACATTTGTAAAACTGTTTACATTCTAAGGGCAAAAATAATACTTTATCTTCATGTAAAAATTTTAGTGATTTTACTACAGATATAAATATAAAAGCAAAAAGTTTTAAAAACCTTAAAAGGAAATAGACCAATATTTATTGGACCTGTGGATTTCACAGATTTCATAAAATCTATGACAATATTATAATGGTAAAACTTGAAAGATGTGGAAAATTAAAAAAACATTTTATGTCTGAAACCTTCTGAAGAATTTCAGAATAATGGAGAAAACTAAAAATGAAAAAAATTCTAACAATTTTAGCAGATTCAAACTAATATCTGGAATTTTACAAATAATTAATTTGTATGGAAGTCATTGGTGAGATCTTCATTTAAGAGCTCCTTTGCCCACGGACTGAAAAGTTTTAAATAGGCAAAGAAGTATAATTATGACATTACAGATAGAAGGAATAATATGAAAAATCAAAACTATAATTGGAGTATTTGGAAGAATTTAGAAAAAGATAAAAGTTTTCCATTACAAGTGAAATATTAGTAAATGTGAATATATTAATCAAATCATTAAACTACTGAAGCTGAGCATGTTTTGAATTTCAAGCCTACCAGGCTCTCCAATATTTAGACTTTGAATATTGCCTTGTAAAGCTCTCTGATTCCTAAAGCCACACTTACGCAATTTCTTGCAGCCCTTCTCCTAGGAGTCTTATCCAATGATAAATAATGTCCTCATTTATGGGACATCTAAACCAAAATATTCCCTCCAGCATCAGGACTGGAGGAGAGCATTTTCCAAATAATTATATTGATGAGAAAAATAATAATGATATAGATGTTCATCTATCCTATTAAGAAAGAGCAATGTCCTCTTTGGCTCAGAATTCACTGCCCCGACCACAAAGACACAAGGCAGTTTTACACCCAAGTGAAAGGAAAGTGGGAAAGGAAGCAGCTTGAAACGTGGCATTACCCAGTTGCTGAATGTTTGGAAGTGCTCAGGGTCAATGGGACATACCGGCCTGCTACAACTGAAGACAGAGTGGTTTAATTTGTGGAAAACCATTGCGCTGTCCATACTGAGAAGGTAAAAGCTACTGCCAAGGATGGAAAATTCTGCAGGCCACAGCCCTTAGCTACTGTTCAGAATACAGGCTGTCACCTAATCAATGTGTATGACTGCAGGTCACTCATCAATCTTCCTAACCAGACAAGTAGCCACATTATGAAAAGTAACATCTTAAAAATAAACATGGATGATGTATTTTATCTGTACGCAGAAGTTGGCACCAAATATTTATCTCTACATCTCCAGCTTCTACATCTAACGTCTACAAAGGGCTTCTCCCCACTTTGGCTTCCCATGTTATAGTAATAGAACACTATCTCAAAAATGCAAAATCTTTTAAAGCTTATCTTATTCTGGGAAGCAATCACTCTTATTTCCTCACAATGAATTTAATGTTCATAATAAAGAATGTTAATTATAGCAGCGGTAACCCATTTGGAATAGAAGTTTGATATCTGCTGTTATTTTTATGACAAGCCAGAGCTTTTTGAAGATTTTTTTTCCAGAAGATTCAAGCAATTCCTCAAATGATTTTGAATCTTCAATTAGGAAAAAGACACTCATAGAGGCTTGGGGGGAAAGGCACTTACACATAGTGACTTCAATTTTACTTTGCCAGAGAATGAGATGAACTGTAACACATCAGAGAGACTAATGAGCTTCTAGAGCTTTCACCAAAACCTCATGAGCTTAAATCAGATCTCACTGTCTCTAACCCACATCTGAGCATTTTGTTGGATGTGCAGAAAACTGCTTAAAGACGAAGATGTATGGTTTTGAGCCTTTAAAATCCTTATAATACAGACACATATCATAGAGATTTTGACAAGCCTCCCTGGATACCAAAGACGAGCTGTCACGGAATACACAGATCCCATAGAAACAGGCTCCAATTATCAATTTTACCACTAATATAGCTAGCTTAGGAAAATATATTAACCCAATTCTGTGTATAGAAGTTTAATTTTTTCCCCACCTAAGGGACTAAAAACTCCCAGAACTGGAAGTTTCTAATGAAAAGCAAAGTAATAATTTTCTGTAGCACACTATAAAAAATTTAAGTGATTTTTGGCATTCTCAGATGATTCTTTTTATCCCTTCATTGTTTTCAGCCAGATCACAAATATTTTTAATTTTATCAGCTTTCAAAACCAAAGTTTTATAACAAAATAAACAAAAGAAAACAAAACCAATCAAATATATATATGAAAATATGTCAAGAGAGACCATTAGCACTAAATCATCACTGCTACATTTTCAGTATCAAACTTTAAGTCTTAATTATCATTGTGATTAATCAGTTGAAGAAGCACTGAGATACTTTTCCTTACTGTGAAATGTTTTTATTTCCCATGCTCTTAACTTCAAAATGAGAAATAAAGAGAGAACAAAACACATTTTAAAACTCAATCTGCTTTAAGAAAAACAAAGTAACTCAAAAGTCAGTTATAAAGTTTTGATTCAGGAGAGCTGTTACCTACCAATCTTCTAGGAATTAAAACAATTTTGTAGAGTAAAACAACACCCTCCATAGAGGCCAATAGACAGCAGGCTAAGATTTCCAAAGACAGTTTTAGAGAATACAGCTTGGACTACATTCCAATGAAAGCATCAGATAAAAGTATGAACCCTTTCACTGAGATGAATTTGCTTAACCATCATGAATCTTAAAATAGTATGTGCCTAGCCAGGGCCAGATACAAGATTTGCTGGGCACAATGCAAAATAAAAAAAGATGAAGATGCTTGTTCAAAATATCAGGAAAAAAAAAACAAAAGCTTTGTCCTTTTGAAACAGGGTGCAGCCAAGAATGGGGCCCCAAATAGGGATTTGGAATGGGGTCCAGAACTCGAGGTGTCCAGGAAGTATTAGAAAGATATACAGGATGTCCTCACCCCTTTCCCTGCAACAGGTGTGAGTTGGGGGAAGGGACACAGAGCAGGAACAAGCAGAGCACTTTTGTACAGCAAGAGCTTTGCACTTGACCTCTGGCATGGTCATTTAACATATCTATAACCTTTAACTGGTTTCATAGATATGTTAAATAGCTGTGGCCATGCTTTGAGCCAGGGGGATGGAAGTGACTTCCATCCAAGATGTAACTGGGGGGCATATCCCCCTGGTTACAGCACCTGCATGAGCGTTTGGAGAAGATTGGCTCCATGACATGGGGCCACCCCTGCCTAGACTCCCGGTGGCAACCCAGTAAACTTGGAACAATACAGAAATGCTAGCAGATGTAACTGATTGTAGGAGGAGTCAGAAATGGGGCTGCAGAGGAAGATTGGCGCAGGGATTTAAACCCAGACTGGGAAGCCATGCTAAGAAAGAGAACCACGCAGTTTTGCTAGGGGGAGGAACCCCACAGCCATGTGAGGAAGAACCAGGAGGGTTTGGCCAGGGTGGGGACCCCACAGCTTTGCGAGAGTGAGGCCACGTGGCTTTGGGGTGTGACCTTTGGCCACATGGCCTAGGAAGCAGGAGAGATTTTGCCTGGAAGAAGGGTGCAAGACTTTTGTTGGTGGGCCACGAGAAGGTGCCACATAACTTTGTATTAATTGGAGATCCTGCCTGGATAGCAACACAGCTGATGGTGCTGGAAGCCTGAATCACGGACTTCTACATCTTTTCATGAGATACAGTACCCCAGATTAGGGCAAAGGGAGAAGGAAGGACTGTGTGCATTTGTGGGTATCCTGGAGGACTTTGATATTTTAATGAAGACATTAGGTCACTATTTTAAGTCTGTATGGCCTTAAATAAACATTTCCTTTCCTTTTCACAAATCTCTGGCATTGAGAGACATCTTTCCTCTGGCAGTGGACAAGCGAACCTAGTGGGGAGTCCTTTAGGTAATAGTATATTGTACCACCTTAGCCGTGTTCTGTAACACTTTTTTGCTACAGTGTCTCTTTCTCTCTCTCCTTCCTCTCTCCTTTCTCTCTTGTCTCTCCTCTCTCTCACCCTGTTTTGGTTTTTATTTGCTATTTGAAGTCACACTCCCTTCACCACAAGGACACACCCAAGCAAGCCCAGTCATTCACAAGAGCACAGGAGGCTCCTGGTAGTAACACACAAGGCCCAAGTGGCCAGTCACTACCTCCTCTGTGCCTGCTCTGAGCCTCCTCCAGGGATGGAGGGTAGCATCTGTGCCTGGGCAGGGTCAGTGAACAGGTAGCTGAAAACCATGTGATGGGAATAGGAGATGAAGCCAGCATTGTGACCAGCCCTAGACCAAAGTTTCTCAGCCTCAGCACTACTGACATTTGGGGTCAGATAGTTGGGGGGGCTGTTTGTTTTTGTTTTTGTTTTTGTTTTGGAGTATAGGGACAAGGTATACTTTGTATTGTAGAATGTTTAGCAGCAGCATCCCTGGTGTCTGTCTATCCACTAGGTACTTGCCCAGTATGAAAATCAGTAATGTCTGCAGACATTACCAAATGTCCCCTGGGAGCAAAACTGTTCCCAGTTGAGAACCAAAGTCCTAGATTTACACCTATTTACACAAAATCAGATGATACCCAGGTACTTCTAACATTCTCATAGTGACAGAGAAGGGAGAGATTCCAAGAGCACAAAGAACCATATGATAAGCATCTGCCTGTTAGCTGGCATCAGAAGATGAGCTTTGTAACAGTCTTTCAGTGCTCAGGGCTGACTCTCCACCAGCCTCTCTCCTGCCTGGGGCATGGAGCCAGGGACTCAGCCTCTTGGGAGTGCTTCGAAAGGCTCAAAGCACACATCCACTGTTCTTCAAGCAGAAGGTGTGGAGAATTTACTACTTCACTCATCTCTTATTTCCTTTGAGACAAATAAATCAAGCAATTTTCCTTAAAGTTGTAAGTCTCTTAGGAATGATTGCTTGGTCCACGAAGGCTTTGTAGAGTTGGAAGCAGTAAAGAAAGATCAGATAGCACCATTGGTGCTATCGGCCGGGACACTCAGGATCAGATGAGAAATGTTTTCCAGTATCAACTTCTGTGGTTGCCATGTTAATTTTAGAATATTATATCCTTACGTGTTTATTTTCAATGCATCTTCCCAACTCTAAGGATCAAATCCCCAGTACATTAGTTGGTGTGAGTTGTCAGCAGCTTCTTTACCATCTTGACTCTCTAATACCTTCCCAATTCCCCTTTCCTTTCTCACGGCCTACACCCCTGCCTTCTACCAGTCCCAAAGGCTCTCTTTGCTTCTTGATTCCAGCAACTCTTCCTCCTTCAGGGCCCCGTCAGGATCTGTTATCTGATGAAGGGGGAATGTGTGCAAAGGGGCAAGTACAGAAAGTCCACTGAGCTCCCATTCCAGACTTACTTCACCCCAGGCCCCTACACAAACTCATGGGGCCGAATAGGATGTACTCTCTCACTGTCAACTGCTTACTTCTACACCTGCTGAAGTTCTCCTATTCATTCATGTCTAGACCAAGTGCAGCTTCCCCTGTGAACCTTCTCTGACCATTCCATTCTATAATAATCACAGACTTTCTCAGTTTCATGAATATGCATTGTTTGTACAGCATATGAGGCATACACTGCCTGCATATAGTAATCAGTCAGTGACCATCTATGGAGAAAAAAATCACCTCATATTTTAAGTCATTGCTACATGTTACAATGTTTTTTGTGTTATTTTTTTCTAACTATATTATAACCCTTGTGAGCAGAAGCTTTGTTCTCACCGCTAAATGAAGAATGAATAAATGAATAAATTTATGCATAATTAGTCAATACTTTAATTTTATTATTCTTAGTTGATTCCTTTCTCAAACTGAAGCAGTCATCACCAAGAAGGTTTTATTTTCTATTCTTGTAGTTTGTAGTGGTCCAAAAATTCAGCTCTTCCCAAGCTCTCTAGATAATTCTGTTTTTTCCAGTCAAAGAAGAAATTGAGATTATTGACATTTTCTCACTGCTCCTGACAAATTATTGACTATCTATCAGCTCTGGGATTTTGTTATATTGGCTAAATAATTATCTTATTGGGTTTTTTCTGTTTTATAGTCCAAATAGCACATCACAGGCACTAAATATTGTAATTATTATTGTAACAAAAGAAGTACGCTCCCTTATACTTTTACAAAATTAGAAAGCATAGAGAAATGTTTGTGTCCAGCTAGAAGCAAACTGAGTACTTTTTTTGTTATAGGTATTCAGGTAAATCTGAATTTCATAAATGATCTTACAAAAGCATGCGTAAATTAGACATCATTTGTGGCCTGCTGTAATCAACTGTCTCTTTACACTGAGACTTGAACAGCATTATAAGATTAATCAGCTAAGCTTGTAAAAAACAAAATAAGAAGTGAACAAAAATGATGAATAGTTGTGGTTTGAGACTAGCAATATAGTGAAGGAGAAATCAACCTATGTGGTACTAATTAAAACTCATATTTTATTGGAGTATTTGTAATATCTTCAAATCAAATAATAATTTAGGTCTCAAAGGAAATGTTCAACAGATATAATCAAACCTGGCCAGGAGCAGAAAGTTACAGCAGTTAATACAGGCCAGTTTTAATTATGACTATATTTTGATTCCTAGGGCACTTGTTGATGCAAGGTCTTCTCATTCCTCACTGCAGAAGAATTATATGTAAGAAATGCAGCGATAAGATCTATAAAGTACATGGTGTGATTGTCTTTTATAGCCTGTCTGACTGTTCCTGGGATTAAAATTAGAATGTTGATATCACAATTAAAATGCTAAAATGGATGAAATGTTAAAAATAACTTTTAAATAAAATAAATTTCTATAATTGAGATCTACTAAATGAGACTCTAGAAACTGGGAGAAAGGGTTTTTTATGCTTGTTTATTTTTATTTTAACAAGAAAATCTCAATAAATTCTGGGTTTTTAAAAAATGGAACATATAATTAAATACCCTTAAATAGGGTAAATAAATCAGTTAAGAGAAAATCAGAGAAAGGAGGAAATGATGCAGCAAAAGTGACCAAATAGCAGGAATTATTATGTGTCCATGAAAGACAGAATGATGGGCTTGGAGAAGGGAGGTCATGACAGATATTCTACCCAGAACAGATGGACCAGGGAGAGTCCACCTGCACCAGCAGCTTCAGAGGAAACTGATACCCCAGTAGATTTTGAAGACAATAACATTTTGTACTTCCAAGCTCATAGACACTCAACAGGAGACAATTGCCATCAATTTATTCCAATCAGTGTCACAGTTTGGCATGACTGAAATCTGCCCAACATGCGGATCCAAAATTGGAAAACTGTTTCAAGATTAAATGGGGGCAATATTCAGTGTGAAAACAAGGGACTTGCTGAAAACTTATTGAATAAGTAGATTAGGTTTGAAAAAGCTAAATGTGCTACAGAAGTACCAGAGAAGAAAGCACATTTTCAATCCTGAAATAGATTTGTTCTGTCTCCCATGTTCGAGAAAGAATGCTCTTAAAGGTGCTTGGCAAAGTTTTAGACTTTAATGAATGTAGAGCAGCCAGGCTTGAAAACTACTTTTTTTAAAAAAAATTTTTTTATTTTAGTTTATTCAGTATAGTTTCTATCCTTTATTCCCATTGCAGCCCGCCCACCCATTCCTCCCCTCCTTCCTCTCCTTTCTAAACCCCTATAGTTTTGTCCATGTGTCCTCTCTATTTGTTCTTGTAAACCCTTCCCTTCTCCCCTGAAATTTCCTCCCCTCTCCCCTCTGGTCACTGACTACCTGTCCTCTATTTCAGTGTCTTTTGTTATATGTTACTTGTTTCTTTGTTTTGGTGTTTAGGTTCCTGTTAAAGG
>CM052541.1:155667047-155743924 GCA_028533065.1 Trachops cirrhosus | reverse complement strand
GGGGCTTGGAAATGGAAGGAAGGTTGGGAGGGATGGGTGGGTGGGCTGGAATGGGAGTAAAAGATTGAAACTGTACTGAATAATCTAAAATAAAATAAAAAAAAAGAATAAAACCAATATATATATATATATATATATAATATGATTCTTAAGGATCAAACAATAAAAGTAAAAATATGAATAAAAGGCACTGTCGTATTTGTTGTTATTCTAGAGATGCTAGTTGATGGACTTAGAATTCAAGAAAAATAATAAGTATATAAACCTTTAACATGGATATACATAATCATCATAATTTAGAAATGATATAGGGCAAAAATGCCCTATAGAACCAACTAGAAAAATATTATCCAAAAGAGCAAAGAAGCCACAAAGAGCAGAAAAAGACATGTAGTTGCCTTAATTGTGTCAAGCTGCTGTTGGAACAACAGCCGGAATGAAGCTGAGGCAAAGTGAGCCCAATTGTCTCTTCCATTTATTCCCAAAGCGACATTCTCCTGACCTTAGAAATAGGAAGTCAAAATAATGAGGGAGGAAATGTAGACTCCCCTTCCAACTTTGCAAATTGATTGTTTGACCATAGAGAAATTAGAAATTGAACCTCTCCAGGATTCAATATCCTCATCTGAAAGGAAGAAAGTGAAGACAAGATGCTCTCAGTTCTCACACCCCATTTCATATCCACATGAGAGAGAGGAGTTTCCAAAACTCAGCAAACCTCTCGGGTTAATGAAAGAAGTCTATTGTAAGAATAGTCTTCATAAGGTCTTCACTGAGTAGTCTAGATTTGAGGATAAAACAAGTTTAGTAAAATGCTGATTTGTTGAAGTTAAGTAAATGGAGGTTCATTATACTCAGCATTTTTGTTTAATTTGAAATGTTTCATTAGCTCTTATGTATTCTTTCACAAAATAATAATACAAACAATGAAAGAGGGTGGGAGGAGTCATTTGGAAGTAATGGATATATGTTTACAGCATAGATTGTGGTGACATTTTCACAGACTTATCTCCATACTTATTTCCAAATTCATCTAGTCATATACATTAAATATGTATAACTTTCTGTATGTCAATTACATCTCAAAAATGGTTTAAAAATGTTTCATTATAAAACATATTTTAAAAACCAAAATTATGCCAAAAATTGTTTCTCTATAATTGCCACTTACATAGAGGAAGAATATTTAAACAATTTGAAAAGGAACAAGTAAAAATATAAAATACTATACTTAATTTTTTCTTAAAAAATAACACTAAAAACAACTAATACTTTTAAAGACATTCAAAAAAAGATTCTGGAAATAGGCAATTTTCACAGAAGAACTCCCAATGAATTGACCAAAACTAATTCATATAGAATTAATACTTTTTAAAAATGAAATTGCTCTACATTTTAAAGTACCCAGAGCAAATAAAAGTAATAATATATTACTTATGTTTCCTTTATGTTTTCTTTAAAACCATATTATGGAACCATAATAACTTTTTTGGTCTTTTCTTAAAAATATGGTTATTATGGTTCCATCATAATCAAGATACATGCTAATGTTCTGAATTTAATGCCCGCAAATGGAGATTTTGTTACCGTGGATTATTTTCCAAGTTTAAACAAAGCCTGGAATTATAAGATAACTTTTGGATCGGCATTTGAATTTCTATATTTTTTAAAATAGGAATACATATACAGGAAAAAAGATAGGATTTTTTCTTTCTCCTATATTTTTAGATATTTTTACATAACGTTTTTCAAAAGCATCCCTCAACCTCATATTCTAAAGAAACAAAACAGCAAACATTTGTTGAGTGTTTGCTATATTTCCCAAATTATGTAAGAATCTATGGAAACTATAAAGAATAAGAACGGCTTTCTCTGTTTGAGAAGCTTATGGTCCAGTTGGAGGGAACAACACAGCCATAGCTGAAACAATCTGAGAACAGGTCTGTGCTATAGAATACATGTCACTTATGGTGAAGACAATATGGGTTTAGAGAAGAGAAGCGGTGAATAAAATTGGTGACAGAATAGTGCATGAGGTATTATGGAGTATATCAGACTTGACCTAGTCCTGGAACAATAAGTAGGTGGATTTTAGAAGGGGAAGGGAAAAAGAGGAAGGAATTTCATACTAAGATGGAAGGCAAAGAGCCTGACTATGGCAGGAAACTATGGTATCTGGAGTCTAGAATGCTTTAATGTTAAATGAGATTTTTATAACAAGACTCAGTTCATACTGTAAGTTAGTCTATAGTTTAGAAGAAGGTTATGGACAAAATTAGAAATGAAAGATTGAGTATGATGCAAGAGCTATAGGACACTTTTGTAAGTTGCTGAGCAGTGAGGTAATATAAGGGAAAAGTAATTCTTAAATCATTTGGTTATTCTCATCCAATTGGATGTAAAGAAAGAAAATCATAGGGTTAGAGATATCTACCAAGAATCTGTTGTTGCACTCCATATATTAGGGGTTGTAGTGGTTTTGAGATGTGCCCTCAAACTCTTTAATACACCTTCCTTCAAGAGGTGGAACCCGATTCTCCTCTCTTTGAGTCAGCTCGCCTTAATGACTCTGAATGCTTTCTAACCGATGGTATGTCACTTCTGAGACTACATCATGAAAAGACATCATTAATTCCTCCTTGTTTTGTCTCTCAGAATAGTTAGCTGTCCTATCACAAACACCCCTATGGAGGAGTGTTTATAGGGATGAGTAGAGGACTCCAACCAGCAACCAGCTAGAAACAGAAACCTCTATCCAAGAGTCACGTGAGGGAGCCTTTTTGAAGCTTATTCTCCAACCCTAGCCAAGCCTTTAGATGACTACAGATTTGTAGTCAGGAAATCTCAATATCCTGACCACAAACCAGAACTAATAAATAAGCCACTCTCAGGTTCCTGACTGTTGAAATTGTGTGAGATAACTATTCCCTTAAATAACTAAGTTTTGGGGAAAGTTGTTATACCATAATAGAAACCGATAATAGAATGAGTACCTAAAAGTGCTAACAATAAATGGAATGATTTTCTATTGTTGTTTCATTTGTTTTCTAATTTTCTTTTTTGGAGGAAGAGAAAGAGAAAAATATGTGTTATATGTGACAAATTGACTATTTTGAGTAAAAATAAAAAAAGTCTCAGCTGATTGCTGTATATAGGAGCTTGGGTAAGGTTGGTGGTGGAAGGCAGCCTTATTTTTAACCTAAAGAACATATGGGTAAGATCACCACCCTCTGGAATCTGGTCATAGTTTTGACATTTCAAGACACAAAGAGATCAGGCCCTGAACAACAAAATCAGGAGACCCATGTAAGACCCAGGAAAAAAATCATAACTACGATACATGTAACACTGAACTTGTCCTTACTCTGAGGTGCCAGTCCAAAATTCCAGTGCATAAGAAATTAATTAACAATTCTCTGTAAATATGGGAATAATCGATGTAAGTTGGGACTAAAATAAACATATCTAAGTGGTGTTAGAAACTGCAACTTCAATATAAAAGGTCTGCTTTATAGTGTCTGCTTCATGTGACCTCCATTCTCTGCCTTAGGCAATGTTGAATAAATATTTATAACCATGTGTGCAAATTTCTTGGTTGACATACCCCACAGTATACAGTTCATTTATGTTGATTATCTGTTACATTGGTTGCTTCTAGATGATATACTATATAACCTCATCTTACTAGTAAGTAATCTCAAAAACTAAAATAGGTAATTTTACCACTAAAATTAGCAACATGCACTAACTATGACATTTCTTATTCTACCCCTATTAAAAAATGATGTTTCTTAGTGATCTTTGTATGTGTGTATTCTATAAAATAGATTCAGTGAAATTAGAAAATATAGTCAATGGACAGAATTTAATTAAATGATGAAAGTCTCCTTTTCTCTTGCTGCTTTTAAGATTCTCTCCTTATCTTTAATCTTGGGCAATGTAATTAAATGACAACAAACTCACAACTATCAACAACCAAACCTAAATTAAAAAGAAAAAAAAAAACAGAAACAAACTGCCTCAACCAGTATGGAGTGGGGGTTCCTGAGTAGGGTCGACAGGAGATGAAGAAAAGACACAACACAGACAGTTTAAAGAAAAGTAGGGACCAGGTGGGACACTGTCCTCTGATGGAGAGACAATGAACCCTGAACACGATAACCACGTTTATTTTATAGAGGTAGGTTAGCTACAGCTCAAGGATGTTTTGCAAACTTAGGGAGACACTGCAGGCACAAATTTTTCCGTTCCCAGGCTATCTAACTGATACATATGTCTGCTGCAGAAGTTACAGTCACAATTCAGCTGAAGCTTACGGTTATCTATCTCCTGTTTAACCCCTGCGGGTCCCAGCTATCGTTACTGCTGGCTTGATCCACCCTGCAGATGCAAGCAGTCAAGTGCAGCTTTGGTAAGCACTCAACCTTGGCACTGATGCCAGCCTTCACCGTTCCCCACACCAAACTAAGCAAACAACTAGAACAGGACAGGATTCACAAAAATAGAGATCACAGGGAGGGTTATCAGCAGGGAGGGGGAGGAAGAGAATGGGGAAAAGGTACAAGGAGAAGCATAAATGGTAGATATAAAATAGATGGGGAGGTTCAGCATAGTATGGGAAATGGAGAAGCTAAAGAACTTATACGTATGACCCAAGGACATGAACATCTTAGGGGGAATGACAGGGCAGAGGGGAATAAAGGGGAGAAAAAAATGGGACAACTATAATAGCATAATCAATAAAATATATTAAAATTTTAAAAAGATGAAAGTCTTTCTGTCTTAGTATCTATAATAACATAAAGAGTCTACCTTGATAAAATGGAGGAAAGTTGATGTTAGTGAAAAAATAAAATAGTTGATTTTAGAGTGAATTTTGAATAGAAACAAAAGTTGGACTAAACTTGTGTTCTTCAAAGGATGTTTCTTGGTATAGTAGTTCAGCAAGGTAATAGCAGTTGTTCATAAATAAATTCTGTAGTTAAAATATTTGAGTAAAAATTAACTGGCTAACACATTTTTGTATGTGGCAGACTGGATGATATCTGTGTTAATTTTTATTGTTTGAAAACTATGGTAAGTTTATTTTAAGTCATATACACAGAAGTAACAAAAGAAGAGCACATGCTGACTCATAGTTTGAACAATACCACGATATTGTGAAAAGTTATATTGATCTTTACTGCTCTGATTTAAAATGAGTAAAAAACAAGATACTTTCTGAAATGAATCCATGTCTCTCCCTACATTTCCCTAATAAAATTGAATCCCAAAATAAAAGTAGCAGAAAGTCATTATCTTATTTTTAATCCAATAATGCACAAACAGCTTCCTTGTACCTAGATGAATACCAGTTGTCTGGATTCTGATTTTTTAATGATTCAATAAGGAGGAAAAAATTAGAGGGTTAATAGAGTCAGTAAGCAAATGTGAATCTTGCTGTAAAAGTCATTTCCCAATATTCCCAAGACACAACAAGAAAGGCATTTTTTATATTTTCCATGGTAAATAATCCTACTAATTAGCAAAGCAATACCCATCATCACATGCAATGAACTTAAAAAAAGAGATGAGGTATTTGCAATTATAGAAAATGATTTTAAAAGGCCTCAGAATGAGAAGCATGATCCCTGGTGATATATATAATGGAATAATGTATCTATAAAATTTTCTACTTGCTAAATGTCTAACCATCTGCATTCTATTCAAAATAGACTCAAAATAGTATTCAAAAAACACCCGAGATGATATGAAGTTAGGGTTGAAGGTATACATTCTGTCATTGGTACAGGCATGTATGAGTGAAGAATGGCTTTCATTTAAAACTTTATTCTGTTCACATGACGTTCTTACAAGATTTTTTTGTATGATGGAATATTTTATTTTTTTTCACATTTTTTATTGTTCAAGTACAGCTGTCTCCATTTTCCCCCTACAACTCCCCCCACCACCCCAGCCATTCCCACTTCCCAACCTTGATCCTACCCTTTGGTTTTGTCCATGTGTCCTTTATACATGTTCCTGAAAATCCTTCCCTCTTTTCCTCCCATTATCCTCTCCTACCTCTCCTCTGGTTACTGTCAGTTTGATCTTAATTTTAATGTCTCTGGTTATATTTTGCTTGCTTGTTTGTTTTGTTGATTAGGTTCCAGTTAAAGTTGAGATCATATGGTATTTGTCTTTCACTGCCTGGCTTATTTCACTTAGCATAATGCTCTCCAGATCCATCCATGCTATTGCAAAGGATAGGAGCTGTGTAGCATTCCATCACATAAATGTACCATAGTTTTTGACCCATTCATTTACTGATGGGCACTTAAGTTGCTTCCAGCTCTTGGCTGTTGTAAATTCTCCTGCTGTGAACATTGGGGTGCATAGGTTCTTTTGGATTGATGTTTCAGGGTTCTTAAGGTGTAATCCCAGCAGTGAAATTGCTGGGTCTAAAGGCAGATCCATTTTTAGTTTTCTTAGAAAATTCCATCCTGTTTTCCACAGTGGCTGCACCAGTCTGCATTCCCACCAACAGTGCACTAGGGTCCCTTTTCTCTACATCCTCTCCACTTGTTTGTTGCTTTGTTTACAATGGCCATTCTCACTGGTGTGAAGTGGTATCTCATTGTGGTTTTAATTTGCATCTCTTTGATAGCTAGCGATATTGAGCATCTTTTCATGTGTCTCTGGATCCTCTGTGTGTCCTACTTGGAGACGTATCTGTTCAAGTCCTTTGCCCATTTTTTAATTGAGTTTTTGTCTTCCTGCAGTCAAGTAGTATGAGTTCCTTATATATTTTGGAGCTCAAACCCTTGTCTGAGGTATCATTGGCAAATATATTTTCCCGTACGATTGGTTCTCTTTTCATTTTAATGCTGTTTGCTTTAGCTCTGCAGAAGCTTTTTATTTTGATGAGAACACATTTGTTTATTCTTTCCTTATATCCTTTGCTCTAGGAGACATATTGGTGAAAATATTGCTGCGTGGAGTATCTGAGATTTTCCTGCCTATGTGCTCCTCTAGAACTTTTATGGTGTCACAGCTTATATTTAAGTCTTTTATCCACCTTGAATTTATTTTTGTGTATGGTATAAGTTGGTGATTGAGTTCCATTTTTTTGCACATAGCTGTCCAGATCTCCCAACACCGTTTGTTGAAGAGGCTACTTTTACTCCATTTTATGCATCTACCCCCTTCATTGAATATTAATTGACCATAGAGACAGGTTTATTTCTGGGTTCTCTATTCTGTTCCATTTGCCTGTGTGTCTGTTCCTGTGCCAGTAACATACTGTTTTGATTATGGTGCCCTTGTAATAAAGTTTGATATCAGGTATTGCGATCTCTCCTACTTTGTTCTTATTTCTCAAAATTGCTGCAGCTATTCAGGGTTGTTTATGGTTCCATATAAATTTTTGAAGTGTTCTATTTCTGTGAAATATGCCATTGGTACTTTAATAGGTATGCATTGAATCTATAAATTGCTTTGGGTAGTATGGACATTTTGATGATGTTAATTCTTCCTACCCATGAACACAGTACAAGTTTCCATTTGTTTGTGTCTTCCTTAATTTCTTTATTCAGTGTTGTGTAGTTTTATGAGTATAGGTCTTTTACCTCTTTGGTTAGATTTATTCCTAGGTATTTTACGTTTCTTGTTGCTATATCAAATGGGATGTTTTTTCCTGACTTCTGTTTCTGATATTTCATTGTTAGTGTACAAAAATGCCTTTGATTTCTGAACAATGACTTTGTATCCTGCTGTTTTGCCAAATTCACTGATTAGGTTAAGTAGTTTTTTGGTGGAGCTGATAGGTTTTTCTATGTATATTATCATGTCATCTGCAAACAATGACAGTTTTGCCTTCTGCTTTCCAACTTGGATGCCTTTTATTTCTTTTTCTTGTATCATCACTGTGGCTAGAACTTCCAATACTATGTTGAATAGAAATGGTGAAAGTGGACACCATTATCTTATTCCTGATCTTAGCGGGAAAGCTTTTAGTTTTTGCCCACTGAGTATGATGTTGCAACAACGACTATTCTATGCAGCAAGGCTCTCGTTTAAAATGGAAGTCTCTCCATTTTTTATAATCTTTTTGTTTATAACTATCCTATTGGGTATGAAGTGATATCTTATTGAGGGTTGATTTGCATTTCCCTAATGATTAATGATGGTGAGCATCTTTTCAAGGACTAAATAGCCATTTTTATATCTTTGTTGGTAAAATGTCTATTCAAATATTTTACCCATTTATTAATTGGGTTGTTTGTCTTTTTTATTACTGAGCTATGTAAGGAAACAGATTCTCTCTTAGTACTTCTAGAAAGAACACAATCCTGTCAACCCATTTTAGATTTTTGTGGGGAGTCAGAAGCTTGTTAATACCACTGTCTCCTACAACTTTAATAAATTTATTTATTGGTTCTAAGGTATTTGCTGAGTCTTTAGACTTTTTTGAATAATATTATTATGTCATTTGAAAAAAAACAGATAATTTAACTTCTTGATTTGGATACTTTTATTTCTTTTTCCAGTCTAATTGTTCTGGCTAGTACCCTACATTCCATACTGAATAGAAGTGCAGAGTGAGCATCCTTGCCTTGTACCAGATCTTAGAGGAAAAGCTTTAATTCCTGCTCCCCAAGGATTATTATGTTAATTGTAGTCTTTTCACATATAGACATATCAACTTTAAAGAAATATAGTAAAATAAACAGGTAAGGAACTAGAATGGCCTACCAGAAAATATTTACTTTAATACAAAAGCAATGGAGGAATAGAGGCAAAAACACATAAAACAGAGGAAACAAAGAGAAAAATGATACACAAAAATATTTTTTATCAGTAATTATATTACATTTAAATGAACTAATCACTCCAATGAAAAGACAGGTTTTCGCCCACTTCACACACACACACACACACACACACACACACACACACGCACACACAATATTCCAACTACATGCTGTTGACAAGAGACACACTTTAGATTAAAAGATAAAATAGATTGAGGGAAAAGAAAAAAGACATACTATGTAAACAGTATCAAGACGATGGCTATGTAACATCTGCACCTAGATTCATTTTTGCATATAGATGTCCGGCCATTCCAGAACTATTTTTGAAAAGGCTGCCTTTGCTCCATTGCATTTATTGCTTTTGCTTCTTTGCCTGAGGTTAGCTCACTGTATTTACGTAGATCTATTTCTGGATTCTCTATTCTGTTCTATTTATCTATCTGCAAGTTCTTTTTACCAATCCCATGCTATCTTCATTTCTGTAGCTTTACAGTAAGTCATAAAATCAGGTAGTGTCAGTCACTCAACTTTGCTCCTCTCCTTTGATATTGCGTTGGCTGTGCTTGGTCTTTTCACTCTCCACATACATTTTAGAATTAGCTTGTTGATGTCCACAAAATAACTTGATGACATTTTGATTAGGAATCATAGATCAAGTTGGTAACAATAGACATTTTATCAATATTGAGTCTTCCTGTCCATGAACATGAAATATCTTCATTTATTTAATTTTTCTTTGATTTTGTTCACCAGAGTTCTATAGTTTTCCTCATACAGACCTTGTACATGTTTTCTTAGATGTATACCTAAGTAGCTCATTTTTTTAGTATAATAATATAAATAGCAATGTTTTTAAATTCAAATTCCTCTTGTTTATGCCTGGTATATAGGAATAAAATCAACTTTTGTATATTAACCTTGTATCCTTAAATCATGTTATAATAGCCTATTACTTTCAGAAATTATTTTTTCAATTGTTTCAGATTTTCTTCATAGACAGTCATGTCATTTGCAAATAGTTATTCTTCCAGGTGTGTGTATATGTGTAAATTCTTTCCTTTTCTTGTTTACCACATTAGCTAGAACTTTCAATTACAATGTTGAAAAGGACTGGTAAATAGGAACATCCTTGTCTTGTAACTAATCAGTGGAAAGCTTTGAGTTTCCTACAATTAAATCTGATGTTAAATATTTTCTGTAGACTGTCTTTATTAAGTTTAGGAAAATTGTTTTCCTAGTTGACTGAGAGTTTTTATCATCAATGTGTGTTGGATTTTGTTAAATGCTTTTTTGCGTCTATTAATGTTATGTGACTTTTCTTTTTCAGCCTGTTGATATGGTGGATTATGTTAACTGATTTTCAAATGTTGAACCAACTTATATACCTGGGATAAATCTTATTTGATGCTGGTGTATATTTATTTTTATGCATTATTGAATATAATTTACTAATAATTTGTTAATATTTTTAATTTATGTTAAAATATTTGTCTTTAGTTTTCTTTTATAATGTGTTTGCATGGTTATGATATTAAGATAATGCTGGCCTCATAGAAGGAATTGGGAAGTATCCTTTCATTTCTATTTTCCTAAAGTGATTATAGAAAATTGGTATAATTACTTCTTTAAATGTTTGATAGAATTCACCAGTGAACCCATTTGGGCCTGGTGCTTTCTGTTTTGGAAGATTATTAATTATTGATTTACTGTCTTTAAATTTCTTTAATATATATAAGCCTATTCAAATTGTCTGTGTTTTATATATGAGTTTTGGCACATCATATCTTTAAGGAATTGGCTCATTTATTCTATGTTGTCAAGTTTGTGGGCATAGAATTGTTCATAATATTTCTTTTTTATTCTCTTAATGTCCATAGGATTTATGGTGATATTCTCTCTTTCACTTCTGATATTATCTCACTTTTTCTTAGTTAGCTTGACTAGAGGATAATCAGTGTTATTGATCATTTCAAAGAGACAGCTTTGATTTTTAATATTTTCTATTGCTTTTCTGTTTTTAATTTTCCTGATTTCTGCCCTGTTTTATAAATTGAGATATAATTGAAATACGATATTATACTAGTTTCAGGTATACAGCGTAGTTTTTATGTAAATATTATAATAAGTGATCAGAAAATATCTCTTTAATATTCATCACTTCATGTAGTTACATTTTTTGTCTCTGTGTTGTAAGAACTTTTAAGATCTGCTTTGTCAGCAACTTTCCAATATATTGTACAGTGTTATTAAATATAATCACCCTGCTGTTTATTACATCCCCAGGACTTACTTGTTTTGTCATCACAAGTTTGCTCTAATTCTTATTATTACTTTTCTTTTGCTTACTTTGGAATTAATTTGCTCTTTTTTTCTAGTTTCTTAAAGTGAAAGTAAGATGATTAATTTTTAATCTTGAATTACTTTTTAAATATTAAGCAATAAATCCTAAAAAAATGCTTATGTAATAGTTGGAACTGGCAAGTATTACGGTCTTATTTAAATTGTAAATGAACAGGGACAAAAAATTAGGGATTAATGTAACATATTTCAGAATCTTAAGTAGCATGTGCACAAATTAACTCTATATATCTAAAAGTTTAGATATTTATTTTTATTTGGAGTCCTCAGAGGTTTTCCTCAGGATTTTGCACTCGTAAAATCTCACTGGAAATGAGATCTGTCTAAATAAGACTGAACAAACTGCAAAGTCCTTGGAGAGAAGCCTGGGTTACTATTTTAGATTATCTTTGTCCCTTCATCATGACAATGGGCCACTCAGCTCTGACAGCACATTATGAACAGTTAGGAAGCAGCAACAATAATTTTATAAAGTACAAAAACTAAAATAATTTCTATAAACATTTTTCCAAGTCATATATACAATGTGTCCAACATCTTTACCCTGTGAAAACTGAGGACACGTTACGGCATGCAATAATCTGAGTTCATTTTACCTTTGATAACACATTTACTTCTACTATAATTTGAGGTAGTACATTTTAAACAGGTTAAATATGGCACTGCAACTTGAAAAATACCTTAACTTTACTTGTAGCAGTGAACATAAGAAGGTTTTTAGCTTGTGATCGTTTGTGAAATGGTGGCAGTAAGTTTATCTGAGTTAGGAGGGAAAGTTGCAACTTCTAATGTAATGAGTGTCTCCTAGACCTGTGGAATCAGGTATATGGTTGAGATGTGCATATGTGTGATTGGTGTATTTCCTCGCAGCTCTATTCAGCTGAGCGCATTTTTTTGCACTACCTAGTGTTTCTTTTGGAGAAAATTGCACAAAGGCAAATGCAGAATTTGTGTTATGTTCCAATTATTTCTTACTATATAAACTGCCTTGGAACAAATTTGAATTTTCAAAACAAACATTATAGTAGAGTTATCTGTATATTAAAACTTCTACAATAAAAAGAAAACTGATTGCATACCCATTGTAGACATATGCTTGAGTTAGGAGACTGAGCAAATAAACCCATCTTCTATAGTGGGCAATCCCAGGGGCTGTTTGGGAAGTCATTTGGAAGTAAACAGTTAAAGTGGCAAAGATATCTGATGTGTCTTTTGGAGAAACTGAAAGTGTGTCGCATGAGAGAGCAGCCACACCATTAAACCTCAGAAGAAAACACACTCACCTAATCAGTTTACAAGACAACTGTTCTTGCTCTCCACTGAAACCTGGTTCGCAAATATAGCACAATTCTCCTCTAAACTAACAAAGTCTATTTTCCTTGTGTTAAGGTAAAAATATATATACATAGACATACACACACACACACACACACACGGTTATTATAAAAGATTTCTTAGGGGATATGTAAGAAATTATTTTATTTTATGTCACCAGCATGTCACACTAGTTAATATGTTCCTCTGTATATAAGTTACCAAAAAGTAGAATCAAAACTGTAAGGATATCTAACTTCAGAATGGCCATGATGTTTTCATTTGTGTAATTTCATGCTCTTGAAGATTTTATTTACAAGTGGAAATATGCAAGAGGCAAGTATAAGATTGATATGAGAAGGTTACAAGTTTTTAATTCTTTCTTTATAAATATTTATTTTTAAGGCTTTTTCATAACATAGTTTATATGCTTCTTTGTTTCTGTCCTATCTTACATATAGTTTTGTGTTTTATCAAGTCATATCTTACTTCAGTATTTTTTTCATCTTTTTGTTATTGGTATTTGAATAACAGTATAGGATATTTATTACTTTTAATTTTTCCGATTAACTTGTCACTAAAGTATTTTCAAGTCACATTCAAATCTAAGTGCTTTAATATTTGATAATTTTAAATGAGATTTAAAGTAGATGTTATATTTTTATATTTGATTTATATATTTATATTTAATGAAGTAGATTATATACTTTATCTAAATATTGTAAACATATAGTCTATAAATTTACAATATATGTATTTATTTATATAATTTATATATAACTATAAGATTGGGAAGCAATGAGCCACAGATAGTTTTCAAGGTTGTTTGTAATGACTTCTTTATATTTTTCACACCCAAATATTTAAAAAACAACTCCAGAGATTACAGCATAATCATGTTATCCAAACAGACAGGAAGAACATTTTTAAAAACTTAATATTTAAATTTTAATAGTTTCTTATCAAAGAATTATGCTCTTTTTCTCCTTCGGTTCCTTGAAATTTAGAGTGAAGGGTGTAATTGCATGGTGCTAAGTGTTAGAAGCTTTTAGATGTACTCGCCATTCAGTCTTTCTTTTCTTGACTGAACCTCAAGTAAAGGGAATTATCCAAATGCTATTCCTTAATCATTATTGAAAAAGTTTCAGCCCAATTATTAGGCTTGCGGGTGAAATTGCAGGTGCAGTCATTCTTTAGGTGTTTTGTTCCCTTCTATAGCCAATGATTATAGCTGGCCTTGGGTTTCACTCCCTCAGATTACAATAGTTTAAATTATATTATCAAATAGACTAACAATAAACTCATAGCTTTAGCATAATAGCACTATAGTTCTTCACACATCTTGAATTTAAGTTGAATTTCCAAAAGAAGTTTCTTGCCTATGAACAAGATTTTACCTTCATAGCCTTTTAAGTTATTTTAATTCATTTCTTATCTACTAATTTTACAAGTTTTTTAAAAAGAAATTGTTTTTATATTATCTACATATCTTAGGTTGGTAAAATTCAAATATTTTTGTCAAAAGAACTTCAAAGATATTTTTGTTTATAATTTTATAATTTTAGATAAATTCAGAGCTTCAGATTTTCACACAATTAATCCTGTTGGCTTAGAGTTAATTGTTTTATTTTGCCTAAAATTATTACATACAGATGACCAACTCAAAGATTTAAACAGTGTTATGCTTATCACCTTAAGCTGAATGCAGAGGTCTCAGTTCAAAAACAGTCAAATTCACTAATTCTGTCGTAAGACTTTTGTTTACATAACAAACTTAAGGGATATATGAAATCACTTTCAAGTAAATTAACAAATGAACTTTACCATAACACAGTTTTCTATAATTAACCTGGCTAATCCATTACATGAAAAGTAGCTAAACAATAAAACTTAGTATGACATTAGTAACACCAGACAGAAATCAGTATGAATTCCAACACCGACAGCATCAAAGTGTTCCATTACATTGTCAGTATCTTATTGAACAGATTTTGACACAGCATCATACTAATAGAAATTTTTTATCCAAAATTAGTTAATTTTATAACAAAACATTGACAGTAACTATTTATTAGAAAGTGCATACTGACAAGTATAAATTTTTCAGAAATAAAACCTAATGTTAAGTCTAACTTAATTTTATTCTAGTATTTTGATAAAAAATAAAACAAAATATGTTTTTCTAATCCTTATCTTTCAATATACATTACTCATACAGTTTATCTACTAAAATTCAGATTTTATGATTTTCCTGAGGCTCTTTTTTATTTTTACATAGTTATTTATACAAAGGACTTATGATAATTCTTACATAAAAGAGTCAATAAAACGGCACCACAAGCATCTCCTTCCTTTCTCCCTAAATCATGTTTGCAGTCTCAAGTTCTAAGTTACTGCCTATTCTTCCTAGTCATTTTTTCACTCATTCATTTATATTTAAGCATGCATGTATTTAATATCTACTACGTACCAGACAAATACTCTAGGTGTGAAAATTTAGGAAGATTAAGTCACAATTTTAAAATGCTTGGAAGAGAATGGGAGAGAGACAAGTAAAAAGAAGATATGATATTTACGGTACATGTTAAAATAGGCATACATAGAAGAAACTATGAAGTTCCTGGAGTAAATGTACTGGGACTCAGCCCAGTAATGGGACTCCTATTAGTAATAGGAGTTAACCATGTAGAAAGTGAAGGGAGAAGTAGGGCAAATTAATAGGAAATCAAAGGACTATCATGAGCAAAGATTTTGGAGGGTATGGTACATTACCTGCAGGCTGATGATCGTGGGTGGAAAAGGTAACATAGGAAGATGTAAGAAGGGAAGTGGTGTGTAAGGAGGCTGGAAAGATCCAGAAATATGACCGAGAGCTATGTGTCTGAAATCCAGTGAGTCACAGGATTTTAAGACAAGTGTCTATTAAATTTTTATTTTAGAAGGATCACAGAAGTAAAAGAACAAACCCCCAAACAAACAGCTGAAATGTGACACTAGAAAATTGTGTATATGATTAGGAGGTTGTTGCAATTAGCCAGAACTAAAATATAAAAAGCTAAACTAAGAGAGTGACGCAGGAATGGGAGTAAAAAATAGACTTTAACAGAATCATGAAAGTGATTTTGTATTTGACTGGCTGCTCATTTAGAAGTAGAAATGGAGCACAGAGCCATGGTTGACTTTAAGGATTCTGCTTTTAGCATTAGGAGCAAAGTAGACATAAATTAAAAGGAGCAAGTTTAGACTGGAAGAAAATCAGTACAGTTTATGTGTTCAGTTTTAGATGCTTATCTTACATATTTAGAGATGCTCTTTACAGAATTGGACATGCTGATTTGAAGCTAACAGATAACTGGATTACTGATAAAGATTTGGAAGAAATTAGCACATAAATGATAACTTCTGACTTAGAAAGTAAAGACCGGGAAAAGTCAGGATTCAGAAGTAGGTTTTTTGAGTCAATACGGTGTTTATTAAGTGTCTGCATTTGAACATTCCTCCAGGGAGAGGGCCCTCTCTAGTTTTCCACAGCTCTCTCCAGGCCCTATCCTAGTAAACACAGCCTGCTCCACATTTCCTCTGTTACCAGCCTGGCCCCTGAAGGCAATTAACTGCAAAATCCAGAAGGAGATAAGAGAAGAGATTGAGCTCTGAAAAACATCAACATTTAAGTAGTGGAAGGAGGAAGGTAATCACATGAATGATGCTGGAAAAGGGATCTACAGAGTGTGAGAAGGAAATTCGGAATAACCCTGGTTATATTGGGGTTCTTCAATTGATTTGCCCCCAACTGCTATTTCTTGTTCTCATATATATTTGACTAAACAAAGAAAATAACTTTTATTCTTCTTAATAGTATAAATATTCTACCACATGCTTTCATAGAATAAATCATGAATCATAGAATAAAAACATTTGAGATTCAAGAGTGTATGGTAGTTATCCTTCATTTTGCATATTTCCCCTCTTATTCTTTATTATCTGGAGACTATTGTTAAGGTGCCTGGCATTTCTTTTCTTCATATATCATGATTTCTGTTTTCACAAAGTTGGAAATGCAAACGTTTGTAATAACACTCTCTACCTTATTAACAGTGAATTTTTATAAAAAGGAAGGAAAGTGAAAAGGGGGAAGGGCTGGAATAGAGAGATAATGTTTTTTTTATTCTTGAAAGGCAGTTTAAATTTAATATTTTTACTAGACAGGAAAAGCCTGTGGAAGAATAATAGGGAGGAAGAACTAGCATCATCTGATTATTAAAACACATTAGGAAACAGCAGTATAAAAACTATTTGTACTGGAGAAATAATAGGTACAAATTAACAGAACAAAATAAAGAGCCCAGAAATGTATGAAATTTGAAGAATGATTTCTTCAATAAGAGGTGTGATTAATCAATCAATAACTACCATTGGAACTAATACATATTTATTTGGAAATTAGGTCCCCAACTAACATACAAATGCAGGCTGATAAACATAATTTCATAAACATTTTAAAATGGAATAATAAAGACAGCACTTACATGGTGGAAATGTAAATACAATACTGGGAATTATTTTCAGTATTAGTTTTTAAAAGAAACATGTGATTCGTTAACCACAATAAAGAGTTTATATGGATAAATGAGAAATGACAAAAGGAAATGGGCAAGATCATAGAGTGAGAAAAAGATTGAAAGGATGCTCAATCTCACTAGCATTTAAAGAAATGAAACTCAAATAATAAACTATGTTTTTCTGTCCAACACCTAGGTAATTGAAAAAGACTGATTGTATTTGTTAATCATTCATTTTGAAAAAATGGCCATCCTTATAGTGCCTTGATGATGGGTAAATTGGTTCAGTTTTTTTAGATCATTTGAACACCAATTATTATCATTGCAAATTTTCAGACACATTCAACTTCCACTTTTATGAACCTATCCTAATGAAAGACTTGTGCATGTACATAGACACAGTTTTTTTCCCAAAAGCAACTGAAACATTTCTTGTAATACTGAAAACAAATTTTCATCACAGTGGATATAGTTAAAGGGTACTCAGCATACTATGGAATACTACTTGGAAATTAAACAAAATGTAGAGCTACACGCAATGACCCTGGAATTCTCCAGGACACATAAAGAAGAAGTAGTGAGGCTGAACTGAGGATGGGGTGGGTTGTGGGGGTTGGGTTGTTCCTGTTTAGATCAATGTTCTCAACTGAAGGTCTACAGACTGGATAGAATCGCATAGTATCTAGGGTAGGACCCAGGAATCTGCATTTTGATAAACATGTTTTTCTTTTTTTTAACTTTATTGAGGCATATCTAACATATTAAATTTTGCACCCATTTCAAATGTACAATACAATGATTTTTAGAAATTTTACCTACCTGTATCATCATCACCATAAATTAGTTCTGGAGCATTTTTATTATCCCAAAAAGATCCCTCACATCTTTGTACTTTCAGTCCCCATCCCTACCCCCTGCCTCAGGCAGTCGTTATTCTACTATCTGTCTCCTTCAATTTGCCTTTTCTCACAACCCATATAAATTGAATCACACAGCATATTTCAAAGTTTAGCATGCACAGGAGTCACCTGGAATCTTGTTAAAATGCAGATTGAGCAGGTCTGCAGTGAGGCCCTAAAATCAGCAGTTCTACCAAGTTCTCCCATGATGCTGATGCTACTGGTCCATACACCATGTTTCCTGGAGCAGCCTGGGTACTTCTGATTCTTTTGCACAGCAAAGTTTGAGCACCAGTGCTGCTTATCTGCCTGTATTTTAGTTTTTAACAATGAACATTTGTTCCTGTCTTATACCTATTATTTTTTAAGAAGAAAGTCTAGTATGGTATAGGAAGTTCATAGCACTATCTAGTAATAGCAAGAATTTTAATCCAATAACAATAACTGAAAACTTTATTAGGTCCCTGAAAACTTTGCAGCTTCCCTGTGCGTAAGTGTCCTTACTTGTATCATGATTTATTTTCTACAGGGAAAGTAGTCATAAACTATGAGGATTATCCAGGGCAACAGAAAAATGGAGAGCCATCGTCATAGAGATAAGAGTCTCAGGAGACAGAGAAGAAAAATATTTAGAAGGAGAAATATACCAAATAAACTCCTGGGCCTATGGGGAAATTGTGTAGGTGGCTGAAGGGAAGATGGAGGTAGGACTCAGTTTGTTCCCAACTCCTGATACTACAAACAAGTAACAAAAGGTATTGTACTTAACTGCATCCTCTTGGCCAGTTTAGTTTTAATGGTTGCCCTTAAATTGTTTCTCCAACCCTATTAGCAATTGAACAAATTTATTTATGTTCTCAGATTGACATTTTCTATGTGCCGTATGACATAAACTCCTATAACAGCACTTTTCTAATATTATGCACACCTACTTGGGGCCTAAGGAATGTATCACTAGTTTTATTAGCATTGTTTCTCCCTGAGTAATATCCTGTTGTGACTATAGATAAAGAAAAAACAATAACAGATGTCCAGGACACTGTTATCTTTATTATGAACTCTTGGGTGAGTAAATCTAAATTATATATTATTTTAATCCAAGGCAGTCAATTTTATTAAAATTATACTCACCATACTCCATTGTTCATCTCCCTTTCCTTTTCAATATTACCAACTGTTAACTTTCTGTGTGGAAAGAAGAAAAGCTGTGGGTTGGGATAATCCAAAGTAATAGTTAAATCAAAATATTTGACTTTGAAATGCTTTATAAAACTGTTTTCTTTTCTTTTTTGCTTGAGTTCCTAAACTCCAGAAGTTAGGTTTCCAATAGGGAGGGATGCTGGGGCAATGAGTAGTATTGAGAAATATCAGAAAGCAAGGAATATAATATGTGTTTCTCTGTCTTGCATTGATTTTTGTATTACCCAAAGAGTATATCTTTTATCACACCAATCATCCATTTTACAAAACAATAAGACATCTTTTGACCTAAAATTTAACAACACTATGAATTTGTTATCTCTTTCTAATGACCTGAATGGGTAGATTGAAGTGTTTTTCCTTGGAAAATGGTTATATCTTTAGCTGATCAAAGGACATTATGGGATATTAGTACTTCTACAAATTTTTCTAAGAAAATCTTGAAAGTAGAAAAAAACTTTACATTTGAAGATGCCCATTGCATTATTATTTATAAAAGAAATTACTGGAAATAAGCTAAATGCTGGATAATATGAAAATATTTAGGGAATTATGGTATATTTGCTTTACTAAATAAGCCAAACTTATAAATGTTTTTATGGTGAGCTTCAATACGCATAGTGTACAATAACTTTTTTCATTAACTCATTCACACATTTAACAAACATCTTTAGTACATGTTAGTCATCATAAATAAAAATAGCATTTATGTGATAATAAATTTTTAAAAGTAGCATGCAAAATTAAAAATTATATATTATTAAAACTGCTTTAGTAGCAACAAAACAAAAAATATGAAAATAAAAAAATCAGAAGAACAGTTAAGCTGTGAAAAAAGTATTTATCTTCCAATTTTCACTATTTTTATATTTTACATACAGATTTTTACAAAGGCAATTTTAAAAATTTAAGGAATAAGTAAAGCTTGAAAGCTATGACATAAAAATTAGTGGCAAAAGTACTAAAATACACTTTCTAGGCTTTTACAGATATATAAAAATGCACTGTCTTTTTCAGTTCTCCGTTCTCTTTATGCATAACAGAGCTTGTCTACTCTAGTTATTTGCTGTTTCCATATCAATGATAACTAGGCCAGAGGGCTCCCGATCTTTGAAACTGTACTGTATAGCAGATTAGTTATAGGGTATCAGTAAATTGGATCTAAACCCAAGGTATTTCTCACATGTCTTGATGTTGTTTTTCAGACTCTTGCTTGTAACTTCAGTAGCAGTACAAATAGAAATCTAGCTTAGCCTCCAGAGAAAAACTTATCAACTGATATTAATTTTTATGTCCAAGTAAAAAATTTCAGGGGTTGACTCACTTGTTGGCTGCATTAATTCCAAATTGATTGAAGTTCCTATGTAGTAACATATGTAAATTCCTCTCAGCTGGAGTCCTAAATTTTGCAGAATACATCTGAACCTTATGACCACAAGATAATGAGAGGAGAAATAATGCAATGAGGGGCAATTGCTTTAATCAGAAAGGTGTGTTTCCTGCTACAATATTCTCTTTTCTGTCTTGGAAGATGCAAAGACCATTTGTAATGGTTAATTTTATATTAGTCAGTTTGGCTGGGCTATAGTTCAACATCATTCTACATATTTCTATGAAGGTAAGGATGGCAATAACATTTGAATAAGTAAACTTTGAGTAAAGCAGATTGCCCTCCATAATGTGAGTGGGCCTCTTACAATCAATTGAAGGACTTGAGGAAAAGAACCATCTCCTCTGAAAGAGGGAGATTTCAACCAAGCGACTGCATTTGGGTGAACTGCAACTCTTGCTGCTTCCCTAGGCTGCTGGTGGCCTACCCTGCATACTCTCCACAGTCTCTCTCTTTCTCTCCACACACACACACACACACACACACACACACACACACACATGCTCACATATGCACTGGTGAACCCTGAATACTATATCATCTTGAGCTGTCTGCTTCTCACATTGACTACTATCAATACCAAGTGTACTTGTACTGGCCTCCTTCACTAAGTATCATCATTACACAGAGTTGCTTGTGGGATACAAAACAATTAGTTGTATTATAAGTTTATAAGAAATTTTCATAATTCAGTTAGGGATTCAGATCCTAGCCCAGGTGTCTTCCTCATCTACCTCTTTCAGATATATTGGCCAATAAGAGAACACTTTGGACACTAAGGCAAGGAATGATTGTCATATCAATAAAACCGTAAGTACACAAGTCATTACATTTAGAAGTTTAATTATAGTCAAGGTATATCATAAAAACCAATGTTTATGTCATTTTATTGACAATATTTATAAGGTGAAAGAAGTTGCTTTGAGTATCCTTGGTTTTAAGTAGGTAAATCCAAATGGTTTAATAAAACTACCTCAGATCAATGCCACACAGATGTTTTGCAAGCTTTGCACTTGCTGTGAATTTATTTTTATGACACCCTGTCTGTCAAGACAAAAGGCTTCTAAACTCTCTGGAAAGCCTGGTAGTTAAGACTGGTGCAATATTGCCTTACAGTATTTTGTCTGACAGCAAAGATGGCATATACAGTTTTACATTTAAAGAAAAGAAGAAAAATTTGAAAAGCAAAATTGCTCCAATCAAAACAAATACTTTTCTACCAAAAGTCTTCATTTATAGCTCTACCTACAGCACAAAAGCATGTCACAATGGAGAAACCAAATCAAAATCAATTATGTCCACCTGATACACTAAAATGAGGTCAAAATTAAATTTTACATTTGGGGTTTCATTGATTGAATCAGATATTGTATATACCCATTATTGATTTGGGAGGAAATATTAAATCAGTAGTGTTTCACATTTCTTTCCTAGTCCTCTGCTTTTACTTGCAGCCACATTTCACCATGATGAAGCTTTAAAATTACGTTAAAAGGGATATATGATATACTGACTATATTGCAGAGCATATTCACATATATGTGGTGATGGAATTGTCTGTTCAGGTATCCTGTGGACTCCACATCATAAGTTTGTACATGAGGCCACCTTAAGCTACTGAAAAAAAAAATACATAGAAAACTTTGAGGTAGATATTTGTACCCTAGCTGCAGGGATTAAAATAGCAAAATAAAGAGGATAAATGCGTGAGAGTTAGACGGATAGAATGATAGCAACATTCTATGAAAGAGTATGGCACACCTGGACAAGGACACAACAGGTGAAGTAAAGAGCGTTCTGATGTACAACAAAGAAAAGTCATTCAAATGCCTTCAAACCTAGTTCTAAGATACTTCAGAGAAGTAACCTGTGAAAAGTTGGAGAAATTACCCAAGTTCAAGCATACGGTAAATAAAACAGCAGCTTAAAATTACTGACAACCAGAGCAAGAAATAAAGGGAAAACAGAAACATGGTTTAACCAACAGGAAGAAATGTCTACGGCCGATGACGTGGAAGTATGAGCCACCGGGAAGCAGTGAATAAACGAACTGCTGGCCTTCTCAATAGCTCACAGGGAAGGGGCAGAGGACTGAAAGCCATTACAGTTACTCAGATCTGGATTGTTCTTCAAGGAAGTTTGGAGCCAATGGACACTGATCTAAGCTACATGTATTCAATCCATTTTATTTTCTATATACCAAAATTATGTATAATATTAGAATATTGGTCCACATGTTATAATTAATCAGTAAAGAAGACTGGTAAAACTTTTATTTCCCTGAGAAAATACAGGCAATAATAACCTTGATTTGAAAGAGTAATTCTAAATGTAGCTATAGTGTTCAACCATAATCACCGGCCCCTTTGAATATAAGTTATCTCATCAAAAACAATACATTCCAAAACATGTAACAAAAATAATAGATACTATAGTCTTTTCTCTTAGCTTTTCTAGATACTCCTTTGTCCTGCGGTTACTTTCTTCTCAACTTCCGTGGCAAGCTTTTTATTTATTCAGGATATTTAAATAACCAGGCTTCTCAGCATTGAGTCTTGGGTTCTGTTCTCACTCTACACTCTATTCCTTGATTTTCTTGCCAACTCTTATGACTTCAATTTAATTACTACTGATAGCCAAAAACTCCCATATCACAACGTCCAATCACCTTGATTATTTCATCTCTCTATGCTAGAATATATGAGTAAATTGGAATTTAAGCATCAATTTGGATGGCTCATGAGAATTTTAAATGTTTAAATATTTAAACATGTGAAAATACAAATTAAATCTTCCTCTGGAAAATTTGCTTCTTTTCAGTCTTTATTGTATCAGTAAAGGACATTTCTTTCTCCATCATTCTCTGTGTTCAGTTCATCACCAATCCTCTTGTCTCTACTTCAAAGATATATATCAAATACATGCGGTTCTTTTTATTACTACTGTCTCTGCACTAATTCCAACCTTCATCATTCCTTACCTGGATCACCACAAAGGACTTCTGACTGCTCTTTGCTTCCCCGTTGTTATCACCGTAATTCTTTCTCAGACATATGCTGAAGTAACCTTCCCAAAACACCATCTGGATCATGTAACTCTCCAAGACAACATATGTCCAGGCCCCATGTTATTCTGATTAGTATCTAAAAATCCTTCACATGGCATAGAAGGTCTTTTCAGATTCATCTGATACCACATTTCTTCCATCTTCACCTCCACTCACCTGCATCCCTTGATCACTCAACCCCCAACCTATTAAGCACCTTTCTCTTCCTCAAAGTCAAAGTCTTTCTGTACAGCTCCCAAAGTTGCCCTTTCATCTAACTGCATTATTCTTCCTACCTCCCAGTTTTCCTTCCCATGATTCACATGGATAAATTTTTAGTATCTATATACGCATCACCATTTCCTCTGACGAGACATCCTTAAGTACTTAACCAAAGCTAAAGTCCTTATTATACTCTTCTACTGCATATACTACTTTCCTATAAACACTTTTATGTCATATAATCATATATTGGAGCAATTATGTGTTTTTTTTTCTTTCCCCTTAGACTCAGAAGAATGTACCACATTAGTTTTAAGTAATATATGCTCTGTATACAGTCAATAAATAGCTCATGCTAAATGAAATGAAGGTGTTATTCTATTCAATGTCAATATTAAATATTCATAATGACACTGATATAAGTCATTTCTCTCAAAATGCTTTATCTTTAATTTATATATATTAATATGATTTATGAATTTGTATACAGTCATTAAAATTCATTATGAATGATGCTTCTAGTTTCATGAAGGACTTCTTGACTAATACCAGTCACAGGACCCAAGAGTACTTGCTCACAGGCTGCTTAGAAGTCACTTTGTTACTTTAGGTAAGTTATTTTCCCTTAATTTGGGGGTAAAATCTTTGAGAACTTCCTCCATATATTAAACCATATTGTATATTTTAAAACAAGCAGACCTCTACCACAGGACTTTGTTCCTATCAAAAATTTTATGGACCTGGCATGTGTTATGTCACTAAATTTGTAGTCATTTGTATTTTCCAAAGTTCTGTTGGCATGCAGATCAGAAAGGCTTCAGAAGACAGGACACCTCACTAGAAAACAAATTACAAAGGAAAAATACTACATGGTGTTGACACTTCAGAAACTAAATTAAAGGAACTTGATTTTCATAAGATATTACTTTAGAGAGCTAGAGGTTTATGTAATTTTGATCCACATTGCTTTTCTTTTATTCTCACCAATTGTGTAATTTTGCTCTTTCAAGCTGTTTTCTATGAAAAGTCTGGAACTGTACACCATTGCCTTTGACCAGTAACTTGCTCCCCCTGGTGGTCTTGTTAATTTCAAATTGTTGACCAAGTCTAGAAATTTAATTTATAATTTGAATTTTTTTCTTAATATTTTCAAACACTGATATCTCCATACTGTATTTCTAGGAGAGTATGAGCTGTCACTGAACTTAATCTTTAGAAATTCTCTCCATTGGTTTGGAAGAATAATCTAAGTGATATCTCTATTTCAAAAATATCTTATTATTATAGTCCTTAGACATACTATTTTTATGTGTCTTTATAAGAGTTAACACTAAGAGGAATAACAAAATGATAATAATTAAATGCTTATCATAAGAATCTCTCCAGATGGACCAATATCTAAGAATGTGGGGGAGGGGCTGGAGGCAAAGATGATCCATTTGGGAAAAATCTTCTAGTTTGACATTATAACATTGTATCCCATTTCACTGACTAGTATCACAACTTAAAAAGTTCCTTTTGAAGTAACTGAATGTTTCTGACATAAAAGAGAGACAGGTTGAAAAGGAATTGGATTAAAGAAAGTAGCACTTAGTTGAATTCAGTTTTCTAAAATAAGGCAGATCATTAAAAATAAATGGCCACATTTCTAATGATCATTAAAAATAAATGAAATTTTCTAATTTGACATCATATAACTACTTGAAATGTTTAACGGTGCTGCAGTACAAGCTAAAATCTGAGTCAAATGGGAAAACAGTATATGTGTGTCAAAATGTCACATCGACTTCCAACTTAAGAAGCTGCTGTGAAATGCTCACAGAGCGAAGGAGAGAGGAGCTGTCTTCAGCTAAATATATGTGTGCTCCCAAGCCTTACATAAAATGTTTTACTCTAGACTCTTCATGCTGGAGAAGGCATTCAGAAGGAAATCTACCATATATTTTCCTCAGATGCCTGAGAGTGAAGACTTTGCATATTTTTAAGCCTCCCTATCTGTCAGATCCCAGTGGAAAGATGGATTCACTCCAGTAAGTTTTGAAAAAAGCTACTGGCTATTAAGTGTAACGAATAAAAAGAGAAATCAGAAGGAGAGAAGTAAACAAGGGAGGGAAGTGAGTTGAATATTTGCATTGGAAATATAAAGACCTTCAAAATGTTTTTGGCTTAACAGTATTGTTTACATAACAAATATTTAAGAAGATTTGAAACTCCTCCAAATCATAAGGATTTAGGTGATTTTAGGGACTTTTCATTCAACCAGTATTCAGCACGGGTTTCTATTAATGTTACTAGATTTATCACATCAACATTAGCTGCTTATGGACTAGAAGGTACTGTAACCTATGCAGAAATAATAACTAGTAATTGTAGCATATTAAGAATCATCTGGAGAAATAATCTGTGATATCCTTTTGTAAGATCAGAGCACCTATGAAGCTTTTCTGTATGGACTCGGAGATATTGGAGAGTCTGGGAGGGGGTTAAACCTTCTCCATTTGTGTTAGCCCTAATCTTAACAGAAAGCCCCCGGGTTCCTGCAAAGCCCTCAGTTACATTAAACATCAGGCTTTGTTGTACATAGTTCTCTTGAGCCAATTAAAATTTGACATTTTGTAACTCCTGTAATTACAATGCAAATGAAGGGATGAATTTTGTTTTCAAAAACAGATTACACAGGTTAATTAAGATGAAAATGTACCTAGACCCAGGTTTCCAGATAAATAGTATTTTCCAAGAGCCCACTAACATGGTAGAATATGAATTCTGAGCTTATGTTCTACATAATGGAAAGATTCATTATCTACATGTCAAAGCAAGGAAAGGAAGTCCCAGAGACTGAAAAATATAGGTACGTTTTTTAAAGTAATGATAAGGAAAAGGTAATTCACCAATGCCTGTTTGAAATTAACTTTTCTAAGGCTCTATTTTGTTTCTGACTGAGAAAATGCTAGCTTTAAAAAGCACATAGCCTTCCGATATTATGGATAATGAAAATGGCCACAATAGATGCATTTGTGAAAACCAAAAACTTCTGTGCATTTACTCTATTTTTAGCTGTCCACCCAAGTAATTAAAGGGTAGCTTCTGGTCACACTGGAGACATTTGGGTCACAATTCAACACATAACCTCCCTCTCTAAGAGGAAAGGTGAACCAAGCTAAGAAAAACAAACACTTTAAAAATGACCTTTGCATTATTCTTAGTGTTACTGCAGAAAGATGCAATTCTGAGGGTGATGATGGAAAGGAATAAAATGCAACATTTATTCTCCACACTGAAAAGCCAAATAATGCTTTGTTCGTGTTTTTTTCTAAAGGTGCATTTTCTGTCTTTGCCACTTAATCATTGCTGAACTCCTTGCACATACAAAACACAATGTCATATTTAATTTTTAGCCATTAGAAAGATGGATACTGTGTAGATATTAAAAGCAGCAGAGATAAAGAAACAATTACATAATATTCATCGCATGACAAATATCATGGATCAAATACGGTAATTACTTTAAAAAAGGAAAGATGTGACACCAAGTTGAAATTTTAGGGCACCAGATAATTAACATGGGGTTAGAAAAGGTCATCACAGCTACCTTGAATCTCATATTATTGCCACAATATAAATTAGGCCATTAGAAATTGAGTGTGGGAGTTGAACCAGCATCCACAGCATGATATAGCACCCCAGAATATCTCATTAAATATTTCAAATTGATGAAGTGCTTCAACACCCTTATGTTTTTATTTACTGCTTTAAATTCAGCCCCACAAAGCAGAAAACAAGGTGGGGTGCAGCCTAAAGCCTGAAGGAGAGCTACAGGAAAGGAAATATCACTGAACTTTTCAGAATACACTTCCTGCCTTCTCACGCGAGTCGCTTCAGTGGGCTTCCAGGGCAGGGCTTTTCTCAAGAGAAAACTCAGACTGCAGACTTTTCTGCTTTAGACCTGAACTCCTTCATTCTGTTTTGCTTTTTCAAAGAACCAGATCTCTAATTTCTTATACCTTTATTCTGCAATTTGGACATAACCAGATTGAAACCCCAAACAAACAAAATCTATGAGCTCTTTGCTTTTAAATAACATGAATTTTCCAAAAATATTGCTTAGCATTTTCATTATATACTCAGTATTTCAGTCATTATTTAGTGTTTTTTTTTTGTTTTTACACACACACACACACGCACACACACACACGCACACCACTTTTAATGTTTTACTTTCTGGAAAAAGGTTTCTTCTTAGCCTTATGAACATTTATAAGCATCCCAAGAGTCTTTACTACCAAGGATGTGGTTGTGGCTCTCGGTCTTTGTAACAGGCTTCTTAAATTCTTTCTCTGAATCTTTAGTTCTCCCCTTTTTTTCCCTCATAGTTTTCACCACGTGTTTCCAGAAGGCTTTTGCTATGGAGCAGCAGGTTTGGAGAAATATGGGGTCTCCGTATGGCAAACTAATAAACCCTGGTTATTTAGGTAATGCAGCCTTTTCATCTATTCTGAGGATTTAAAAGGAATTCACAAGCCCAATCTAGACCCCTCTTAAACTGCAGAAAGTCAATGATTGTGTCCCCTGGGGCTGGCTCACCCCTATTACTCCCCAGCTGCAGGTCAAGTTCTTCAAAGAAGGCAATGGGTACCAGCACATGAGTGTTGCCAGGGGAAATTCTATCAGCTATAGAAACAAGCAAACAGCCCCTTTGGGAAAAGTAAAGATTGTTGCCACAGAGCCAGTCTGGCTTCTCCCTTGTTTACTTTCTCTCTTCTGTGGCTGCATATCCTGCTCTCAGAAAACAGTTGGTTTGCCTTTCTACAAGTTTCTTTCAGTGCACCCTACGGGGGATTCCCTGTTTATATTTTGCTCCAGCCTTTAGGAAGGCTACTTTCCTTGGTCACCAGCTACCATTTCGATAAATAATCAGGAATCAATACTAGGGATCATTACTATGAGAACTATTTTTGAGTTCTCTGGCTCCTTCCCATGGATTTTTCCCATCAACCAGGAACTGCTATGATTTCCAAAGAAGGCATGTACCCCAGGAACTGAATTATCTTCCCCCTCCAACCTTAGTCTAGAATTTTCCACAGGCAACGTAACAAGTCCTTACTAGCACTCTGTTGAAACTCTGAAAGATCCTCCATCTGCCTGCATGGTGGGTTATCTGACAACACCTGGAACCTGACACTGCAGACTGCCTGAAACAACTAAATCTCAGAGATGCATGGAACTTCAAGATACAGCAATATTCCCACACTCAGCATCCCTGTGAGCCTTAATCAGAACGCAAAGTGTATCCCTCCACTCTCATGTCCACACACCTTTGTACTTGACTTTCCCACTCAGCTTTTGCTGATCTTTTCCTCCCCAAATTTATACTTCTTTCTAAAATCTCTACTCCAGGGTAAACAATGCAAAGCAAAACAAACAACAAAACCCTCTTTCTCTTTTCCATCTTTTCATCAAACATTCCCTCTAGTTCCTTGCTTTGTTGAAAATTGTATCACCTCCTCCACTAATTTCCCAGCTGTTTAAAATGGAGACAGTGGAGTCACAGGGACGGGAAATTCACGCATCAGGAAGGGTGTCAGCATTTTGCTAGTCCCCAGCTCCTTCCCATCCCCAGACCTTGCATTTGGAAACTCTTACTCCTACATCTCCATAGATGGGGCCTGCCTCAGTTCACATCATGCCATTTGGCTCTACAATCCAGAGTCATGCATGAGCCTCCGAGTCACTTCTCCATATTTATCATATGACTCAATACCATGCTCAATACTTCCCCTCCACTCACATTCTTATCAGTATTCTGGGTTAGCTCAGTGCCCATGCAGGAGCCCAGTCCAATTGCTTGCTTCATAGTTTGTTGAGCTTTACACCTCTACTGACCTTCATATTCACCTTGCCCCAGGGTCTCAAATCCAAAACTCCACCTTGGATCTATAATCACCTCAAACTACCCACGGTGAAGTTTTCAGCTATAGATTCCCATTTGTACTACCACTTATCCTTTCATATTCTTATGTATTTACTCTTTCTACAAGTATAATTGAAGCCCATATACAGCAGTCCCCAACCTTTTTTGGCACCAGGGACAAGTTTCATGGAAGATAATTTTTCCATGGTCAGTGGCGTTGGGGGTGCAGACAGGAAGAGGAGGTCAAGCAGTAATGCAAACAAAGCTTTGCTGGCTCGTCCACAGTTCACCTCCTGCCCTGTGGCCTTGGGGTTGGGGACACCTTCCATAAAACCTCTAAGTCCTTATCTCCCTACCTTTCCTCAATCTATGTATAAACTCTTTTTTCCGTCCCATCCAATCTGGAACCACCAACATGTAATAGTGAGGACTCCAATACCCAGTCACACTTCAGATACCAGCAAAGCTTACTTTTTATTTCATTTTTAGGAAAAATATAAAATATAAATATTAGTGCTAGTATATTCTTCCCACACTTCAACGGGTTATTGTTTGTATTTTACGGTCACTTGCCGCAGTTCAGAGACTGATTTACACATGAGTGTTTAAGCCATAATTTCTGCTGGCCTCTTTTCCATATATTTCAGCAAAGCAGCTAAGATCTCTTTAACCTTGGTAATGCGTATTTATTTTCAACACAGTTAAATGAAACATCATGTCTCTGCTTTTTTCTTAGTCTATATATTTCATGACACTACATTAAAACCTTCTTAAATTCTGCAACTCTCTTTATAAAAAAGGCAATTTTTCATTTCAACCATATGGTAGAGAACAGTGTTTAATTTTTAATTACTTCATTCAGTATTAGCAAATAAAGGTAATTTACTTGATTTAGGAAATCTAGCAAACAAACACAGGTCACATTGGCACCTCGCAGCTAACAGTCCAGGCCTCCAGCTCTTATGGACGGGGAGAGAGAGACCCAGGTTAAGAGGACCCTCCCCTGCTTCAGTTCTTGTCTTGCTGGCAAGGGAATAATTCAAATGAGAGACAAATACCTATAGTGGAAATGAGACAGCAAGTTTGTTTATGAAACACACATGGACACAAAGCTGTAAGCAGGCACCTGGCTACTATAAATGCCTCATGTATAGAGGCAATAAAGTTGCTAGTAAGTTTGTTAGTAAGTTCTTTCTAATGTACTTGAGCTGAGGCTACAAGAGTGTACTTAGCTAATCTAATTATGCCAACTATTGGGATTCAGGGTTTATATACCTTAGTCAGCTTCTAGATTCCCTCTCCTTCTTCCCCTTAGGAATAATGTACAGCTAGAAAGGCTTTCTTTCTTAGTAAAGGCACTTTGTCTTAGTTAGTGAAGTTGTTACGGAGGCCCCCCTTGCCCAGCATAGGCCCCCCTCTTCCTTCTGTGCAATTCCTGCTTGTGATGTTCAGAATAGCCAGTAATCTTAGTAAGATTGTCACAGAAGCCCCTTTTGTCGGCAAAACCACAAGGACTCCCCCTCTTCTTATACTATTTTGCTTGCAATATTTGGGACACATGGCAATCTTATTAAACTGAGTTTAGGACTGTTGAATTAATTGGTGAGACTTGTCTTCCTTTTGCTTCTAGCCTTCTGTATTAAGTTCTTTGTTAGATTGTAATGGTGAGGGTCCTGCCTTTATTTCCCCTCTGGCCGCTCATTCCTAACTACTACCTAACATGGCCAGCTAGCTTTATTTGATGGACACTCACTTCAGTTCACCCTCAATAACAAACTATCCATCTATATGCTCGAGAGATGCAATGATTGTTATTTCACTGCCATTATCTGAAGGAATTAAATATGAATCCCATTTTTATATATTCCTGCCCTGTAAGAACATTAATATTTAAACATTATTAAATATTCAATAGTTTAATTTCATAGCTAGATATTTAGAAAAAGTCACTGAGTTTTAGACATGCAGGGTATTGAATAGACAATACCTGTAAAGGTGTTATCTATGAGTTGAGCAAAATAATCTAAAATGGATCATGCTACTTCAGCAATAATTTTGCATATGAGTGAAACATGGAATTAATCCATTTATTTAATTAGTGTCCACTATGTTTAGAACAAACTAACGGGTCCTGTCGTAAACCGTCAAGCTGACTGAAGAACTAATTAAAGAAAGAAAGAAATATTGAAGACAAGAACTACATATTACAATGAGAGGAAATAAATGTGTAGAAAACAAGGGTTAGGGGTTTTCATTGAGAATATTAGAAGGAGTAAACATAGTATGTTCCTTTTCTTGGTAAATAAAAGATCTGGAGTTTGACAGCTTGACCCAGAAAACTGTCATCTTGATTATCTTTCTAACTTTTTAATTTATGGTTTAATGTACTCTTTTTTTAGAATATAACTTCTACTTAATGCTCAATAAATATTTGTTAAATAAATTAATATGAATGAAGTAGAAAATGATGGATAGTCATATAAAGTGCACAATTTTTATTGTTTTGGAATGCCTACCATAATCTTGCATTATCTTTCTTGTTATGGTCCAAAATATTAAGATTATATTATATACAATTTTATATGGCCTCTGGTAGTAAGAGAAAAATATTAATTAAAATTTTGAACACATAGTGGACTTGCTGCTTTATGAAACACTATAATAAGTATCAGGATTGGGGTTATTGTTGTATTAAATTTACAGAAATAATACATACAATCTATACCATATACACTCAGTGTTTGGGGGATTTTTGTGCTTTTTGTTGGACAAATGTAGCAGCACACGTTTTGTAAATAGCCCAGAGGCAGGCCCTAGCTCAGTTATGTTCTACTAGCATTTTTTTCTGACTATAGAAGTGACCTAAGAGTAGTTTTAGAAAATTAAAACATTCTGCAAAGTACAAAAGAATAAAATAAAGCCTACCTACAATTAAGATTAATATTTCAGGTGGATTTCAGGTTGCCTTTTTTTAGGTATTATACATTTTTTCACTTTTTTTTTTTGTTTTTCAAGTACAGTTGCCTCCATTTTCACCACTCCCTCCCACCCCAGCCATCCCCACTTCACACTCTTGATCCTACCCCTCTTTGACTTTGTCCATGTGTCCTTTATACATGCTCCTGACAACCCTTCTCTCTTTTCTCCCCATTATTCCCTTCCATCTCCCCTCTGGTTACTGTCAGTTTGTTCTTAATTTCAGTGTCTCTGGTTATATTTTGCTTGCTTGTTTGTTTTGTGAATTAAGTTCCACATATAGGTGAGATTATATGGTACTTTTCTTTCATCATCTGGCTTATTTCATTTAGCATAATGCTCTCCAAATCATACACCATGATCAAGTAGGATTCATTCCAGGGTGTAAAGATGGTACAATATTCACAAATCAATAAACATAATACATCACATAAACTGAAGGAATGACAAAAATCACATGATCATTTCAACAGATGCAGAAAAGGCATTTGATAAAATACAGCACCCATTTATGATAAAAACACTCAGCAAAGTGGGATTAGGATGCTAATAATAATAATAAATGTTATTATTTAATATAATAATATTAAATTAATATTAATACACTTAATAATAAAGGCCAAACACAATAAAGGGCATATATAAGAGACCTACAGCCAACATCAGATTCAATGAGCAAAAACTAAAAGTTTCTCCACTAAGATCAGGAACAAGACAAGGATGACTGCTTTCACTACTTCTATTCAACATAGTATTGGAAGTCCTAGCCACAGCGATCAGACAAGAAAAATAAATAAATAAAAGGCATCCAAATTGGAAAGGAGGAAGCAAAACTGTCATTATTTGCAGATGACAAGATAGTGTACATAGAAAATCCTATAAACTCTACCAAAAAACTTGGTTACCTAACCAAGGAGATAAAAGACCTGTACTCAGAAAACTACACAACACTGAAGAAAAAAGTTAAAGAAGACACAAATGATTTGAAGCATGTACCGTGTTTATGGATTGGAAGAGTTAACATCACCAAAATGGCCATATTACCCAAAGCAATTTATAGATTCAACACAATCCCTATTAAAATACCAATGACATATTTCATAGTTATAAAACAAATATTTCAAAAACTTATATGGAACCATAAATGACCCCAAATAGCTACGGCAATTTTAAGAAAGAAGAACAAAGTGGGAGGGATCACAGTACCTAATATCAAACTGTATTACAAGGCCACTGCATGTATATATATTTGTAAAATGAAATTATATTGCTACAATATGTAGTTCCATCATATTTTTATTAGCCTACTATGAACATTTCTTCATTCATTAAATACATTCTAAAACTTGACTCTAATTTATTAAATAATATCCCATTCTATAGGTGTACTTATAATTTATATAGCCTTCTCACATTTGTGAATACTTTGGTTATATCTGATCAAAATTCACATATTTTGAAAAATTTCCTATACATGGAATTTCTGATTCAAAGCATATTTAAACCTCCAGATATAGTTTGCCAACAGACCTTCCAGAAAAGCACCCCACTTGGCAGTGAAAAAGAGAAACTCCCACTTTACTGCAGTCATAAAAGCACTAGATATTATGTTACTATTCCCTCATTAATGTGAGATAATATACTATTATTATTATGCTTTAATTATAATTTTACTTTCCTTATAAACTATTGTTAACATATTTTAACATGTTTGCTTCCATAGATTATTCTTGAGTTTCTGTATGTCCTTTTCTGAATTTTCTGCTGATGTCATAATATTCTAACTCATTTAATAATGTCTCTCTTTACATATTAAGGATGCTGCTGCTATATTTAATTTATGTATTATAAATCTTTCCTTGAGTTTATTATTTCTTCTAATTTTTTGACCTTCAATGTTTAAATAATGTTTATTTATCTTTATTCTTTGTTTTTCTCATGTTATTTATTCTGCTGTTTTTATGCTTAGAAAGTTTTCCATTCTGAAACTACATACAAAATATTTATCTAAATTTCTGTATGGTTGTTAGAAGGGTTTTTTTTAAATTTTGTTAGTAAATCCATCTGAAATTATTTGATGCAAGGTGTATGAAAAGACTAACTTTGTTATTTTTTTTTTTCTGGAGCAATTGTCAGAACCATAGAGTGAATCTACATTTTCATTCAATAAGCATACCTTCCTTGCAATGAGCCAGCCACTGCCCTGGACACTGAACCATCCTCCCTTTATTGGTCCCCACATTGGTCACAGTCAATCTTTGCAAACTATCTCCTATCACTTCTAATGCCAGTAACATGTTATTTTAAATATTGTCTACCTTATCCATTCTAATACTGGGTCTGGCAGAAGTAAGGCCTGCTTGAGTGTGATTGGTAGGATAATAATAAGGGTGAAATAATTTATAGTTTTAATTTGAACATTTCATCTAAAATGTCATATGGTGTGCTTGAGTGTGATATCATTATGTACAGAATTACATGCTTATGATTTTGCAATAAAAGATTTTGTAATAAGAAAGGGGTGTTACTTGTGCCAGACCCTGTATTTAATAGGCCCCTCTTCTTCAGATGTCCTAGCTATTCTGTTTGTTTGGACACTTTGGGAGAATGTGTGGGGCTGGAAGGGACAAAAAAGGGAGACAATAATTTTACTTTTCTCTTCATTAATTATGTAACATAGATGACTTTTATAACTTTATAATGGCTTTATTACTTTTTAAATACTTCATCAAATTCAATATTCTTGTTATTCTGTTTAAAAACATATCTTATTAATGAATTAATATGAAAATAATTAACATATCTATTTTATAATATTCATTTTCCCATTTTAGAACATATCACGTCTCTTTGTTTAGCCACTTCATTTCATCTTCATTATTATTATTTGCAATTGTTTTTACAAAGGCTTTGTGTGTTGCTTTTTCACAACCCAGTTATTAAACTATTGGGAATGTCATATTTTAAAATTATTTTTGCATCTACCAGTATTTTTGGCTACTATGTAGAACTCAGTTTTTCTGGACAGACCTCATATTTTTGGTGACTATACAGAACTCAGTTGTTTTGTACATATATTTATTTGTAACAATCCTTTTAAATAAACTTTTCATATTTCTAGTTCATTTTTAGTGGAATATCTTAATGTATATTTTATTGGAGAATGTTGTATTTTCTCTTTTTTAAGTGCTAACACATCTGCTGATTGTCTGAATTGATTGGCTCCTGCTCCCAGAACAATGCTCCTCATGTGTCAGTGCCTTTTGGCCTGTTTGGTTTTAATGAAAACGCCTCTGGTGCTTCAAGGTTAACTGTAATGTTGTGGAGTGACTTTAATAGATAGCTTTCATTATAAAAGGTAACTATATACTACTATCTTTCCATAATTTTAAATAAGTATTGGTTGTTATATACTATAAAAGTGCCTTCCTGCATCTTTTAAAAATAGTGTTTTTCCCCTGACTTATTGATTATATGTATTATATTGGCAGATTTTCCAATATAAAACCATTTTTATTTTCCTATAATAAACCCACCTGGGCATGCTATAGTAGCCTCTTGACTGAAAGGTCTTCATATAAATAGTCTGTAGTTTTCTGTTTTGTGCTTCCTTTGATAAGTTTCAGTATATGTAGATTATGATTTAATAAAATAAAATGATACATTTTCAAATAAGACTTTGTTGGTCAGAAGGGGATGGTAGTAAGGGATTATATGAATAAAGAATAACCAGTTGCTATATTTAAAAACTGAAGAGAATATATTCCTTAAACTGACTAAGTTTAGAGCTTTTCAGATGTAATTGTTTCCCATTTTGTTTTCTGTTTGTCATGGGCTTGGTCAACAATTTCTAAGAACTCTATAGCATTTATGTCTCGCTATGCTACTTAAATGGGGTTCCAGGTAAATCTTATTGCATTTGACATTCACAACACTATGAATTTGGTGGTAGAAAGGCATTTCCTCATTGAAGATAAATGCAGTAGCTCAAACAGGCTGTGATGTGTCCAGCGTCACACCTGTGTAACAAGTAGCAGTCAAGGTTAAATCCTGAATAATTCAGTTAGGTTTTCTTTTGACCACACTACATTGCCTCTTACTATAACTTTTAAATGGCACTATATGTCACCTTAACTTACCCTTCCAATGTAATTTAACACATTTTCTTATGTGTTCCTTGAGAAAAACTCCATCATTTTGTTTATCACACTGTATTGGCCAAGATGCCCTTAACGTCCCCTCTTCTAAATTAAACTTGAGGAGTTTTTTTTTTTCCTGCCTAAAGGCCCCAACCTCCCTTCACTTACTTTAGAGGCAATTGTAAAAGCTTTCTTTGGCTCTTTGAGATGTAAGTTTTCTTTTTTTTTTTAATTTGTTAATTTTTTTAGTTTTATTTTCAACCACAGTTTACATTCAATATTATTTTGTATTAGTGTCAGGTGTACAGCATAGTGATCACACAATCACATACTTCACAGAGTGATTCCCCAATATTTCAAGCACCTGCCTGGCACCATGCATAGTTAATATTATTCACTATATTCCCTATGTTGTACTTTACATCCCTGGGACTATTTTGTGACTGTCAATCAGAAGGTCTTTTTAAGGGAATAAAGGATAGAAACTGTACTGAATAATCTAAAATAAAAAAATTAATTAAAAAAAAAAACAGATGTAAGTTTTCTACCACCTTCTTGCCAGTTTTACAACACAGGAAGGTACTTCTCAATGACCTGGGAGCCATCCCTTTAAAATACAATCATCAAGGAAGATAGCACTTCTACCTCTCCGTTTCTGTGTAAGATAAGGAGACTAACTTCTATAAATTAAGCAACAACTAACAAACGCAGATGGACTAGCTACATCAACCAATGTTCCCTATAATGTCCTCCAGCACTTTTCCATTAATTTATCAGGTGCTTAAAAATTCTTCTCTTTATTGTTTTAGAGGAATTGAGTTCAAACTCTCTTCCCTTATTGTAATAGTCTTGAATAAAGTATTTATTGACTGTTTAACTCTGTCAGGTACAATTTTTCTTTTACAGTATTAAAATGTTTCAATTTATGCAGCAATCTTCCTCTCTGCACTGAAATTCTTGGAAACAACTATACTGAGTTTTAATCCTATTTTGAATCCCTAATATTTAACAGAAGTCCCTAAACAAACTAGGTATTTAATAAATGTTGACTGAATACATGAAATATACTTGAATTAATGAATAAATGAATAAATAAATAGCTGCAAGTAGGCAATTCTGGGTCCAGAGTCTCCGTCTCCATTATAAGTATCACTTTCTTATAAAAAAATAAAAGAAGAAAGTGCTGATCGTGTACTGATATCTCCTGCTATGCAGAAATAGAAAATTAAAAAGTCAGTGGTATCTAAGAGGTACCCTTTTTAAAGGAGATTTAGGGGGTGATCTCATCCTTCTCATCCTTTTAAGGCATTCATAAAACCTTCAGATGTGTGCCTCAAAAATAATAAAGTAAATGACAACCAAAATGTCCTTTGATAGAGGACCAGATAAAGAAGATGTGGCACATATATACTATGGAATGCTACTCAGCAATAAGAAAAGGTGAAGTGCTGCTATTTGCGACAATGTGGATAGGCATTGAAAATATTATGCTAAGCGAAATTAGTCTATCAGAAAAAGCTAAGAACCATATGATTTCACTCATATGTGGGATATAAAACTGATTCTCATAGACACAGACCATATGGTGGCTACCAGACAGAAGGGAGTAGGGGAGCATTAACGGGTAAAGGGGGCCACATATACAGTGAGGGAAGATGATTTGACATTGAGTGGCAGGCATACAATGCAATATGTGGACCGTGTATCATAGAAATGTATATCTGAAGCCCAAATGATTCTATTAACCAATATCACCCCAAAAATTTACTAAAAAAGGGAAAAGTAATAATAAAATAAATGAGTCTTTCAATGGTAGATGTCCCAGAAATGCAACAAATCCATATAGAAGTACAACACACATAACCTGTGTGTTTATGTCAATGAGAGTTTGTTCCCAACCACTAACATTCACCTTTCTTCAGATATCAGAAGAAGAGGAGATTTTTCTGTTATCAGTTGAAGGGATAAGCATATAGTTTGGTAAAAGCACAAATTGGCAAATATAAATGGCTTCTCCAGCCCCTTTCTTTTAAAGCTGTCTTCTGTGAATGTTAGTGTACCTGGACTTCCACTAATGAAAGACAGATCATTCAAGCCCTCATCATGACACACCTGACACTGCAGCTTTCCTCATCATCACTAGAGGTCAAGGCCTTGGCATTTCCTTTTGCTGTCTTATCATGTTGGCTTAACTCCCTAGGTTTTTGCTATTTTATACAGCCAGCCAGTATGTACGGTATTTGTAATCGTGGCCCATTTACAAGACATAGTCTTTCTTTCAGATTAAAACAACATAAAGTCTGTTTGGTTCAACTGTCCTCTGTAGCATATATGTAAACCCTCCCCTCTCCTACCCTGAAGGACAACCTCTTTAAGTTCACTGCAAGCAGGCCCAGCAGAAGGCCAGCCAAGGTACCCTTTTCTTCTCCCATTCTACCTATAATTTTGCCTCCAGGAGCTTCTTTAGAACTTTTTGTATTGCTGTTTCCTCTTTCCACTTAGCATAATTTGCAAGTATGTATTTATAATTATGATTTTTTTGTCCAATGTATATTTCTTTCATTAGACTGAAAACTCCATGATTACGAGCCATGTTTTTACTGACTTCTATGTCCAGACACATGGTAAACATTGGATACATGTCTCCTGATTGCAAACTGGTAGTCTCGAAGGAGCCAGGCCACAGCTGAGAGGAAGCCCACATGCCTTGGGTTGGGAGTTCATGGGGCATCGGCCTACAAGGATGAAGACCAGGCCTGGAATTTGATGAGGTCTTCCCAGATGCCCAACCCAGGAGAGAACATATACTAAGCATGTCACCTACGCCCCACTCACAGGCTGCTATCAGTTCTTTAAAATATTTGAAAAACGTATGGTTGAAATCAGTACCATTTAAGAATGTAGCATTTATGGGGGAAGGGTCTATAACATTTGATAACTTTCTATAAAGCAAAACAGTTTAGCAACAGTGTGTACAATGTTTCTGAAATATTTTTCTACAACTCCAGAAAATCTAACTTCTGAAAATTAACAACCATTTATTCATAAACTGTCTAGGTCTTAAGTCAAAGGGGGCAGACTTTAAAGGAGGCCAACTAAGGAGTCCATATTCCATTCTGAAATCTTTCTCTGCCCGCTTCACCTGTAACTGCCTCCAGGTGTGTGCCTCATCACTATTTGCATTTTCCTAACACAAGGTATACATTTCAAGTGAAGAATTACATGACAGAGTGACTAGGGTTGGAAGTGTCCTAAAAGGGTCCTAATATCATGATACTTATCTGAAAGTATCAAAGTTAGAATGGTAAATTATGCTACTTTGTTAATATTTCTGTTTGGACAGAAATATTAGAAGAATTGTGGGCTGATGTAATTAATGGTTAGAGCACAAATTTAAGAGAAAAAAAACAACCTGTATTAGTACATTAGCTCTATAACTTAGTAATTATATACTTTTTATTCAAGTTTCTTCAACTTTTTGAGACCAATTTCCATGACATAAAATAACACAGTATTTTTTTTAAGAGCCAAGGATGTGTCAGGTGTATAGTGCAGCATCAGGCACACTGTTGGTGCTCCATAAATGGTGATGGTGTGATGACGGCGATGTTGGTGACAACAAAGAGCATTTCACTGTCAGCTGCTTATTCTGAATCACTCTAGGAAGTTTTGTCACAAACCTCATATGCTATAGTACACACCCTCAGTCTTTAATCTATAGTCTATACATAATACCTTTTAATCACTCTTTAAATTATCATTCTTTCACACCTGTTTATCTCCCCTCTTTTTTTTTGTCATTTCTGTAGTAAAGACCTACATTATCTTAGATGGGCGGTGGGACAGGGGCAAGGGGCAATCTGGGAAGGCTGACCAATGTCAGAAAAGCAGTCAAACCAAGATGTCTAATGCCTTTTCCCTGGAGACCTGGATTCTAGTTTCGGTTCGACCACCAGTTAATGACATGACCTTGGGCAAGTGACAACCTGTCTAGGCTTAACTCCCTCATTTGTAAAATGAGGAGATTGGCAAAGATTCTCTTCTAAAGCTCCTTGCAGTTCTACAAGACTGTGATTAATACATGTCACTCTAGGCAACATCTTACTGTCTTATTTAATAATGTAATGTATGTTCAGTCCATCAATGCAGCATTTTGCAGAGGTATTACAATTCTTTATTGATGTTCTTTAGATCAGTTTGAATGAATGCTATTAGTTGAAGTGCTCTCCCTAAAAATGTAGCAGGTAATAAACTTGCAGTTTAACCCACACAGTCATTAACAAGTTATTCCCAGGAGTTCAATAACAATATTTCTTTAGGCATTCTACCATCTTTGCAGATATCACATTGGTTAATCCTGACATCAATGGCCATCATTATCCTCACCAATGACTATTATTAGTGATCACAGCAGAATCACATGCTTTTTTCTGGGACATCCAGAAATTATGTAGCTTTGCCAATAAGGAAATCAACCAAGAGAAATAAAGTAGCTCTTCACATTCCTATGCTAAGTTCCTATGTTTTTCTCTTATTATTCTTTGTTAATATTATTAGAAAGTGGGGCATTTTATCCTTGCTGTTTGCATTTAATGAATTTTTTTATTATGTAATTTGTTCAAATAGTTTTTACTCAGAAATTGATTTTGTTCATTTCTCTTTCAGAATCGTATTTGTAGGCTTTAATAATTGTGTCTCACTTGGTCTCAACAGGATTTAAAACACACACACACACACACACACACACATACACACACACACACACACACACACACACAGGAGTTTACCCTTCTCTATAACGGACATCTCTTTGCAGGACCTGACTTCATCAGATTCTTTAAAAATGCTTACTACATGTGACACAATAACCCCATAGGTAAACATCCTGAGTGGGGAGCATAATTAAATTAAAAGTTGGAGGCCAATTTCCTTCACCTTGTGGTGCTGGTAGCTGGATCAAAGTATTTACATTCACGTTTTAATCCTTTAATCTAGGAATCAATGTCTGACCTGAGGCAACAAGTTAACAGCTTGCCCGTACTGAGCCTGGACAGATGGCAACATTGATCCAGACTTCAATTTCTTAAGACCCCTGGAAAGATCTGGTGCAGACCCCGGCAAACAGTCACCGGGGAGTCAGGGCCCTTCCCACCACACTCTCCGCCCCCATGCCTTCCTTTCCCAATTCAGGGAACTGAGTTTCTGGCCTTTTCTGAAAAAATTATACACTTTATTCACAAGATTTGTTTTCTTTAGGACACCAGAGAGCCAGAAAATCATATTTCTACTTAATTCACTTGGGTCATTACAAACATGTCCTCTCCTTTTCCAACGAGTCCAGTAACATATCTCTGTAATTCCAAGAGTTTTTTCTGTATTTAAATTCTGCCTTGTGTAGTTGTCACTATTCATTCTTTGGATCTGTTCAGATTTTATAATTCATTCTTTTTTGATAAAAATTCCCCACACATCACATCCTAAGATGTCAATTTCTCTTTGTAGGTAAAACCTTCCCACAGCCTTCACAGCAGCTGGCAACAGTTTCCACATTTAAAACAACAGTATTGTTCCCGGTACATCTGCTCTGATGAATGGATCGAACCTCTCTGCTATTCTGAACTTTTGTGTTCCTTGACCCTTCCTCATAGGGTTACCTGGCTCATTTATGTGTTTTCTTAATTCTTTTCCTCTAACTCATGACCTGAAAGGCATACTCCTTCTCCTTATCTTCTTTAGCTTTTTATCCTACAGGCTGTGTTGATTCCTAATATCCCAATGAATGTTTGATGGTGATCAAAGAGTCCATTTTCTGGTGACTATTTATAGGTTCTATATCTTCAATTGAGTAGATCCCATTTTTATCAGTCCAGCTCTTTCATTTCCCTCTAATATTTAATTAATTAAGGATAATTAATTAAGTAATTGCAATGACTGATTTAGTTGCCTTGCTTATTTCACTTTCACATCGAATGCACATAGCCCTATTAGTTCCCCGATCAATTCATAACCCAGCTCAAAATCTAATTTCCTCCAAATTATATAAGCTTATTTTCTACTCTTCCCCAACATGCTACCTTCACTTCACTCAGGTTTGACTTCTGTTTTTTCACTGAACCCTTGATTCTAATTCCTACTGCTACTGCTTGGCCTGCCTGGAATACTTTGTCCTTTCCATGGACAACCTGTGCTTCTCTCAGCCTCAGCATCCTCAAAGCCCTTCTGCCCACAGCAGCCTGCATACTTCACTTTCCTATTTACCTAATTAGTACTTCAACAGGCCTTGCAATTTAGAACACATTAAATACACTCTTGTACTGTTCCAACTAGACAGCGACTCTCTCTGAAGGTGCCTTAACACTATTTACAGCCCAGGGCATGGTGCTGACCACATAGTAAACACTTTGTGATTGTACTATATCAATGTGCCACTTTGTATAACAACTTGGTCTTCTATAATTGCAAAGTAGAAAACATCTTAAAATTAATATCTCCAACTTTTTTCCTCAAATAAAAAACTAGTATAAAACTCACGGTACAAAATATAGACAATAAACGTAGGAGACTGTTCTGCATGGCGTGGGCCCAGCTCCCACTCGGAGATGCACAGGACCCATGCCCAGGAATAGGTTCTCCGTGGGGAATCAGGCCTGCAATGTACCCAGGCCACTTTGAGACTTGCTTTTGCTAAAACTCCCCAGTATGGAGTGTAATGGGTTCAACACTTTCCCCTTTTCATTTGCAAATATCCTTCTTCTGTGAAGTGATTAGAAGCATCATCTCCTTTGTTTTCGGAAGAGGTAACCGCCTAAAGCAAATCTGTGCATAGTAAATGAGGAATGTTAGGTAACCTGCCCAGAAAAGAAATAAAGGCCTTTCAAGGCGGAGGTGGCAGCTTTTGGCTCCTCTTGAGAGCGAAGCCGCCCTTTTCCTCCACAGGACTCTAGTCCATGTGAATGTCCCTCCCCCATCTACAATGTCGCGGACCCCCCACATCAAATAATAACAATCACTGTTATCCAAATATTCAGAGAATATCTACTATTAATATGTGGATATTTATTTCCAGTCTTTTATAAATAGAAAGGGAGATAGAAAAGCCACTTGTTTCTTTAAGTATTAGGAAATGTATATTTTCATTTTATTTTTTCATTTAGAAGAAAATAACAAGTTTTATAATGACATTATGTAGCCTTCGGAAGCATGATCATATATTGTATAATCATCTAATATTTTCACATTATTGGACAATTATATTTAGTCTAATATTCTAACTTTGTAATATTAACAATGCTATTATGAATGTACCTCACATAAATTAGGGTGTTTCTGATCATTTCCTTAAAACAGATTCCTAAAGTGGTATTATTAGACCAAAAGGTAGAAATTAAATTATTAATTTAAGACATTAGATTGATTGCTAATTTGGCATGGTTAAAGTGTACTCTTGATTTCTTTTTAACTGGTTATTCATTGTTTTATTAAATTCATTCATTCTATGAACATTTGTTGAGTAAGTGTATCTGATGCTTGTCAAGGGGAACCTGAAATCAACTTCAGTCCAATCCTGTGGTTGTTACAATGAGGAGAAATTCCTCCAGGATTGTGGTGAAAGGTTATTTGTCAGTCAATGTGCCATTATATATTTTTTAAATGAAGTGGTTTTCTTGGGTTTCTTTACCCTTAAGTGATGTACCAAGATTCATCACAGGTCTTTGGGTATTCCTTTGATTAAGTCTAACTCAATTAAACCTGAATAAAAGGTAACTTGATGTTACTTACTCTCTTAAGGTTTTTCTACTCCTCAATATAAATACCATATAAAAAACCATTCTGCTATTTTACCAGCACCATTATAATCCAAGTTTGAACATCTCATACCTACTTTTTCATTTCAAAACACAATAAAATATGTTGTTTGGAATTACTTCTTTACTGGAAGTACTTAGTCCTTTCCATCAGCTCTTGGATTTTTTGGTTTTACTTAATAAGTTGTAGAGAATAAATTTAATTTCTCTACTGAGCTAATGATCACACTAGAACTCTTATTTTGAAAATTAAATTGTCTTCAGATATTTCCCTTGTGTTTATTCCAGTTGAATGACAAGAGGATCCCTACCATTTTCTCTTGTCTGTGAACATATGTCTTCAGTGTATTCTAAAATTTTACTTCGTCAAAACTTCAAATGCCCATATCTAGCTTCTTCATAGGCAAGAGAAATTAGGAAGCAAGGTAAGTAAGTCAGCATGAACAGAAAATCAAATGGTGAGTTTTCTGATTCTAAAGTATAAAATTTTCATCTTGGTTTTACATTTTTGTAACTCTGAGAAAAAACTACCTGTCCTAGTTTGTATCTAACAGAACATTAAAGGATATGGATTCTAATACTGTTTTTATAAAGCTGCTTATATTTTTATATAAGTATTATATAAAAATAGTACTTCCGTATTTTTATTAAGTATTTTATTAAGTATTTTTATAGTACTTTCTCCATATTTCTTTCACTTAACAGACTGTCCAGAAAACAACACAAAAAAGATGCATTTCCCCTTCTTCTAAGCTGCCCTTACACCTTGTCTACCAGAGTGGTTTTCACTATGACACAGCAGCAGGGAAAGTTAAAATTCAGAGACCAGGGCTGAATAAACTAACTCACAAGACAAGAGAGATAGGCTGAGAGTTAGAGCTTCTGCAAACGGATTGAACTTCTCAACAATATGTCAACCTTATGAGGGAGAAATGAAGTGCTCATCACAAGCCAAGACAGAAGTGCAGGCAATAGGACTTGGCTAATACGATGTTAGAAAGGTTGGAACGTGAAATGGGCACATGGAACTCCCCCAAGACCCAGAACACCTTACTGTTTGTTCCAGTTTTCTCTATAGTTAAGGATGAGTATCCTGTAGAGCCCTTACCCTGGTCAGATGGTTAAGGTGTTTTGGTGTGGAAGACTTTTAGGATTTAGACTGAAATTTAATGAGGACATTTGTGCCTGAAGTTCAATGGCTGCTTTGCAATGTTTTTCTAGTGCATTATTGTAATTTGATTTGAAGTATGGAATTGAATCAAATCCAAGGTTTACTTAAAAATGTAGAATATTATAGAGGTATGCAGCTGTCCTAAGGTTTACTCTCTTGACCCAGCTGTCTGGCAGTCTGAGCCATATCTTCCACTATGAACACTCAAGGAACAGAAATATCATATCAGGGTAGCCAGAAACTAAAGACTAAAAGGCAAAGGAAAACTGGATGAAGCATTAAAGAATCAATCTGTTAGATGGGGTGGATAAAGAGAAATGAGGTCAGATCTATCTGGCTCCTAGATCGGTTTCTTGCCCCTCGCCTAGCAGATAGGTCGGAAGGGATTATCTGAGGCACCTGCGAGGTAAGGAGGGTATCCGTTCTGCCTCTTTCTCACTATCACTTCTTTTGCCTTTTATTTCCCTACTCTTGAGCCTCTTCTCTGAACTTTTCCTCTTTCATTTGTGATTTTCATCTTTCATTTCACCTCAGAATTGCCTGATCTGAGTTATGATTACTTTAAGTTTGTTCGACTTCTTTAAATCATTCAGCGACAGTTTCCGATTTGCATTTCTATTTCTGGAGTCGAGGGAGTGCTTTCAAATTCCCCCCTTTGTTCTTCAGAACCACCTTCCTCTTATCACATTTCGAATCAAATTTTAGTCTTAAAATACCTGTCACTTCTTATAGATTTTGGAAGTGTTCAGTGTTCTGACAGAAGTTTTTGAGGAGGTTGAGCATTTTTTCTTTATTTTTAAAAGAAAAGGAAACTATAATTTGAGAGAATAATGAGACTCTTCCTGATGGATTTATTCTGTTAACTATAGCCATCAAGGACAAACACCACATTGTTTTCTCTCTCTTTTTTTAAGTTTGTTAATAGGGTTGATTTTCATCAAAGCATGTTTTTTTTAAAACAACTTTTTCTAGAATGCTTTGGATGAATTCAGAAGCACATTTATAGGAGTTTTTAGACTAGTTCATTCCTATCGCTTTCACTGGTGTCAACAACTTTTGGAAGATCGCATTTGATCATCCTAATGCTTCTCAGATCTGTCGCGTGTGGACCAGGGCGGGAACCTGAAGTGTGCTGGAGCCACTCACCTAATCTGAATCTTTTGGTTCCTCTGTAACTGACAGCAGGTTCTCACCTGCTGCTTTCCCTCCCACACAGCGTCCACTGACTGGGAAACCGGGTTCCGAGGACCTCAACTCCTGAAAGGAGACTTTCTCTATCTGCAACCCTATTTAGGCCCCACCCAAAGAGTTCAGGTACTCCCCAGGTGTCCAACTTCAATTTCCAATTTATTGCCCTCTCAGCACATTTTTGTAGGACTGGCCCAGGTCTGTATCCTCTATTCCACTATCTTTGTCAACTGGCAAGTGTCCTGAAGCAGAGAGACAATGGAAATCAAAGAAAGGGATCATTGTTGGGTTTTTGGGCTCTTCAGCAGGCCTTCTTTGACCACCCTATGTTTAGAAGATCCCCCCAAAAATGACTCACTAGTCCAGTGTGTTGTGTATGGGTGTATGTTTGTTTTCTTCAAAACACTTATGACAACAGAGTCATGGTATTTGTTGTCTGGAAATGTGGGTTTTGTCTGTCTCTGTGGAAGCCATGGCAGTGCCTATTTCCTGTTAGCTATTTTATTACCAAAACCTGGAGCAGTTTTACAAACATAGCAAGCACAGAATAAATGCTTATTAAGTTAAAAATGGCCATCATTGACCAGTTGAATGTTTTCATGCCACGCCCTGTGCTGCCCTTATCAAAACCAGTAAGTCAGCCTCCACTGTCCTGAGAGTTCAGGTACCAACCCAGATATCTCATGTGGTACTCATTGCTCTGATTCTAGCACCTGCCCAAGGCATCTGTTTTAAAACCTCACTGCTTCTTCTCAATTGAACACGTAATGACAGAATCAGAAACCAATCTTAGGCATTAGAGATTCTGTAATTGTCCCCAGACTATAACTGAGAGAGAGAAAGTGCTTGGGCAGCACTCCTACTTTTGTCCTGAATACACATGAGGGGGCACTTCTAGAAATAAGTACTACTCCTCTGAAGCCACTCCATTCTTACCCTGACTAAATGCACACACCAAATCTTTTCAGTCAAGCATACCCCACCCTGCCTCAGGTTCAACACAAACCTGACCAATCTGATCCTATATCAGCTAGCCCCTCGGTAATTGAGGTCTAGATTCACCCATTGCCTTTGTTCTGCTATTCAGTAGACTTGGGACAAACCTATATTCATTTGCATACTCACTAAACTGCAGAATTTTTCCCTTTCAGCCTGTGTATAAAAAATGTATGACCAGATATTTATCCTGATTCCTGATTTATACTCAAGTTTTCTCAATTGGCATTAAAGCATTTGCCAAACCTTAGGTCATTTGGCTTGACCAGAACCCTAACAAGCCAACCAGTTCTTGCCAGCATTCCTCTCCAGGAGCAAGATGCATTTCTCCCTGCAGCTGCTAGCTCCAAACAAAACCTACAATGCCACTGCCACCTGCCAATCCTGGCACTGCCTGCTGCTTCTTGTCCCTCGCCCAAGCAGAGCCCATGTGCACGCATCAGCCTAAATCAGGTCAAGAGTATCAGAGACCTTCAGCTCTGTAGTTTGTATTGTAAACTTTCAGTGTTCAGAAATGAGATTCAGTGCCAAGAACAGGCCCTCACTCTCGATCCAACTATCTGCTGATTATGGTGATTCCCAAAGAGGCTGTCATCAGTTTTGGTATACTCTGAGGCCCTTGAACTATGAATGTACTTAAAAAAAGAAAGAACTTATGAGTGTGCTCCTCTAAGGAGGAAGGCACCACTGGCATTATGAGCACTTCTTTGCCAATTCCACATAGGTTTTTTTGGAAAGGAACTCTCAGTGGAAAAGAACCTTTATTTAAAAAACTCTTCATTCCAACCCTTTCCTAAATCCTTGCCTAACCAAATTATGAGACTATCTCTGTCCCTTTCTAGTCTAGGCCCCAGACCCCTGAACATTTCTCTACTGTCTCATCAGTATGTTAGTGCTGAGTCTCAGCTAGTTTTCACAGACGACTGTGGCAAGACCCAGACCTTCTCCAAGTTTTGTCACTTACCAACTACAATAACTACCTTGGACCTTTTATTACAAATGCCCTCACTAGGCCAGAATGTGGACTTGTATAATCTGACAAGTCCTGAGAACAAGTTACAGACCTAAATTCCTAGATCTAATGTTTACCCCACTAATTTATCCAAAACAACTTTTGCAAAGTCACCTGTAAATCTCGATGTAGCAAAACCTGAGATAAATCAGAGAGAGCAGCTGACTGCAGCTCACAGATGCAAGATGCAAGAGGAGATGTGTGTCCAAACAACTCTGGGCATAGGGACGAGAAGCTCCACTCACATGAGGCAGGTAGGGGATGAACATCATTGGAGACAGATGAATGATATGGACCTTTTCCATAAAAAAAAAAAAAAGCTTAAATTCACAGGCACACAAATCGTGCCTACAATACGCGGAACTCAGAGACACCTAAAACTCATCAGTGGGTCCAGGTTAAGAATGGTTAAAATGAAGTCCAACAGAGATAGTTATTAAATCTGTGCCAAGACTTGCATGAGTAGTGAAAGCTTCTGCAGAATCATTCTTTTCTTTTCACTCCCTAACTTTAAGGATACACATTCTTTAAAAAGGGGGTTAGTAATTATCTAAAGAAAATATTGAGACTCCAGAGACTACAGTAATCTAGTACCTTTCTACCCAAAATATGAACCAAGTCACGTGGGAGCCTGACAGGAATGCAAAATCTCAGGCCCGGACCTAGACCCGCTAGATCAGAATCTGCATTTTTAACAAGGTTCCCAGGTGAACACACATAAAAAATGATAAAAATTCATCTAGCAAATATGAGAGAATACCCAGATTGCCTCTAAACATTGAGTAATGCTATTTGGCTCGCACTGAAAACTAATCCTGCCTTTGCCTACTTGGCAAGCTTCTGTCTATTTTTCAAAATCCTACTCAAATATAATCCCTTTCATGAAGTCTCTTCTGCACCTGCCCCCAGTCCCAGAAAGAGTAATTTACTCCTATCCTCTTCTTAGCCTGTTTTATTCTGTTCTTTATACAATGTTGTACACATCAAGAGGTTTTTCATAAATAAATAAAATGTATTTTCTTAAATCCTATATAAATGTAGATCATAAACTGGCTACTTATTAAATGCTTCAGTTTCCAAAGTTTCTTGTTCCTAATGCAACATCAGACACAAAGTTTCCTTGAAACCTCAATTCCACATTCAACAAGGAGTTATTACTTTTTAAATAGAGGGTTTGATCTTTAATTGTTAGCAGGAACAATACTAGAATATCCTAGATCAACTGTACACTGTTGTTTCTCTAACTCACAGTATTAAATTCTACACACCCAACACAGCTCCAGGCGTGAGCTTGACTGAAGTTCTTCAAACCTCTCTGGTGACCTGAGATGCACCTGGCTGTTTGGTAACTCACTCTTCTTCACAGGTTACAGTTACACACAGAGTAGACAAATAATATGCAGGTCTAGTGCAGAAACCACTTTCTCATGTTTCTGCAAAGCATGCCATGGCATTAGAGCATTTGGTCTGACCAGAGCCATGTAAACGCTGATTGGCTGTTACTCCGCAGTAAGTGTGGCCAGGCTCCGCCCCTCAGACCTGTTCCCAGGCGGAGCCTCTCTACCGACCCCTCCAAAGGGCCCTTCCAGATTCTACTAGAAGGCCATTTTCTTGGAAAGGTTTTATGTGACCCTTTAAAAGTTTAAATTGTCTTCTTTACACAGTTCATTTCAGAGGTGTAAAAGAGAAACAGGAGAAAGAATCTGAAGGTGGGGGCAAGGTGAATTAAACAATGGAAGGCAAAGATGAAAATTAAGTAAAAGGTCACTGCATATACTCAGTGGTCAGAAGAACTGACTTCCAGTATTTTGCAGTATTATTTCATATTACTCTGCTTATTGAGACTATTTTGGCTAGAGATTGTATCCTCTCATTCTCCTGTTCCCAACTAAATAAAAACTTAAAGGGTGCCACAGTATTAAAGAGGAATCAGCTTAGCACAGGGCATACATTGATCAGTCGCGTGATCTAATAATAAGCGATTTAATGTAAGAAGGGAAATTCTCTGATTGGGTCAAGAAACACTTTGCATCCAGCTGCATGGTGTAAGGTAATGCAGAAACAGACAAATTAAGAATCCACAGCTCTTACCCTAAATTAAAGATTGTGCCTATCCTGTATCAATCTCATTAGACTTCAAACCTGATTTCGCTAATATCAAAAGAAAATATAAACAAGTCATAGCTTGCCAAATAGTAGACACGACTGAAACACATACAATGCATAAATCAGCAAAATAAAAAGACAGAGATTTTGGAAGTTCAGTAAAATATTTTACTGCCACCTAAAATAAGTTAATTCACTGTTTCTTATTCATCATTTACTATAAAACTACCCATTTGAAGTATTTTAATAAAGTTTGTGTCCTGGGTTTTTTAGACATTTCTAACCCATGTTGAGTATGAAATTGGAGGGGATTTGAGACCCTCGCAATTTCTATTCTGTTTTGCACATCTGCAATGTGCTGTTCACGCTGTCATTGACGCAAACAGTGATACTCATTCTGTCAATAAAAACAGCATCGATGCTAAGAAGCAATTTAGAATATTGATCCCTAGCAGTCTCCTATAATCTAAAGCCACTGTTTATTATCCATTATCACCCATTGCTAGAAAAACATTTCCCGTTCTCAAATTTCAGACCATTATCTAACTGCTGAGACTGCTGTTGCTGTTATTATGGAGTCAAATGCTTTCAGCATGCAGCTCCGTAGTTGTACTACAGGGGAGAACTCCACACAAACTCCACTTGAGTTTTAAAGAACAGGGCGCATTGGGGTGGGGGAGAATTTTCTTTAAGGAAGCTGTCTTGCCAGAGTTCCTGAACAGCCTGGCTTCCAAGGACACACTGTGCTTCCATATGAACAACCTCTCTTGATTCAGGCTGCTGCCTAATTGGCTCATGACTGAATGACGCCCCTGAATGTGTTGCATTTGTATCACCAGAGTAAACAAGCAGTCTTCATCCTGCATAATGCCAGTGCTAACTAACCCTGCCTGAAAAAAAATGCTCTTATCTGAGTATTCTGCTTCCACATTTCTGGATGCCTTGGGGCCTTTTGTTCAATCTCTGATTGAATTCCCTGACAAGTAGAATCTTAGCAGGCCTCTGGTGGGATGCCATACACCACACTTGGACAACTTCATAATAGTAATGGCAGTAGTAGTAGTAATAAACACTTGTAGGAAAGTCCAATGCATGGTGTGCAAGAGCTTCAAAGAAATAAATTACTGTTTTATATATATAAATATATGTATATATATACACACACACACACTTCAAAATTAATCTTAATCCTATTTTCTTCTTTTTGCAGCTTTATTGTTCTTTCTTTCTTTATTTATTTTTAAACTGAATTGATTGTGGTGACATTGTGTAATATGACCATATAGGTTTCAAGTGTACAACTCTGTAACATATCATCTATATACTGCATCGTGTGCTCACCACCCAAAGTCAAGTCTCTTTCTATTACCATTTACCCCTCTTTACCCTCTTCTACCTCCCCCATCCCCTTTCCTTCTGGCAATCACTGTACTATTGTCTGTGTCTGTTTTTTTGTTGTTTCATTTTTTTTGCTCAATCTTTTCACCTTTTTCATCCAGCCCCACAATACCTCTCCCCACTGACAGCTATCAGTCTGTTCTCTGTATCTATGGGACTGTTTCTATTTTGTTTGTTAGTTTATTTTGTTCATTGGATTCTACGTGTTAGTGAAATCATATGGCATTTGTCTTTCTCTGACTGGCTTAGTTAGGATAATACTCTCTAGGTCCATCTATGCTGTCACAAAGGTAAGATTTTCTTCTTTCTTGTGACTGAGTAGTATTCCATTGAATAAATGTATCACAGCTTTTTTTATATACTCATTTAGTCATGAGCCCTTGGCTTCCAAATCCTGACTATTGTAAATAACATGGCAATGAACATAGGGGTGCAGAAATTCTTTCAAATTAGTATTTCAACTTTCCTCAGATATAGTCCCAAAAGTGAATCACTGGGGCAAAAGGCAGTCCATGCTTTCTTAAACTTTTTTTAAAAGATAAATTCTAACTTCAGGGACATACCAAGGATTTCTTTTCTCCTACACTTTTTCTGGTGGTCAATTTACTTTAAATCTTTAATTTACGAAAATAAAAATTGTTGGTCTTTTATGCTGAATTTCTTTTCCTTGAAGAAAAAATAGGATAATAAATGTGTTTTATAATCTGTCTGGGAGGGCTTTTTGCCATCCTTGTTGGTGTTTGTTGTGATGCTAGAATAGCTATTGCCATCTGCAATGCCAATGGTGACGTAGAACTTAATTATCACCAGCTGCTGGATAGGGTTAAACTTGCTTGATGACAACCCAGGTCAAGGTCTCCAAAAAGCAACAAATAAAGTAGACAAGACTTGACAGTTTTAAATTCCAGTAACAATTTTCAAGGCATGTGTTAATTTTAGTAGAATGCCCCAAATCTCACCTTCATTGAGTAAGGCATAAAATTTTATTTTGAGGGGGAAAATGTGTGTCTATATACTCTCTATATCATTCATATGATACTATAATACATTTTAAAGATTCTTACTAATGTAATTATAGCAATATTAGGAGTGTATAATAGCGGAAAGCCATCACTTTAGAGAAACTATGTTTTAGGAACTCAGGAATCTCCTTTTTTTCCTTAGTGCCCAGATAATGATTTTTACAAGCTGTTTTTGATTAAGTAATTTTTTATCCCTCTGTACAAGATTTCTAACCGTAAGGAAATCATTGGAAATGCAAATGACTTTTAACAAGTAAGGATCCAGAAATATTTGGCAATTATTTTTCTGATGGGTATATACACCTAATTAAGATTGATGACTGAGAGTGGTTTAGTTCATTGGAAATTGCCTTTTGATTTTCTCAAAGCTATGCCAAGTTTAAGGTGTTGGCCTCGGAGATCTGGGAGCCAATGATGTTGTTGGTATGTTGAAGGTAGTGCAGCTGCACTGCGCAACTGAGCTTCATGAAGAGAAAGGATCTAAATACCAAGGGAAGGTATGCCTATGAATTGAGAACCCTGAAAATGTAAGGCACTATTGAGCTAGTCAAGTAGTTCTGAAGTCCAAGGTCAAAGCATTTTAGAACATCATTAATAGAATATCTTTATCAAAAATGCAAAAGGGTTTAAGATTGTCTATTCAACATATCACAATGTTCTAGGCAGGTAAAATTAGAAGTACAAAGTGGTATGGATTTGTTGTTTTTTGTTTTGTGTAATGCAGTTATTCCAAAGATATATCTCAGTAAGAATATTTTACAAAGTAAAAATGAAGAATTCAGATGAAGCCCCAAAACAGAGAAATAAAAACATCTTGACAATTTCTAGACTAGAGAGTTCTGGGAACGAGAGGAAGAGTGACACTCTCATCTTCAACAGCTCAATTTGTGTGCAGACTCCAGAAATAATATTAAAAAAGCCTTAATCAAGCCCTTTTATCTCTCAAGGCCTCTGTCTCCTCAGATGTAAAAGTTCATATGAAATTAAATAAGTTCCATTCTACACCCCTTATCCTGTAATTGAGATAATATTTCTTTCATTTATATTTGAATTATTTATTTATTTATTTTTAAATTTGTATTTGAATCTCCTTCAACCTCTTTTCTCACCGGCAGACATTCGTGGATACCTTTTAAATACTTAACAGAATCTTCATTCCAATTCAAAGGGATGACTTCTAGTGCACAGTGTCCCAACTAGGAGAGTTCTGGTATTTCATGAGTAGTAACATTTGAAATTGAACTGGAGAAGTTTGTCCTTTCAGACAGAAAAATTAGGCTCTCCTAGCATGCATACTGCAGTAAAATATATGTCTCATTATATCTGAAAATGAAAAGTCCAAGAACTCTGCTTTGTTACCCAAACACTGGTGTCTGCTAGATGCTTTGTATAGCCCTGAAGGACAATGATCCATGACTAACACAACCAAGAAAAGAGAGATGACCATTGTCGACATTAGGAGGCAACTGGCCAAGGTCCAGAACCAATGGCTCTACAGAATTTAGGAAACACAAATGAACTTGTCCCTATATAGAGATTTTCCAATTGCCAGAGATTTACTGAAATGTCTCTCTTCAACCTTCAAAATAATTTAACCAACATGAAAACAATGCTAATTAAAACCTAGAATGCAGTTAATCAGATGACTTAATGGAAAGTGGGCATGTCCTAATAATAAACTAAAATAAAGTACAAGCATTGCATCAAAAAGGTTTTAGTGTTTATTTTGTGAAACAGGTTTGGTTTCTCTCTTGTTAAGACAGACAAGAAGGAAAAGAAGGGGAAGGGTCTCCAAGACACATGTATAAAGGACCCATGGATAAAGACAATGGGGTGGGAAAGGATTGAATGTGGGAGGCAGGGGTGGGTAGGGTGAGGAGAGTAATAAGGGAAAATGGGGACAACTGCAAATGAACAACAATGAAAAAATAAAATGGGAATCCTTATAAAAAAAGGCAGACAAGAAAAAAACTGAGCATAAAGAAAGTGAAGAAATTCAACAAAATGTAATATACACATTATATTTTAAAATAATTTAATTGGTTCACTGTTTGTAAAAGGTGTATAACTCTACACACTGTTTTCTACTCTGTTGACAAGTTTGCTTTAAGTAACAGTGGTTGCTTTCAGCTAAAAGTATTATTTTTAAAAGTTGTCATTAACTATGAAAGCTTTGAAATGGGGTAGGTAGGCATCTAGAAAAGGTATAATGATTGGAAAAGAATTAATGAAGTGGTCCAACTACTTCAAATATTGGCAGTTCAGTTCACAGGGATATGTGATGCTAGGAGTGAACAAAGAGATTTGAAGAATTAATTGCAATTTATAATTCCTCTGAATTCCACTAACATTAAGATAATAATATGCAAAATTTTGAAACCATGATAAACTGTATTTCTATGATGTGTTCTTTTTGTTTTGTTTGCTTCTCATATTTATTCTATCCCGAAGTGGCTTTCATCAGTTAAAATACAGTGAAATGCCAACAAATTTCCGAACTCCTGTCAAAGGGTCATCTTTGAAAAAGTAATAGATATAACACATTGCCCTCCATATTTCTAAAATTGAAACAGTTACTCTGATGTCTCTGTTTATGCCATACAAAAAATAGCTTTCGTTGTATTTAAAGCTTGACTATGAGACACAATATGGTAGAATACACTAATTTTAATGCTTTGAGAAGTGTAATTTATTACACTCATTTTGCAGATCCAACAGAGCTTCAATCAGCAAAGCAAAACACTGAACTTTTATAGTAAAAAGAAAATCAACAATGACAATAGCAAAACGTGTTTAAGAATTTCAGCTTCATTAATTTGGCAAAAAAGAATAAATATGTCTTGAAAAACAAAACATGAGTTTTCCTGAACAGATACAGAGTCCACTAAGTGTGACTGAATTAGACTGAAATATGATCTGATTAGACATACACATGTACACTCAAACTATCTCCTGTGAATATTACAATTTGTGATATACTCTTGTCAATCAGTTTTGCCTAATCAGAATATAAAATTTCATAAAAGCTATACTCAAGAGAACAACATTACCACACTCCTAATATTGCAAACATAATTAACTTTGAATTATGTGAATTAATAGCGCCTAACAAATTATCATTCAGCTCTGAAATTAAATTCTTTCATACCATTAGATTTGTTTGTCAAGCTCAAGTAGGCAAAAGTTGTGTTTAATAAAGTAATAATGGTGTTTGGCTAAGAGTGCCTTTGAGAAACATAGATTTATACAAAATAAGTCAAGGAATTTCTATTATTAATTTGTGAATATCATAGCATCTGCATAATAAAATTAAGGGAAAAGTTTGATACTCATACAGGATACTGTATGTTTACTACCAAAAGTCCCTTTACAATTACCTCTTTAATTAGATATTTTATATGATTATTTTGTGGTTGCATACATATAATATGAACCCATTTAATATTATTTTAGATTTACAGATCTTTTTAATTAAAGTGAACTAGTTTTGTCAATTAAAAAAAGAAAAAAATCAGGGTCATCTAAACTTCAGTTTACATTATCTAAGATAATTCCCTCCATTTATTATCACTATATATTATACATAAACAAACAAGAAATCAAGGAACATAATATTCAACTATTTTCATGTAACCACAGGAACTGGAATTTGAAATACATAATTCTTATACTGCATGCTCTATTCACATTAATTCTAATGTTTCATTGAACTGAAATTTTAATACATCAGGAGCAGGGGTGAGGACAGACTTCACTTCTTTTTGTAAAGAAAGGAACTTTGCTCGTATGTTCGATTAAGTTTTCCTGCAGGGTGGTATCTGAACATTGTAGTTCCAAGCAATGATTAAGGGGAGGATTCAGAGAGGCCTGGGGAATAACTAAATGAGAGGAAAGACAAATGATTAAAAAAAAACAAAACTCTTGCAGATTCAGCTAACTTGAATGCTGACACAATGCATCTGGTTTCTCACTCAAAAATGACTCCAGGATAATTCCCCAAGATCCAGAGACCCTGGTAAGCTTAGCCAACTTAGGTTTTCAGTACTTTTTGAATGTGGTTTGAGACTAAGTGTATCATGAGGGGAAATAGAAAAGTGTTTGAATGGAAGGTGTTTGGAAACTGAGTTTAATTTTAAGGGTCATTTTTCAATAGTAAGGTTTTCTGTATATTGTAATTATAAAACTGAGCTGGGAAGATGACAAGAAAGATGCTTATCGGGAGTTTCATTCCACACTGAAGGGTGCTGCTGTTGTCAGGCACAAGGCTGGCCTTCTGTCATCAGCCATCTCATCTATTCCACCATTAGCTGCACTCGGGATATATACAGCAATGTTCCAGCCAGAAAGATGGGCTTGTTCTCATTCCTAATTCTATTCATAACCCCTTTCTGCATCCCTCTTATAATAAGTGGCTCAAACAGGCAAGGTGAATTGTCAGGGTTAGACAGTGCTGGCCTTGGTGAAATAAGATAGATAGATAGATAGATGATAGATAGATAGATAGATAGATAGATAGATAGATCCAACTACTTGTTTTCAGGGAGATAGAATATGTGTCTTAATCATAACAGACCATTTAACTACAAGCCTATTTTTAGCTGAAAAATATTTCATATGGTTTTAATGAAAAATGGTACCTGTTACCTCAAACTTCAGTAAAATGAAAATTTGGAATTTTTACAGCATTGCAGTTTGTTTAAATATTTAGCAATGTACTTTCCCAATAAAAGATAAAACTTTCCCTTTTGAGACAGAAATGTGCATACCAAAGTCACAGGTCACCAGAGCAAAACTGGCTGGCCAGTCATCAAGATATGACCCCTTGCAGGAAGACTTAACTCTAGTAAATACATATTAGTCCAGTATCGGGCCCTCATAATAAGAGTTTATGCTAACATTCCATGATCAGGCCTATCTCCTAAAGGAGGTAGATTTTATTAAGTAAGCTCGTAAAAACTCACATATGAAAACTAGAATGTTTACTTATCCAACAGTAGCAATACTGCCTAGGATCTGTCCATGTTTGTGGGACAGAACTTCTTTGCTGAAGCCTAGTAGAAAACAGTGCACACCCGAGGATGTTACATACATGCTGTGTAAGCCTGACCAACCTTACTCATTCCTTTAACACGTTCCTTCTTCAGGAAAGGAACAAATTGATTGTCTAGACAGAGACTTCCTTAGGAGTATCCAGAATCTAGCTGTGCTACCCTCCGTCTGCACTCTCGTATTTGATTGCACTTGGGCTACTGTCTCTAGATCCTACAGAGACCTCACTGACTTACCTTTCCTTCTTTTTCTTCCTATTTCATTCTCAGAGAATGGGAAAAGTGAGGCCTTTATTTAAACAAACCAAATGGTTGCTTAAGTGCAATATTCATTTATTTTTTCATGTGTAAAAAATTTATTTTGAAAATAATAGCCAAAGAAGGAAATGACTACATTTGATCATTATTATTCTAGTTTGAACCTCAAACACTTTTAATTCCAATACTTACTTCCATTTTCCTTGAGTAAATTTTGGGTTACTTGAGGCCTTTGACATCACATCAATAACACTGATATTCTTCCAGTTTCTCCTGATGCTCCTCCATCTACTTTGAGGGCGTTTCCTTTGTTGCCAATCCCTTACAGTTTGGTATTTCTCGGTATTTTATCATTGGTCATCTTATCCTTCCAATCTGACTCCTCTTCCCTCACAGTCTCCTAAGAACCAATATGTATTCCAAACTCATGCTTGGAAGTCCCATAATTACCTTAAACTCAACATGCAAAAGTTTGTACTAGGAAAATCCTGGTCCTCTGTTATTTAACCATTTTTCCATCCCACAGAACTAGAAAATATTATTTATTCCGGTATACTCAATAACTTTCTAAATCCTACTGATTATACCTCATGACACTGTAAAAATTTATATATCTCCTCTGCCACTGTCTCTGTCCTCGTCACCAGTAAGACTCTCTCCTGTATTACTAAAACAATTTCCCGACTCGCTTCTATATCTCTATCACTGGCTCTACTGCAGTTCATTCTTCATATTGTGCAAGAAGTGATCCTTCTAAAATGCATCTAATTTCACTGGTTACAACGCTTAATGATTCCCTTTTTCCTGATAAATGCTACCTAATGTGAGATTTAATGCATCATACAGTAATTACCTAGCTACTTGATGAAAGTATTCCTAAAGATAGTCACTATATTTTGTTCATTTTACTCTTATTACCTACCAGCATCTGACAAATGAGAGTAGCTCAATAACTACTGGTGAATCAATTAATGAATATGAACTTTGTATGAGAGGGATATCTGCAAACACAGAAAATAATGCATTTATAACATTAGGGACATGTTACAGTCATACAAAGACATAACAAAACTTTTAAAAATCACTGTATGTATGTAAAACAGTGTTATACATAGTGGTAAACAGGGAGGTGAAATGACCCTGTGTCCATTATCTTATTTGTCCCTCAAAGCCAAACTGTGAACTAATACCCAAGGGAAACAAACAAACAAAAAAGATAAAAGGAAACATTTTAGTCTAACTATAGACTTCCAATTTCCTAGTGCATGCTTTTAGATATATTAAGTTATGAATCCTACTTTTCTCCTGACAACTTACTCTTTTTACTTGCTATTAAATGCTTTGACTCACAGAGCATATATATATCATTACTATTTTGTATTATTTTTCTAATAGGTGCACATTTAAATATATGCATATATATGCATAAAGAAAGTAGACCGTAGGTAGGATTTTGAGCTCTGGCAAATGGCTTCTTTATGTCTCGGTTGCCTTTTCTATTACATAAGGATAGTAATAGTACCTACCTTATAAATTTGTGTGAGGCTTACATGAGTTTACTAATGGAATAATAAGAGCAGACACTGGCACATACTACACACTTAATTATTAGCTCTTATATTAAACTGATAAGAACAGATACTACACTTGATCTTAGCCAAAAGGCTGAGAAGCAATAATTATTAGCTCTTATAATTTTTAAGTGCACATAAGTTACTAATTTGAGTCCTATTATTTTATCTGGAAGTTAATGTCTATATAGAAGTCACTTTCAAAAATGTATACTAAGCTTAATTAAAGGCAATTAATTGTAGCATTTATTTTCACTTAAATTGTGTACATTTCATTTTTTCTACTTATGTCATCATTCTCCTAGACTTTTGTTTTTCTTTTTTCAAATATTATTTTAATTAATTGGTAGGGAATGTTGGGATTACAATACCCAAACAAATTTCTTCTAGAATAAATTTACATTCAACAAATTCTATACTCAGATTCCCTAAGTACTTCTTGAATATTTTTCCTCCTCCCTAATGTTTATATAACATTTTCATTACTTAACTTCTAAGAGGAAATGACTGTTATTAAAACCAAATTTTTACAGGCTGTTAGTTTCTAGTGCAGATCATTGCCTCTAGGTGTTGCAGAATCAAAATCAAAACTACTAAATAATTTAGAGGTAAATTAGCAATTAACTGAAAATGACATTGCAAACTGTGGTTCATATGGGGCAAGTGGGCTGACAGAAGTATTACAATCTGGCAGATTCGTAGAATCTCTCTTCACTCTCTTCCTCTCTCAAAAAAGATAAAAACCTATAAAGGACATAGAAATGTAGTTTTATAATACAAATATTTAATACAAGTTTATTTCTGCAAAATTAATTGTGGCTAAAAACTCTAATATGCTAGCATAAAATTGCTAACTATAATCTTACCTATTAGAAAAAAATCCTGTACATACAAAAAAACTGGAGGGACAGATATTTGATATTGAGGTAGAAGTTTATAATTTCATCTAATTTTCTAATCAGCTGTACTGTTGGACCCCAAATCATTTAATTGATTTAAAGGAAATTTAAAAATAGAAAGCTGTATTTGGAGATAGTATGATTTTGTTAAAGCCTCATGTTGGAAAGCAAAAAGTAACACAGTAACAAATACTTTGTTTTCAAGACACCAACATAAAAGTCACTGCAAAATTCAAAAGTATAGAGTTGGAAAGGATCTTATAGTATACCCCCACATTTTACCACTGAGAGCAGTAAGATGCAGAGGGAGTTAGTCACCATGCCAAAAGCATGACGGGTTTGTACCACTTCTGGAAAAAGAACCTCTGTCTTTTAATGCCAAATCCCACATGCTTTCTGTGTCTCAATGCAAAACAAATTATTGTGGATCGTTGATTCCTGCTAACTAATTTGTTTTGGTCTTTCACACAAGCAGAGCACAGTCAGTGTGGTTTGACTCTAAACCCAATACATAGAAGCAAAGGGCCACAGGGTTGCAAAAATACTCCAGATATCTCACATTGACCACATTTTCCAGATAAAGTCATGTCAAAACTTCACAAGGAAAACAAAGACCCCAATGTCTTGTTCCCCCATTCTAAGAAACCAGTGAGAGATCCCTATCCTCCCCTTTCTCATTCTGATATCTAAGGGTCTCCTTCGTTTCATTTTGTCCTCCATGGGAAAGTGAAGACCTGACCAAGCATTCAGGAGTGCTTTCTCTACTTACGTATTCACTCCACAGTTTGCTGAAACATGACATTCTTGAGAGCCAGATGAGTTCTTATTTTGGCACCTCCCATAATGTGCCCAGTGCCTGATAGGTGCCAATTACATTTTAGAGTAAGTTAACTATTGATTCAATTAGTTGTTGATCTCAAGGATTATTTTCTTCATGGTAAACATTAACTTTTTTCTATCAATTTTTCTTTTGGGGGGAAAATTTATTTTTAAATTTTTTCTCCCAACATTTCTAAAGAGAAGTATGGAACTGTGTACTGTGCTCTAATAAGAACACAAGCATTTAGTATTTAATGGAAAGATTACTTCATATTTTAAATTTTAATAAAATGTTTGGCATTCTTAATACTATTTTTTCTTAAATAAAATAGTGCTTTACTGTTGACTCAGGTTAAGCCTAATATCTTTTTTCACAACCCCCACCCCTCAGGGTCTATTTCTCTTATATTAACACTTAGGCAATCATCCATTATAATAGAATCCCAAGACAGAAAGACAATTATCTTTCCAAATGAGCTTGTTGCTAATTAGAAAAAAAAATACCTAACCCAGAACTGTTTATTTCCTTTGTATCTGAACATACATGAATACTATTGTTTTAGCTGTCAACCATGATTATGAGCATGATTTCCTTTTCTCCTTCGGTAACAGGATCTGTAGGCAGTAAAGATACAATAAAGGACCAAAACCAGGAAAAGGTCCAGGTCTGTACACGTGAGCCAATAATAGAAAGCAGTATCCTACTGGAGGGCAATAGAAAGCTGTCCAGTGTGATGAAGAATGTACAAGCATTGAGGTCATAATAAGGCAAAAGGCAGGGAAAAAAGCTGAGTGGTCAGATCAGAGGCTGCTGGATGCAGAACCAAGAGGTCAGGTAGATAACTTGGACTAGAAATTCAGCTAAAAGCTATTAGCCAAGAGAATTTCTATTTTGGGCAAAGCAGAAAAATAGCAAAAAAAAAAAAATTGGCTGATACAGGACTTCCTATAGGATCAACTATTGTTCTGGCAGCCTCAAAACTAGTTCTATTTTTCTTTCCTGAAAGAGACTGGGCCAGGAGCTGCAGAAGTGGCTGCCATACAGAGTCAGTTGGGGAGAAGAGTATGGAAGGCGCATACCTACTGATTGCAGAGAATTTCTGTAAGACCTCACTATTCTCAGTCTGGAAAAGCAAAACTCAGTTCACATTGAGTTTTGAATGGAACAAGAACAATTCCATTAATATTAATAATATTAGTTCATTTATGTATTGAAGTCATGCATGAACATTTAAGGACATTGATATTAAACTTTATATCTCATGTTCTTTCTAAAGATTTTTTTCATATTGTCTCCTCTTTTTTAATTAAATTTATTGGGTGACATTGGTTAATAAGATTATATGGGTTCATATTTCTATGACACATGATTTATATATTGCATTGTGTACCCTCCATCCAAAGTCAAATCATCTTCCGTTACCAGGTGTTTGGCCCACTTTACGCTTTACTACCCTCTATACCCATTTCCCATGGTAACTACCGTACTATTGTCCGTGTCTGTGAATTCTAGTTTTATATCCCACATATGAGTGAGATTGTATGATTCTTAGCTTTTTCTGACTTATTTCACTTAGCATGATATTATCAAGGTCCATCCATGTTGTCACAAATGATAATATTTCATCCTTTTTTATTGCTGAATAGTATTCCATTATATATAAGTACCACATTTTCTTTATCCAAGTATCTGTTGAAGGACACTTTTGTTGTTTTCATGTTTTGGTCACTGTGAATAATGCTGCAGTGAATGAGGGGTGCATATATCTTTGTGAAGAAATGTTTTCTATTTTGGGGGTAGATACTAGAAGAGGGGTTGCTGATTCATATGGTAACTCTATTTTTAAATTTTTGAATACCCCCATACTGTTTCCTATAATGGCTGTACCAGTTTACATTTGGACCAGCAGGGAAGGAGGGTCCCTTTTTTTCTACAAACTCTCCACTGTTTGTTATTACTTATCTTGTTGTTAGTAGCCTTTCTAACAGGTATGAGGTGGTATTTCATTGTGGTTTTGATTTGCATTTCTCTAGTAGCTAGTGAAGTTGAGCATTTTTTTCATATATCTATTGGCCAATTTTAAGTCTTCTTGGGAGAAAGAAGTGTCTGTTCATTTCTTAATTGGAGTTTTTAATTGGATTGTGTGTTTGGCATTGAGTTGTATGGGTTCTTTATATGTTTTGGTTATTAACCCCTTGTCAGAGCTGTTGTTTGCAAATATCTTCTCCCATTTGGTTGGCTGCCTTTTTGTTTTGTGTTGCTTCCCTTTGCTGTGCAGAAGCTTTTTCGCTTGATATAGACATGCAGAAACTAAATGAAAGAAACCAATCAGAAAAGGCTACATACTATATGATTCCAACTATATGACATTCTGGAGAAATAAAACCTAGGGACATGGTGAAAAGATTAGTAGTTTTCAGGAGTTCAGAAGGGGGACAGATGATGAAGTATAGCACAGAGGATTTTTAGGACAGTACAGATACTCTGTATGTTATCAGAATGATGGATATAAGTCACTATACATTTGTCTTAAAAAAGCAACCCAATAGAATAGAAGCCAAGAAGAAATGATAATGTAAACTCTGGGTTTGGGGTGATTATGATGTATCAACATAGGTTCATCAATTGGAACAAATGTACCACTCCTGTAACGTGAAGGCAACGCACCTGTGGGGACAGGGACGATGTAAGTTGCACTGAATTTTGTACCTTACACTAAATTTTGTACCTGGCACTAAATCTCTATACTCTACATTAAATTTTGCTGTGAATCTAAAACTTCTCAAAGAATTAAACATTTAATAAAAAGCAAAACAATTAAAAACAGTAAGATGATGTTTTGATTAAAACAATTATCACTTGCTTATGCATATCAACAAGATAAAATGACATACACATAATTTAAGAAAAATATTTGATTCTAGTGTCTCAATTATTACATATTAAGCAGCCTTTGAAAAGGAAGTCTAAAAATTCCCTACTTTTCCTAGTTCTTCAGAAATCACAATCATGTTTCACATCTGTCACTCTTGGGGTCCTAATTCTGTAGGTACCATGGATTATAGTGTTCTCTCTAAACTTCTGAGATTACTTCATGAAAAGTCTAATCCTTATTATGCTAATAGCTTGAAAGACTAAAATGAAGTTGAATGAACATTAAATCAAGACAAACCTGAAGCAAAGCTTTGCAATCATATCACTGTACAGTATCAGTCTGAGCTGAAACAGAGTCATTAGATGGCTGATAAATTCTCGGAGTGGGAGAAGACTCATCAACATAAATTTGCCATATGATAATTGAGTTGCAGAATATTTGGGAACAAAAAGAACTTTATCTAGTCTGTAAGTATGATGATCCCTCACATCTACATATCATTATCAAGAGTATTAGGAACAAGTTTAGAAAATCTCAGCAGTCATCATTCCTCATCTGTGTTTAATTACCTGAAAAATCTAGACAAGTTTGAATCATCCAAGCTAGTGGTGTTGCCATAACCAACTGTTTCTAATAAACATACATGATCAGAAGCAGTTATGTTTTGTTAATTCTCAGCGTTTTGAAATATCTGTAGAGAGAAAAGCAATGTTGGAGGGCGCACAAAACATGTCCTGTGGAGTGTTACAAGGCAGTACATTCATTAAGTACTTCTATGACACTTTACATATTTTATTCATGAACACGTATAAAATAAATCTTCTTAATGCTGCAGTTGAGATTGCTTTACTTATTACATGTCAATTTGCACTCCCTCCCCGTGATTTTTACCCTTGATTCTCCCCAAAATATACCAGAAGCTTACTTTATATAAATTCAGATTGGTTTCACCATTTCTAGGGTAACTGTACCCACAGTTGTTCATGGTTTTGAAATGAAACTTTGTGATTTTTAAACAACCATTTATCACTACTCCCACATTAAAAATTATCTGATGATGACATAACTGAACAACAGTTGGAAAATCATTAACTGTAAATAGATACTGATGAGCTCCTCAAAAATCTAGATGATATAAATTATTTGTAATCTATAACTACATGAAGAATAAAAACACAATGTGAAGTTAATTCCTATCTAAATTAACCCTAAAAGGAAATTATATAGTACAAGTACCCAAATCTGGAATAATAAAGCAAGGTTTATTTCAATTATTAAATACTTTACAAAAATGCACTATTAATACATTCAAACAAATAAACAATAAAAAGATACACTTGATTTAAGGTCCTATTTTTCTCATCTACAACATCATCAGAATAAAAGGGCTCTTTTTAAGCTTCCCTCTTGGATTTTTCAAAAATACATTGAGGCTTACATAAATCTTTTCTTCTGGCCACATAGTGGTGGTTCCTGTCTTCCTCAGCCCTGGGTTGTTGTGGGTACTGGAAATGTAGAATCTGCACCCCACTGAGTTCCTTTGCCTTCCAGTGGAGGAGATAGTTAAATAAACAAATAATTGCAATATAATCACATAATGTTATATTAGGCAAACATACAAAACCACACGAGAAAGAAATTGCAGGATAGTATATTACTGTCTTATTATGTAGTTCTAATCAAGTTTACTATATGATAAGCAACAACTAAAAGTACCAAGTTAAGCCAATACCAGCACTGAAGTGCCATTTGCAAATCCTGATCATGAATAATCTTTAAAGGAACTGCCATCTTACAATCTTTAAAAAGTTCAGGTAAAATGGCTTTTCCTGACTGGTGCACAGAGATCAGAACAGTGTGACAGGCAAATAAATCAAAGACTTAGTTCCCTAAGGGCCCCAATAAAATATGTTTCTACAATTAAGTTGGTCCAGGAACCTAAATATTTTTAATACTAGGAATACTTTTTAATACACCTGCATAATATATATAACTGAATGCTACATGTTGAGATACTGGTTAATAAAATATCCTGGATAATCATTAATTTTTTAATATATGGATTTTATGTCAAATATGACTTACTTTAAAAGCGAGGGATATGTTACTTTCTTTGTTGTTGGATTTCCAGCATTCACAAGCACCTCAAAAGTATATTTCTATCTTGTTTATAAGCACAAAGTACGAATCACCAGCCTTCTGCTTCCTTCACAGGCCAGATGCCTCACTGAGCCATAACCTTCCTCTTGCTCTGGATATGAGAACTGTCCATTTGTACTTTGCAAAGATTTGAATCAGATTACATGTTTTAGTCATAGCAAAGCTATAAAATTTCATGAGATTCCATCCAAAAGTCACTTGCTTTGAGAGGTTTGCTTTCAAATATGCATAACTAATGTAGCCTGGTATATAGTCAATAATCAAATCAACCCCTTTCCACCATTTTATTTGTAGGAATTGATGCTAAAGATTCAGATTGAGATAAAATGGCTGCTACTTGACAAAACATCACATGAGAAATCTTTAAAGATTGTGTCAGTCACAAATAAAAATATTTTACTGTATTAGCTTATCATGAATTGTTTTTGGCTTTTGGTTAAAGGATAAAATTTATCAAAGACTATATCATGATTTATAAGTCTCTCCAATGTAAGATGACATTTTTTTAAGTTTCTGCTGTATTCCACAGATGTATGCAAATTACATATAAAGGTGGGTACCCTTGCATAGAAACGTAATCATGAAGATTAAAAAAATTAGATTAATAAAAGATACGTATTAAATTTTAGTAAGTCACAAATGGGCCTCCAAATCCAATTGTGTGTTACAGGTTAATATAGTTTTTCACTGATTCCAACTTTATATGTCTTTGAGTTTACCAAGTTTAAGTATCAAAGCAAAACAGTCATATATTCCAAATGCATTTGCACAACAGGACCATTTACGGCCAATGAAAGCATGTTGATAGCATATCTGGATTTTAGAATACAAACAAAGTTAACAAGATATGCCTCAAAAATCCATCTCTTCTTTTTTTAAATATTTTTTATTGTTGTTCAATTACAGTTGTCCCCATTTTCCCCCTTTACTCTTTACCTGCCTTACCCACCACCAACCTCAATCCTCCCCCCCATAGGCTTTGTCCATGGGTCCTTTATACATGTTCCTTGACTTGACCCTTCCCCTACTTCCCCATTACCCTCCTCCGCTCCCCTCCGGTCACTGTTAGTTTGTTCTTTATTTACATGTCTCTGGTTCTATTTTGCTCTCTTGCTTGTTTTGTTGATTAGGTTCCACTTATAGGTGAGATAATACAGTATTTGCTTTCACCGCCTGGGTTATTTTGCTTTGTGGGTTAGTAAGCTTTCCTCATGGACTCCACTTTCTCCTCAGACTTCTGTTGTCTGCCTTAAATATGACACCCTCAGAAAAAGATGCTACTGCATCCTACCCAATATTCTGGTGCCCCAAATGTTTACTGTAGTGACTGTAATAATCAAAGGGGGTGTCCTAGTTGAGCTTTCTTTCTCTCACTCTCTCTCATATTTGGGTATATTGATATATTTACATATTTATATTATTTATAATCTGTATAATACCATATATCTATTTTCATAATAATACCTTGAAGAATCATTTAAATACTTTCAGAAATTACTAAAAATGTAGCCAGAATGTCAGCGTCCACATCCTGTTAAAAAAAACCCATATGCAATGTGCTAAACATATTAATATTTATGTGCGGTATAACAGTCCATAGCAGTCTCCAATTGCTCTTTAGTGAGGAACAAGAAGTAAGTGTTAACCAGTGTGACTGAGCCCTTGTCCAGTCACTAGGCTTGTCTGGGTATCCCCCTCTGTAGTTCCAGCTCTATGCAGCCAGTTTTCTTTCAGATCCCTTATGACTGATCACACAGTGCTATAGGACTCTTTTTATGTACTCTAGGGATGGCTGATGCAACATTACTTTCAATCATTCTGATAATGCAACTATATGATGTGTCCGCTGTGATGACATTAGGGTGACGGTGTGTGTTAATGAGTTGCAAGACGGACAGCGGTAGGATAAATGCCTTTAGTAGGATTTTTAAATTTCTTAAATGAGAGTTTCCAACTGATCTCCATTTGGACAGCCATGATGTATCTGTGAAATAACATTGATCATTCCTTCAATTGCTGCTTAAACCTTTCATGTCCTATTACATGTCAGTTATATTTGCAGAATATATTCTCAAGCTTTATAAAATCAGAAGAGCATTGGAATGAAAGAGGTCATGGCTAAAATCACAAGCTCTGGAATCAACCATATGATTCAATCTCAAAACCTCCATTAGCCAACTGTATAAAACAAAGAAAGTTATTGATTTCTCAGTGTTCTCATCCCTTAAATTATAGCACTTCAAATAATGACAACAAAAAATAAATATGAAAAAGTTAGCTTGCATTTTTATTGTAAATCTCATTAGCAGAAAGGGACATCAAGAAAGCTTCTTCTAAAGAAAAAAGAGAAAAATGAAAGATTCTGCTCAGCTTCTTTCCCAAGCAAACTGACAAATGCTAAATGGTGAAATGTAGACTGAAGAACAGAGTAGGGATTCCTGATCTGTCAGGGTTAAGTGCTCCTTCCTAGTCTATTACTTTATTATTTAAAGGCCTTATTGTTCTCTAATTGCTATCTTTGTCTTAAAATTGATTCTCCAACTCAAAACTGTATTAGATAAATTCACATAATATTTCTTTAATGCTCTAAACAGTCTAGCACAATGTTGAGCATGTACCAGGTTCTCAATAAATAGCTGTATGCAATTTTGACACTAGAATGAATCTACGGCTCTCATTCATTCATTTTTTTAAATATATTTTTTCTAGATATTCTTAATAACCATCTTGGTAACACATCCCTGCCATGCTAGTGTTTTTGTATAATTTTATTTGCCTGCTGCATCCCAACCCCAAAAATGCTTGATTAAAAAAAATATGCTAAATGTAAAAGTATATTTTAAAATTTCTAAACTATTTCTTCTTCTTTATCTATTTCTCACATCTAAAGTTTAAAATGCCTACCTTCTAAATCAATAAACAGTGGGAGTATGTCTACTAAAGGAAGTCACTCTATCCAATTCTGTGCTCTAAAATTCCTTCTATCCATTATTGGCTACTCCCATACATAGAAGTCATATCAGAAAGTACATTATTAGAGAACATATTAAAACTATTATCTGAATGTTAATACCTGGATTTAAGAACATTTATCTACCAATTAAAATTTTAAAATTATTCATCACACATTTTTATTGTATATTTCACCTGAAAAACATTCTTTGGCTTAGATTTGAAAACTATATATTTAATAAGTTCAAGTAATCCAAAGAAAGCAGTAAAGAAGTTGTTTTTCACTTAATTATTGGATGAACATTATTGATATGAATTTTCTAGAAATTGTAGTTGCCAGGTGTCATTATATTGCTTATTGGGAATCAAATATCACAATACGCCATATCCCAAGCTTTAGTTCTTCACTGTCTGTCACCCTCATCCACTGCACTCCATCTTCCAGACCTCTCTTGTGTTCCCTATTATTTTATATCACATAGTCGAGTGTCTCTTGTTCGTCCTCTTTACTTATTTTCAGTGCCTTTTCTTCATCTCTGGTTTACCTCTGTCATATTGTCCGTCAATCTCATTGGTCACAGCTCCTGGAATTACAGGCTGTAACTGCTCCTAAACACTCTCTAGCTAAAAATCTCACATCCATCATTGTTTAATTTTTGCTAAATATGGGTGTGGGAAAAATCATGGCCTGCATGAAAAATCTGATATTCTAGCCTAACATTGGACAATGCACTTCCGGTCTCACCCATGCTTAGGGCAGATTCTTCTGGAATTTCAGGGTGCAGTTGTAGAATGTCAGCCATCTTTTCATTACTGCCTTCCTTCAATAGTTGCAGAAATAAACACTGGTTAACTAAGCTGCTGAAGTTCACTTTGCTAGTAAATGACAGATTTTAAACAGATGGCAACCTTGGGCTCCATATCTCACTCGCTTTCTGCTTCACCACATGAACTTGAATATTACAATATTTTGATATTATGAAATTTGGTTTAAGTAGGATATAACTTATAGATAGTAAATATTTTTATATTAATATCCATTTAAGATTTGTGAAAAGTTATGATGGTGAATCCACCCCCACAAAGAATGAAATAATAATAAATAGCCAAAGGTACAATTATGTTAATTTAGCCAAGAATGCACACATCTAGTTAATATTTTTATGAAAGAAATAAGCTCTAATTTATGTATTTTATTGATATTTGCCTGGGCCGCTTTCATAAGAGAGTGCCAAAAGCAGATCAGTATGGTTAGTGTCATTTTACAGAGTGGTTTGAAATAAAGGCAAGTATGCACTGAGAGCAAAGAACAGATAAATGGACAATTTCAGTGGAAGTGCTGAAAGAGGCCTCACTCAAAATCTCCCTAAAAATGTTGAGCTGTGAAGCAACAGGAAAAAATATTTATTTTTGCAACTGCAGTGGGAGCCATGCAGTTTCTGCTAACATTTTGTAAACAATCCTTGAGGATGGTTCACAACAAAAATCTGTTTCCTCAGCACTTTCCACACCCTGGCAGCCGGCCCCATAACCACTGTTTAGAACTATGTATATATCATACACACCCGATTGCTAACAATGGTGACAACTTGATGGGTTGGAAAACTGTCATATGCAAATAAAAATTATCAAAACTGATTTTATACAATACAGGAAATATAAACTGATGACTAAAAAGCAGAAAACAGAGACAGAGATCAAGAATGAGAGAGAGACACACAGAGATGACGAGAATGGAGTAACCATGGTAGCGGGCTACCAAGAGGCAAAAACGATAAGTATTCATGGACTTTAACAACAGTGGCCCTTCCCCATTTTTTGAGAGAAAAAAATCCTTGAGAAATGGAAAGTGTTCACTGAAAGATTACCATAACTTAATTTGATTTTCCTTTTTCAGCTTCCTCAAATTTAGACCTTTTCCTTTTGTTATCTCATAAAGAGTTGAGACTGGTAGCTGGGCAAAACAACCCAGCAGGTCCACTCCTTATAAAGAGAACCAATAGTCATGCCAACATAGTACTTTCACTGAGCGTTTCAGTTCAGCAATGAGGACCTAAGCCTAGGCAACCCCAGGCCAGCCCTTTCAGGTGCCACAACTCAGTCAGATCTGAATGGCAACAGAACCTTGCAACAACACCCTGTAAAAGGTCCACCAACATATTTTGGCACAAAGTACTCTGTAGCTTTCAAATTTATACCAGATTTTTATCTAAAGACTTCAAACAGAGTCTTCTGCAATGATGCTCATGAAGAGGGAGGCACTGTTATCTCTTCCTGGAAAAGCCAGTGTTGGTTTCCAGAAACTAGAAGATTCTATAGTCAGTATACTGTATTTGGTGATTTCAAAATAATTGATTATTGATGTTATCAAATATAATAAACTAATTGAATATTGTCTTAGAATTCACATCACTCAGGTATTTGTGATACAATCCCAGGTCTGCTTCCTTGTCTCTCACATCCACTCAGAAGCATTGGTAGCCAAACCAATTCAGGAAAAGCAATTGTTCTATGTAGTCTTAAAATGGCGCCTTTACTTAGACAACAGAAGCTCTTGTGCTATAATGACTGTGGCAAATATCAATGTCTATTAAATTTAGCGAAATAAAAATCTACCTTAAGTGCCAAATAGTATTTAGAGTGCCTCTGTTACTCAAACAGAACATTTTTATAGTTTAAAAGAACAGTATCATTACAGTATCACATTTCTGAAAAACAACATATGCCAGCTTTCACATTTAAAATATTGTATTTGTCAGTGGTTTATGGGGTGTGCAGAAAAACCAGGAGTTACTGATGTAGGACCTATGCACCTCTTTGATAGATAAATTCCATGCAGCTATACCAGAATGTTTTAAATAAGTTATTTTTGAATGAGGGCTTTTATGTCCAATGCAGTTCAGTGCCCCAGGCTGCAAGCTCCTATAACTTGGGTTGAAGGATGTCTAGTTTCTGCTGAAACAAAAGTATAAGATGAATTGTGTCAAGAGAAACCCTAGTTTATGCACTGGGCTCTGGCTTACTCACAGAGGTTTCTTTATAAAATACAGTGCCTGAGGGTGCAGACAAGGAGCAGATTCTAGTATTTCTCTGGTCGATTCCAGACAAATAAATGAAAATGAAAATGGCAGTAATAGAGTCTTGCAAGTATAGAGAAGCTTGATCCTTCTGTCAGCCTCTAACTTTTTCCAGTTGTGTTCAGTGTTCTTCCTTTATTATTTATTGACTTAGAAGCAAAGCTTTCTTTTGCATTTATCTCTTGGCTTTACAAAGATTGAATTTCCAACATAACATGAAGGTAGTATGTCTCAAATTTTAAACCATTCTGTGTTATGTATTTGCTTCCAAATTTTACCTCGTTGGTAAGATCTTCATGAACATGAGACACTGATTTCCTAACCTCTCTCCTGGCTCTATCTTTTTCTAAAGCATTTATAAGGATCTAATGTGCTGTGAACTTTGCCTGTTTGCTTTATGGAGTGTCTGCCTCTCCTTCACCCTACATTATAAACTCCATGAAGAAAAGACTATGTTTTAGTCACTGCTAAATTCGCAGTGACTGGCACCTATGCTGCAAGCCTTGGTTTGGGTTACTCAGCGTGGGGATTCATGAGGTAAATAAGAGAGGTGGGAAAGTAGGCTGAATACAACAGGAATAGTACCTGTGATCTCTGTAAAACGTTTTCTTACAGATTCTGAGTGAATGATCGCCCTGAGGAAATTTTTCAAAATAGGCTATGCTGATCTTTTAATATCCCTTCTATCTCTTCCTGATCTTCGGTTTGCTGTCTCCCCAGGCACACAAAGTTCTTTCCTGCCTTATTTCCTTACTTAGCCCCATACTTCCACTTTAGGAAGTATGTAGAGAGGCTTTCATTCTTTAAGATATGATGTGCCATCACTCTAATTATTTCAGTTTTGGTCCTTCCCCACATCTGACCCCAAACTCCCCTTTGCTCTGAGCCTATAACAGATGACTTCTAGGGACAGAGACATAGTTTAAACAAATTCATTTTTAACTCCTTGGACACCCCAGGTTCTATTTGCCTGTTTATCTATTTTTCTTGTTAAATCAAACTAATTTTAAGTTTTTGAAATACCGGGAGTATGGCAAAGCCAAATGAAATATTCCAAATAGCTTTAGAGATCTATCTTTGGGGGTAAGAGCTCAGATGACCAAAGTGTTCCAGTTTGTCTGGGACAAACTGAGACAGTTGCTGACTATAAAAGGCAAACTGAGACAGCTGGTCACTATAAAAGGACCTCAGTATATGGGCATGGTTTCCCTGCCTGGGAACGTGTCCCTGTGCGTAGGTCTCTTACATGGTCTCAGCTTGTCTCCTCCTCTGCTCTTCCAAAGCTACAGAGCTTTGCACAGCAGCCAGCCCAGCAGCCAGCCCAGCAGGCTCTGGTGGTGCGGAAGTGGGAGGTGAGAACTGGAAAGAAACCAGATGTCAGTACAGCTACAGCTCTTTGGAAGCCATGAACTTCTATTTTAACTTGCTGTCTTGGATGCTCACTCAAGACAATTCATTCAAACTGTCAATGTGACCCAATCCATAAGACAACGTGCCTCTGAAATTCAATGCAGAATTAAATGTTGCCATACAATCAATAAACAAATTTTGCAGAAAATGTGTTCTAATCTATAAGAAGTGATATGCCCTTTGTGCAAAGAACAATCTGACACTAGACCCTTGAAGGCTACAGTGAAGTTTTTGTTTATTTTGTTTGTATCACAGATGGTAAATATTCTTTATTCATTCAGAAGGTGCCACAGGCTTTGTAAGGGGGCAGTACCAGCTATACCAGGGGAGACTGATTCCAACATAGAACTTGACTCCCTGTACCTCTGACTCTGTTGCTCTGTTGTGGGATCAGGAAAATAATGAACATAGAAGGTTTCTCATATAAGTAAAGCGTTATTGACTACTTGATGGGGCATGCATCTATTGAAAGGAAAATTGAATTATAGCAATCAAAGGGAATGTTAGAGAGCTAGGGACCCTTAACTGGTAGTAATATATATAGTTTAAAAAGCATAAATTATATCATTTAATACTTAGACCAAGTAGAGTAGTCATTGGAGGTTGAGGTACTGAGAGGTGGGTGTGTGGAAACTTATGAGGCAGAGAACAGGATCCATGGTTTGTTCAAAGTCACACAGCAGTATCTTGTTTATTTTTGTTTTTACTTCCTTCTAGTAAAATTTGATATTTCATAAAACTGAAAATGGAAGAATGAACACCAAACCTGAGTTTTGCAAAATGTACTAATCCTGAGTTCTTTTCCTTGAACCATAACAGGAAATATTCCATCCTGGGAGTTAAGACGTCAGAGGTATGGAGGTAGCAGCCCGCTTCTCCTTGGGAAAGTCACGCAATCTGTCTGCAGCAGGTTCCCCATTCGCAACATGAGGTTAGTACTGGCTTGTGTTCTTCACACTCGCAAGTGAAATAGAATACATTTTTTAAAATAGTTAAAAGTACATAGCATATAATAGGAATAATTATTGTTTCTTTTTATGAAGAATTTTACTTTTTAAGTTTTATTTTGCAATTACAGTTGACATTCAATGTTACAGTAATTTTAGGTGCAGCGCAGTGGTTAGACATTTCTCTAACTTACTAAGTGATCCCCCAGGTAACTAGTCCCACCCAGCACCATACATGGTTACTTCAACACTATTGACTATATTCCATGTGCTGGACTCTACTTCCCCGTGACCACTATGTGACTACCAATTTGTACTTCTCAATCTCTTCACCTTTTTCATCCAGCTCCCCAGCCCACCTCTCTAATTATTATTTTTGAAAATGTGTTTCAGTCTTGTATGTGTGTGTGTGCATGTACACAGATACATTGGATCACAATGTAAAATATATTTCTTACTGTGATTCATAGTCAAAGCCACTTTTTCTTAAATTTTTGTTCAGGCTCTTCTTAGGTCCTTTCCAACACTTGTCTTCACTGATTCTTTTATGCCCTTCCTGGTTTTACATAAATAGGCATCGCCTAGACTTCAATTATTTTCATCTTTGGTTTATTGCTTTAAAATATTTTCCTCCTTGGTGAATTGTCTATTCAAGTCCTTTGCCCATTTTTTGATTGGGTGGCTTGTCTTCTTAGAGTGGAGACGTGTAAGGGTCAGGTAGTCAGACCCTTGTCCGAGGTATCAAAAAATGTGCAAAGGACTTGAATAGACACTTCACCAAAGAGGACATACAGAGGATCCAGAGACACATGAAAAGATGCTCAGTATCGCTAGCTATCAGAGAGATGCAAATTAAAACCACAATGAGATATCACTTCACACCGGTCAGAATGGCCATCATAAACAAAACAACAAACAACAAGTGCTGGAGAGGTTGTGGAGAAAAAGGGACCCTAGTACACTGTTGGTGGAATTGCAGACTTGTAAGACCACTAGGGAAAACAGTATGGAACTTCCTCAGAAAACTAAAAATGGACCTGCCTTTTGACCCAGCAATTCCACTGTTGGGACTATATCCTAAGAACCCTGTAACTCCACTCCAAAAGAACTTATGCACCCCAATGTTCATAGCAGCACAATTTACAATAGCTAAGTGCTGGAAACAACCTAGGTTCCCATCAGTAAATGAATGGATCAAAAAACTATGGTACATTTACACAATGGAATTCTATGCAGCTGAAAGAAAGAAGAAACTCATACCCTTTGCAACAGCATGGATGGAGTTGGAAAGCATTATGCTAAGCGAAATAAGCCAGGCAGTGAAAGACAAATACCATATGATCTCGCCATTAA
>CM052541.1:155620522-155666947 GCA_028533065.1 Trachops cirrhosus | reverse complement strand
GTTTCTGTGTCATACAGTCAATTTCTTTCTCTCTCTTCTCCTTCCTAGTCTTCACCCCGCCCTATCCTTACTCACAAATACTTCAAAACCCTGTGTGTTTTAAGGATTATTGTGTTATAATCATATTTCTCTAACCACAGATTAATTGCAGGAATATTTTGCACATGAATGTTGAACCAGTTGAATATATTCTCCTATAAATATAATACTTAAAGTTAAAATTTATTTTATCCTGAGTGTAAGAAAATGGCCTGCAGCAACCCTGGGATACCTGCTTTTGATGTTTTAAAATGTCCCTATAATGAAATATTCCCTATAATGAAGGCAGAAATAGGCTCTGGGAAATAAAAGTGATATAAAGAGGAAAATGATCATCATGAGCCATGATCAGCAAAATGGAATATTCTCTCCCCCCCACACACATATGTTCAAACTGAGACAAACATGCACGTACTTCAATTACAAGCAAAACTTTCCTGAGAGACAAGTGGCAGAGAGCACTGAAGCTGAAAGCAATGTGACAACACAGCGGCACACAATGGTGAGAAACAGCTCAACCCTATAATTAATTTCTATCATTAAAGTCCCATCAATATCACTTAGTTGGATGGCTTTGACAGGATGGAAATATTACCTAGAGACATAATTCTTACTTCAAAGGTTGAGGTACTGTTTGCATATGTACTTTAGAATACATTATAAAAGGTGAACAATGTAAAAGGCACGATGTATAACCTGAGAATAATTTAACAGAGCATAAATATATGTGCTTGGCTTTGATGATTGCAAAGCTTTGCACAATTTTTCTCCTCACAAAAGAAATGCAAAGTTTCAGTTCCTAAAATTGGGTTGAGGAAACAATGTACATTAAGATTAATTTATCCTAAATCCTGGTGCTTTGTATTTGTTGTTCCTAATGGTTAATACTAACAAAGTATACAAAATTGCCTCAAACTGGAGTCATTATCACAGAAGACCGAAGGGAGGGAGAAATGAGGTTAGATATAATCAACAGCTTTTAGGAGATAGTTAATTGAATGGATATGACTAGACAACATAGGAAGAAAAAGTCCCCTTTGCAGTGTGGCTAAACAAAGCAAAACTACAATAGTGATCATTATGAAAGAGGTTATATGAAAAACTGTAAAAATTCCCCTTAGGGTCAAACTGAAGTTTTTCTCATTGTAACCAAAGTCTGTCAGGTGATTTATTTGAAAGACATTATGAACTCCCCCAAATGAAGAATATCACATCACAGAATTTTCCCTGAGTAAGATATATTATTGCATAGTTTTACTGTATCTTTAAAGCACAAACACACCACTTTAAATGATTTTTAATCCTCAATCTAATCCTCAACCCATTTCATTCCCCTTTCTTTCTTTTTTTTTTCTATTTTGAAAACCTAAGTAGATTCCAAGAAATGAAATAAAGATAACAGAACACTATGTTGTGAGATATGGCAGGCTCTGGAATTAAAATTACCTATAATTTGAACTTAAATTAATATGTGAAATAAATCAAACTTTTAAAACCTTTTTCTTCTGACTAAATCAATGTAAATAACAAAATGACTCTGTTGGATGTTTCTGACTTCTAAATTTAATTTTTACATTGACAATGACTTAAACATGCTTCCAGCATATGTATGAATAACATGGTGACATTTTCTGCAGCATTTACAAAAATGGAAAAATGTTGAAAAGGTGATAAGATGAGTTACTGGTGGAGAAGAGATTCATATTTCTTCTTAACTTTGCTTCAGGGACACCATCTTCATTATACTATCTCTCAGTTTTTAAATAAGTTTTTGAGTTATCTCACTGTGAGACTCAAGATCAGTTGAGAGTAAGCTGGCAGAATTTAAATACCATACTCTGTACTCAGGTGAATTTCAGCGTTCATATTCTACAGTATTTGTACACAGGTGTACCACATGTGGTAACACTGTTTATTTGTTAATTTATTCAACAAATATTTTTGAGTGTTTAAGATATACCAGAGATTATGCCAGACACTATGGTAGGTACTAGAAATATAATAATGTACATGATATATCTATGATCTCTTGTAGAGAACAACAAAACAAAATAAGCATACATGAGTAATTTCAAAATATGAGTACAATAAAAGAAAAAACTAGGATTTTGTATTTCATGTAGTTCCATTTGTTTATTTAAAAGCTTCTGCACAGCTAAAGAAACCATTATCAAAACGAAAAGGGAATCGACTATATGGTAGAATATATTTGCTAATGATACACCAGACAAGGGTTTAATCTCCAAAATATATAAAGAACCCATCCGACTCAACACCAGGAAGACAAACATTCCAATTAAAAAATGAGCAAAAGACCTGAACAGACACTTCTCCAAGGAAGACCTACAGATAGATGACGCATAGATATATGAAAAAATGCTCAACATCACTAGCTGTCAGAGGGATGCAAATTAAAACCACAATGAGATATCACCTCATACATGTCAGAATGATGATCATTAATAAATCAACAAACAACAAGCGCTGGAGAGGTTGTAGAGAAAAGGGAACTCTAGTGCACTGTTAGTGAGAATGCAAACTGGTGCAGCCACTGTGGAAAACAGAATGAAATTTCCTCAAAAAGTTAAAAATGCAACTGCCTTATTACCAGTGATTCCACTGCTAGGAATGTACCCTGAGAGTCCCAAATCACCAATTCAGAGGAAATTATGTACCCCTTTGTTCACAGCAGCCCAATTTACAATAGCCAAGTGTTGGAAACTGCCTAAATTCCCATCAGTAGATGAATGGATTAAAAAACTGGTACACTTACATAATGGAATGCTATGCAGCAGAGAGAAAGAAGGAATTCCTAACTTTTGCAACAGCATGGATGGAACTGGGGACTATTATGCTAAGAGACATAAGCCAGTCGATGAAAGACACAGACCACATGATCTCACTTATAAGAGAAATCTAATGAACAAAATAAACTAACAAGCAAAACAGAACCAGAGACATGGAAACAGGGAACATTCTGACAGCTGCCAGAGGAAAGGGGAGGGGGGACAATGGTGGAAAGAAGAGGAAGAGATTGGTCAAAGAATATGTGAATGACCCATGGATATGGACAACAGGGTGCGGATGGACTTTGGGAGCGGGAGATGGGCTGGATGGAGGAGGTCAAAAATGGAAAAATTAGGACAACTGTGTAGAGTAAACAAGAATTAAAAAAGGAAAAAAGAATTTAACAGGAGAGTACCAAATTTATATGGAAAAATAAAGATTTCTACAGGAGATCATACTCAGGATGAGGTAATCAAGGATGAAGCATCCAAGGGGAGACTGAGAAGAGAGTTTTTTCAGGGTGGAGAAATAGCTTATATAGAATCCTGAGACAGAGCTCGATGTATTACAAGAACGGAAAAAACACTAAGGAGACTGAAGCGAAGGTGGACATCCACAAATGGTGAACAAATTCAAAAAGGCACAAGGCGACTTTGGAAATATAGTAAAAGCCAGCTCACACAGCATTTCCTAACAGGCCATAGTAACAAGGTAACTTTTTTTTCTAAACAGAATGAAAGCCATTTTAAATAATATTAAAATGGAACACTGTAACTAAGGAATTTATAATATGTAATTGTTTATCTACTTGAGAAATAGGGTTTCAAACTAATATGAGCAACTAATGGTGATATAATTGAGAAAAAAACAGATGTGAAACTACACAAATATTCAGAGATTTAGAGTAAAAAATAACATTATACTTGGTATAGAAAATGTGTATAATATTATCAAAATTGACTGGCTCAAATATATTCTAAGATTAAGCTTGCTTTCCACCATCCCACTCTGATCCTCTGGTGGGTGACAACATGCACTTTAAATGTGTCTATAGTGGCTAAATATAGTGATTGCAGCAGGACCACAGCCACGGTCACTGCAGAAATTGCCGGCTCTCCACTCAGTGTCCACAGAGGGTTGATCATATGCTATGCAATAATGAACAGCCAAGAGCTTCTGCCTTTTTTCCCCCCTTTGGCTGATGAAAATGAAGATCAGAAGAGGGAAGGCACTTCATCACATCGAACTGCACCCTAAAATCAGTGGCTAGAGAAATGATAATCCAGATCTTCCACTAAATAGCTCTTAAAACTATGATTTATGAATTTTTTTCAGGAAAATAAGAAATTTCTTGGTTGGTTGGTTGGTTTCATATCTAATTTTTGTTTGTTGTTTAATTGTGTATTTCTTTTAGATTTTACTCTTTCACATAATTTTCGTGTGTATGTGGTATAATACATTGGGTATAGGGGAAGGTTTGCCACATATCCATATTTTTTCTTATAATTCTTTATGACAAAAACAGTAAAATATCACGAAGATTTATTGAGCTTTTACTGTGTCCAGAAAAGGCAATGTCACCCACCAGAACATCTATGGGTTGCCTGACAGTTCCCTCTCGTTTACTCTGAGCATCTAACCAAGTACCAGGTCCTGTGAGTTCCACTTACCAAATACATCTCCAGTCTTATTACTTCTCAACATTGCTATTGCCACCAGTCTATATCAAGCCTCCATTTCTGGCCCACACGGCTGCAATAGCTTCCCACACCTTCTCTTAGTCCCTTTTAATCACTCTTAGCACAGCAGCGAGTTAATCTTAAAATATTTCTCTACTTGGATGTTTCTGTGGCTACCCTGCTGCAACAAAAAAAAACAGAAATCCCTTACGTGAGCTGCGAGGCCCTACAGAATCTCTAGCTTTTGTTTGCTTGTTTGTTTTCAGCAACTCTCTCCTTTGGTGTGCTGTGGTCACTCTATTTTTGTTTTGGTTTTTGTTTTACTTTTTAAAAGTTTGTCTTTATGCTCCAGGTTTGAGTTCCAGAGTTAAGGTCTTTATCATCACAACTCCCTTTCTCTGAACATTCAACACCTCTCTCTTCTATTAGTGAAATTCTCCTCATCCTAAAAGAGTTGTCTTATATGTCATTTACATATAACATCGTATATATTAGGTTTATCTGTTAGATTTATAAATATCCTAAGAGTGAGCCATCCGAGTTGGAAAGTTACCCTGTGTTTCCCCATTCTAGAACTTATTGCAATATTATATTAAATATTTATTTATGCATGTCTTTGTTTATAACCATATATTTTCTCCTCTTCTAGTTTGAAAGTCTCAAGTGTATGGGGACCCTATCTGCCAGGTTTCCAGATCTATTTATAATACAGAACACAGAAGCAAGTTCATATTTGCATTTAACAATTATTTTTAATGAATGTATAGAATGATATTATTCTCATTCTTAAGAAGATTTTCAGATATAAAAAAATAATTTTAAAGAGATTAGAGTCATTTCAGTTTGGCAATGAGTACCAATACGTTAATGTAGCTGAAGAAATCACAAGCCAAGAACAAACATTCAAGAGTCCTGATGGCCCAGGCACTCAACTACAGCATCTAGAAGTGCCTTCCCAAAGAAACAGAAACCTCAACGGAAAGGTCACTGGAGCATCTTGGTCCCACTGGAAAGGAGCCACTCTGCAGTATCTTTGTGTCTGTTGGTTGAACTTATCCTAGCACCACAAGGCACTGAATTCACTGACTCACTCCACTTGCTTACAGAGCAATCTTCTGAAGGTGACTGAGTCCCCCTGACAGGTCTACCTGTGAAGAGAATGGGCTGGCCAGCAGTCTGTGATTGTTCCCATTATTAATAAACAAATTGTGTGGGTTTTTTAAATACAAATGCCTTAATTTTGTTAACATGGATTCAAATCTGCAAGCAAACACACTCTTTCTAATCAAAAAGTTAGTGTTTATTTTCCTAGTCTGCAAGGTTACATAGACCATGGTAACTGCTTAAAGTAAAAATTGGAAATCGGCTTGCTGAACTCTTTTAATACCAATATTTTGCCTTCTTGTCTAAATCCTACACATGGAAATTGAAAAATATTTTCTTTTAATAGTGATTTCTTTAAAATGGAAAGTTAATACATTTGTTTTAAACTTATGCTAATTAATAATTAAATAAATGTTATTTAGAAGATACAATTTTTTGCCTACAGAATTTGCATTGAATAAGCAAATAAAAAATCAAGCTCTCTGGTGTCCAGAGTGAGCGAAACTGAGGACCTTTTTCACTGTTGCTTGGAACGTAAATTGGTCTGTCTTTTCTGGAAAATAGTTTAGCAATGCTTATTAAATTTGGAAAATATTTTTTACCCAGAAATTCTACTGCTAGAAAAGTATCTGAATAAACTAGTAATAAATGTGTGAAAGCTTTGAGTTTGATGACCTTCATTATAACTTTTCTCTTAATCACAAAAATTGGAAAAAAACAATAGAAATGCCAAAGAGCATAGGAATGGCGTGGGGAGACTATGACATGTTCATTTTACATGGTATTATGCAATTAATAAATACATTTTAGGAAAATTATTAATGATATTGAAAAATGTCAATGGTATATAATATAGAGTGAAAAATAGCAGGATAAACAGCTACATTCAGGGTGGCAAGAAAACAAAAATACAGCATAAAGAAAATACACCAAAAGTGTTTATTTAGGGGATCATCTATAATAAATTTGATATGCATTATTCATTCTCTATACTTTCCTATATTCCCCAGTTTGTTTAAATATTACTTTTAATGATAAAAAATCTCACATTTTATGACATGAATATCTTCATTGATTAAAATAATTAGAAGGATAAGTTCCCTCTGTACAATCCCAGAGTAAATGCATGCATGCTGTCTTCTTAAAAGTAATTTCAAAAATATTTTAAATTTGCTATTTCTCTTTGATAATGATAAAAATGAAATTTATCCTATTTTATCACAGGTACAAACATTTCATTAGATTTCAAATTTCAGGTGGCTCATTATTATAAATACTTCTGTTTATTATTTGACTTTTAAAGAAAGAGCTCAGTGAAATTTAAACAGTGAATTTAAAGTGAATTTTTAAAATAGCTTTTTAACCATTACTATGCAAATGCTGTATATTCACCTTTTCCCAGCTTTATGTGTAAAACAATTACATTTCATGAAGACCAGAAAATAAATAACACAATAGAATAGAAAAATCTGCTTTTATCTAGTACCCAAACTGAGAAGAATACAAAAAGGAAATGGTGACCTTGAAGAATGAAAATAAATCAGATTTATGAAAGTCTTTAGTTTTAATAATCGACACTGTAATTAGTATCATAGACAACTAAAATGCACGATCTTTATTTTGTCAGTACAACATTATTTTAACTGCTTTTCTTTATTTTGAGGCAATGGACATTAAAATCACATATTTAAAATTTTGAGGAGACCGATACTTTGAACCTGAGCAATTTTATTCAGTGGATCACTCACATAATTTTAATTTATTTGACTCCTATAAGAATAAGTTTTAGCCTAGGCTGAGTGGGTTGGAGCATTATCCTGTATACCATAAGGTTGCAGGTTGGACCCCCACAGGGCACATATCTAACATGCAGGTTCAAACCCTAGTTGGGGCATGTATGAGAGGCAACTAATTGATATTTCTCTTTTAAAGAGATGTTTCTCTCTCTCTGTCACTATGTCCCTCTGTCTGTCTCTCAGTCTCTCTCTCTTTCCCCCTTCCATTCTCTAAAGTTTCTGGATGAAATAATTCTAATAAAAGTATATTATTGTCTTTATTATTCTGACAACAATAACCAAAGAATGTATTTTATCCAAGGAAAAGTGGCTGCATATTAAAGCAACAACATAACTATAAAATTTTATTTTTTAATATTTGAATATTTGTATATTAGTCATGCATTATATACATATATAACATATTAATAGTATATGAGGTCTGTACAGAAAAAGTCCAGCCATTGTTAATATAACAAGAACAGTTTGCATGACATCAATATAACTTGGCAGCCAAGGTGAGTGGATTGGGACGTGCATGTGTGAACAATGACATAGTCAGTGGGGGTGGTAGACACAAATGAGTGAGCATGTGTACTATGTGGACACAACACTCAAAATGAAGGAGTAGAGCAATGAATCTGCATCAAATTTTGCATTGAGCTTGAATATTCCCCTGGGGAAAATATTTGCATGATTCAGAAGGCCACAGCTATGGGCAACTGGTCATTGGCAGCTTCAACAGGACAATGAACCCACTCATGTATCACATCTCATGCAGAATTTTTTGGCAAAACATCAAATCACCCTGGTAACTCAGCCCCGCTACAGTCCAGCTATGGTGCTCTGTGACTTCTGGCTTTTACCAAAACTAAAATAATCTTTGAAAGGGAAGAGATTTCAGACCATCTATGAGATTCAGGAAAATATGATGGGGTAGCTGATGGTGATTGAGAGAACTGTGTGAAGTCCCAAGATGACTACTTTTAAGGGGACTAAGGCATCATTATCCAATGCATAGTATTTCTTGTATCTGTATCTTCAATAAATGTCTCTCTTTTTTGTATTACATGGCTGGATACCTTTTGGACAGTCCTTGCATATTCATATACAATAAAATATTTTTTAGCCATGATAAAGGAGGAAATCTGTCATTTGTGGAAACATTGATAGATCTTGAAAACATTATGCTAAATGAAATAATTCAGAGAAAGGCAAATACTGAATATATTACTTATATGTTAAATCTTAAAAAAATAAACTCATAATAGAGAGTTGAATGGTGGTTACCAGGGACTGGAGGTTGGAGGAATTAGGGAAATGCTGGTCAAAGTGTACAAATTTCCATTAGAAGATAAGTAAGTTCTGTGGATCTAATGCACAACAATCAAAACTTCTGAGAGTTGGGGCTGGGAGATTGTGTGTTTCCTTCTAAAGAAGGGATGTGGACAGCACCCCACAACATTCGCTTGAGCTGCTTAGATCCACTTACTTCATATGTTAAATTGACCTCATTTGGACATAGCTTTTCCAAGATTCTAAAGGATCTCTTTTTGTGGGAGAGAAACTTATAAGCAGATATACATTGAGGTCACAATTTTTACCCATCACTCTCTTCTTTACTGCCCAATCTAGACTTTACTTACCCTCAGCTAGTACCTCCACTGGTCTAGGCACCATGATACACTGGGCAAAATAACATAGACCCTTATCCCTTGTCCCTTGCCCTTCTCATTCTATCCTGATACAGTTGTCTATTGATTCCCAGTGTTGGACCAAGAAGTCCAAGGAAAGATCCAGCAGATGATCTGAGTGTCAAGCATAGTCCTCCCTGCAAAAATTATGTAATATCATATCCTGTCATCCTGATATCCATACCATATCCTAATAATGTTTCAATTACCTCTGACAGGGTAACTCTTCCTTTGTCTGCTTTTCTCTGGGTACAAGAACTCTAAAGGGGCCAGCAACAGACATAGCTTAGAATTTAATGGGATTCTCATTGTGTCCCACATTAGAAGCATTTCTCTTCTGGAGCAAAAACCTATAGACACAGAGAGAATACAATTGTGGAAATAGAAAGCAAATATTACCCAAGTAAGTCACTAAAAGTGGTGATAAGCAAGATCACTCCAACTTCCATCCACTGTTTTGGACACCCAAGTATTCTATTATTAACATCAGTCCAGACAAACCAAGACAGTTGGCCATGCTAAGATGGAGGGTGCTAACTTCTGAAGGACACCAGTAATACCTGATGGCAAAGGTATAGGTAGTAAAAAACAACTTGTGTTTTAGTTTATACTTATAAGTTCAGTTTGTTTTCATGGGTTCCAATTTGTTTTTCTTTCCTTTCCTACTTCATATTCCTTTTTCTTTCCCAATTACCCGTCCTGTGAATTTGAAATCCCAGCATCAGATAAGAAGGCAACAGAGACTTATTTACAGAGACTGTTTAACTAGTTCCCACAAATGTGAATTACAGGGTTCAAAATGAGGTTCTAATATTTGCAATGAAGTTTCTGCTTTTCTTCTTGAACATTGAATGAAACAACCTATGTCCTCAGAGTCTAGAAGCCTCCCATTGCAAGGTCATTAGGTTTGTGATAATGTCTCTTAAAGTATAGTTGTGTGGTAACTTTGAGTACTACTTTTGGAGATAGGAATGCAAATATTTGAATCCTTCCTGGGTCATCTAGTGTCATCTACTGGGTGTGAAATTATGAGCAAGTTAACATAAATTCTGTATGACTGCTTCCTCATCAATAAAATATGGGGCCACTCAAAGGTTACTGTGAGGGTGAAAAAAGATGCCATTAAAAAGGGATTAATACTCTTTCTGCCATATAATTAGCACTCAATGAAATATTTTGGTTATAAGTATTAACTTGTGTTAGCTTTCTCGAAAGCCTCTAAAAATTTAGGTTTGTCCTCATCAAAAACAAATTAGCAAAAAGAAAAAGAAAAAAAAACCCAAACCCTCTACTGTATAACCAGCATGAATGGAACACAAAAGTATTCTAAAATTTGTCAAAGAATTTTAATACCTCTTTTGATAAATTATTACCTTGTTAACTTACAGGAAGAAAGGAGGTAAAACAATCTTGGGAAGAAAACTATTTGTCAATTTGGAAATACTTTAGATACATTATATCATCAGGTTCTGAGTGCAGATCAGCTATAAGAATGCACAGTTCCTTCTCCCCCAGCCTTGAGAAAGAGCCCTACCTAGAACTCCAGTTCCTAGTAATGTGAGCCTTCATTTGTTTTCCTTCCTCACATTTTCTGCACTAAGACCCTATAAGGACTCCACCTGTCTGTCTATTTAATAGCTTTTTTTCAGCAGAATTGACAATTGTTGATTCCCTAATGGCCTCAATAAGTCACTGAGATCAGGTAAGTTTTACATTTTTCAGAATAGCAAATAAAAGCCTCTCTCCTAGCTGTCTCATATGGTCTATTTACCGACCCCCATAGATCACTCTGGCTTTTTATTGACCAGCTGCTGAGGCACAGCTGACTCATCACTCCTCACATGTTTCGTCTTCCTGAGAAAGGTAAAATTACCCTTAATATAACTGCATTCTTTATTCAATACTGAAGTAAAATTGTTGTAAGGTAGAAAAGGAAGTCTTCATGTGATAAAAAACTTCAGAACTAATGGAATATTGTACATCCTGTAGACTTTGTCTGGACTTTCCAGCATTTACAGGACTTTCTGAATCTCTCAGACTATTCCAGTTTCTTTTCACAGCATCAAACATAAAGGTACAGTCAATAAAGGGGTTAGGGCTCAGAAGATCATGAAGGCCGTAAGCACTCTTACAAGTCCTCAGGCCATGAAATTACACAGGACCATCATTTATGCTTCTATCCCTCCAACCCCAGGATCTTATACAGACACTTTCAGAGCAAACAACAGTATTGTAGGGTGACCCTCACTGTCATTAGCCTGAGTGTCCCAGTTACAGCACTCAACGTCCCACATTCTGGGAAACATTTCAGTTCCAAGCATACCAGAGCAGTTCATCACCCAGTACAGAGCCTTAGAAATATGGGCCCAGATAAGCTAGTCAAATAAAGACAAGTACTATATAATTTCATTCGTATGTGGAATCTAAAAATCAAGATAAACTAACAAACTAAATAGAAATGGACTAATAGAGAACAGACTGACAGCAAGTCAGAGGGGAGGAGGGTTGTAGGGCTGGGTTAAAAAGGTGAATGAATTAAGCAAAAAAAAAAATAACAACTCAGACACAGATGACAGTATGGTGATTACTAGAAGGAAAGGAGAATGGGGGATATAGAAGAAGGTAAAGAGGAAATAAATGGTGATAGAAGGAGACTTGACTTGGGGTGGCAAACACACAATACAATATTCAGATGATGTATTGTAGAATTGTATACCTGAAACCTATATAATTTTATTAACCAATGTCACCCAAATAAATTCAGTAAAAAAGTAAAAAATAAATATGGGCCCTGAGACAAGAAAACCAGGGAGTAGTTGCTGGCTCTATTTCTTACAAGTTGTGTCTACATGGATAAGTACTTTAAACTCAATCAAACCTCAATTCCACCAACTGCAATTAAGAGCCTAAATACATGTTTAAACAGGGTTGCTCCAAAGAGACAACTAAATAATGAATTTAATTATCTAGCATAGCTTCAGGCATATTATGAGTTATCAATAACCAGCAGCTACTATGAGTATTGGTGATGAGTTATTTGACATAGAGTATCTCTCAGGTTTGTTCCTGTTGGACAGTACCTTTAGGACAGTGACAGAATGGGGACACTCTAAGTTTACTCTTGGGAACAGTGGATATGTGGTTCTAGAATCAAAAGCTTTTGGATTCCTAAGCAAATTTCTCCACTGAGAGAATCCCAGAAACATACTCCATAGGTGTTAGCAAGGTTTTGGTTAAATGTATGGCTCTGGTGTCAAAAAGATCTAAATTTCACTCCTGGTTTCTCCTTATAGATTGTGCAACCTAATCTCTCTGAGCTTCCTTATCAGCAAAATAGAGATGATAATACTGATCTCACAGGAACTGGGGGAGTTCTTAAGTGAGGTAATGTTTTGTAAGTTGCTTAAGACACTAGCTGGCTCAATAAATATTATAAAGTAATAATAGCTAATATTTATTAAACACTTATTATATGTCATGCACCATCCTAAAGGTTTTTATGTGTTGACCAAATTAATATTCAAACTAACTGTGTGAGATAGGTACTGTTACTTTTTGCATGTGATAGATGTGAAAACCAAGACAGTGAGAGATTAAGTACAATAGCATGCCCAAGGTACAAAACAGAGGGCGTGTGATTCAGATTCAAATCAAAGCCGTCAAACTTCAGAGTCCCAACCTCTAATCACTATATTGTTATTAGAGCATATGGATGGTAGAGCATACAAAGATGAGACTTTCAGAGAGACACTCTTAAATGTCTACCTTAGAGAAGTAGGAGGTAGGCAGATGTATTATGAAGTTATAAGCTGATTGGAAGTTCAGGGACATCAATGTGTGGAATCACACACATAATCTCATAAGCCTCCTTAATCAGAGGTCGTGTTTCCATTCACAACAAATGTGCCCTCAGGGAAATCACTCTCAAGTATGGACACTGAGTGATAGCTTCATGTGCCTCTCTGAAGGACACTGCTTAGTTAGGCTACCAACGACACAGCCACATAAGAAAATAGTATCTTAACATTTCTGTTATTATTTCTCTGAAACACCAATCAGTTTTTTCTTCCCTGACTAAAATTAAAAGTTCATGTTAGGTTATCCCAAAATTTCTCTTTTCACATTTAGATGTGTTTTTAGCACCATTAATCAATGATGGATAAATCTAAAACAGAACAGTGTAAGATCAGAGAAGTTGCTTTGGGCTATAGGAATAACTCCATGCTACTAAAGAGCCCAGTGCTTTCCTGCATTCACTGTTTGCACCACAGTGACTTAAAAGCAGCATGTTGATTTTAGACTTCTGCATCCAGTTAGAAAGACTGCTGCTCCCAAATTAATAATAAAAACAAGCCTAATAAGCTTTAGTATTATACTTTTATCTTTTTAAGTCACCAGAAAGTCAAGGTCACAAAAAACATGGATGAATTAAATTCCAGAAAGTAATAAACTCTTCTAGGAGAGAAGACACCAGCAGCTGTTCTCATCAAAACCACCAGAACTTTGGTAAAGTCAGCTAAATGTTTAATAATTTTTTTAATTTTAATTTTTTACTTTATTGATTTTAGAGAGACAAAAATGGGAGGGAGAGAGACACATTGATGTGTTGTTCAGCTTATCTATGCATTCAGTGGTTACTTCTTGTATCTGCCCTGACCTGAGATCAAATCCACAGGGTGTATCGGGATGACACTCTAATCAACTTAGCTACCTGGCCAGGGCCAATTTTAACGAACTTTCATTGGCCACATGTAGGCTGTACTGGTAGACTACAATACTAAGGAGCTCCAGCCATCTGGAATCTGCACTCACCCATTAACTCTTCTTCATGAGTCTTTAGTGATCATATGAATAATTGTAAGGCAACAAAGTCGGGGACAGCTGATAAAGTTTTCCATTCCCTGAACAACTGACCTTCCCCACAAATAAGTAAGGCTAGGGCTTGCTTGCTGAAGACTGTGGCAGGCAAGATGCTGAGAGAAATTCATCAGAAACACTCCAGGCTGTTATGGATTGCACTATAGAAGCTCTCAGAAAGCTGGGGCATAGGCAATATGATGGGAAAAGATCTATTGTTTAGAAAGCCAGAGGTGGGATTGGAAAACAAGGATACTTTGGTAAGTAAATCCTGACTACCAGGCTTCAAAGGGGAGAGAGAAATAGAGAGAGAGAGAGAGAGAGAGAGAATCTCCTACCATCCAGAAAGGGCAGTGTAAAGGGCAGTGTAAAGAGATTACTGAACTTGGCATCTAAGATCTCAATCCCTGAAAAGAAAAAATCATGACTCTCAATAATTTGAAACCAGTTGTAAACTAAACTAACTAAAGCTGTTTCCAAACCCAAACTCAAATTACATACTCATTAGATTAACTCAGCTCCCCATGCTAACAGCCTGACTAAAGAAGGTGTGTAGCTTTTGTAGGTGTAAATATTTATTTCAGCCTCTATTTTACACAAAATTTCCAGCATGTAATGGAAAAGTACATGATTCACAAATAAGAATAAAAATGTGATCCATAGTAAAAAGAGGAAACACTCAACTGAAACAGACCCTGAGATAGTCCCAGGTGCAACAATTACCAGATAGAATTTGTTTAATATTTATGTTGTTTTTTATTTCTCCTTCAGTGTGAATTGGGTCAATTATCTATGAACCATATATATAAGGTAAAAACTAAAATTAAGAAAATAATACCATCAAAAAATGTCAAATATATAGGAGCAAATCTAACAAATGATATGCAATACCTCTACATTTTAAATGCTTAAATATTGCAAATAGCAATTAATGAAAACATAAATGTTATGTGCTAATAGATTATAAGACTCAATAATGTTAATGTGACAATTTTCCCAAAATTGATCTTTAGATTCAATGCAATACCAAGAAAATTCCAGACATCTTTTTTGAAATTGACAAATTTATTCTAAAATTGACATGAAAGCCCAAAGTATCCAGTATAGTCAAAACAATCTTGATAACAGAAGAAAAAGATTAGAAGACCTTTTGTATTGATTATGAGGCTTAAAGTGTAGTAACAGCATAAAAAAATATGAAATACAATAGAGTATATAACAGCTGTACATCTATATGAACAATTGACTTTTTACCAATTTTAGCAATTCATTTCAATGAGGAGGTAAAAAGCTCTTTAAAGAAATGGTACTGGAACAACTAAGTATACTCATGAAAGAGAAACAAAAAATAAAGATCAACTCCTGCTTTATTTCATACCCAGAGATTCATTAGAGACAAATCATAGACCTAAACATAAAAGCTAGGCTCTTTAAGCTCATACAAGAAAGCACAGAATACCTTCATGGCTTTATAGTAAGTTATGTTAGTGTTCTTCAGTGAAAGGGATGGAACAAATAGTGTGTGCATGTGTGTGTGTGTAGTAAAAAGATTTTTTATAAAGGATCAGCTTCCACAATTACAGAGGCTGGCAGTTCCCAAGACCTGCATGATGAATTGGCAAGTTGTAGATCCAAAAGAGCCAATGGTTTAGTTCCAGTCCAAGTTCAAAGGCTTGAGTACCAGAAAGACAATCATGGAGTTCCAGTTCAAAGGCCAGCAGTCAGAAGGTGCACAAAGAGCTGAAGTTTCCATTGGAATCTGAAGCAGTAAGAAAGCCAATAGGGCCCAGTGTGAAGGCAATCAGACAGGAAGAATTCTCTCTTAAGGAGGGCAAGATCAGCCTTCTCTAGACTCTACAGGTTTTCAACTGATTGGGTGAGGTCCACCCACATGGAGGGGGTGACAATCTTGTTTATTCAGCGTAGTGATATAAATGTTAATCACATACAAAAACACCTTCACAGAAATGCCCAGCATAATATTTTACCAAATATTAGGGCAATTAAATATTAGGTAAACTAGCTAAATTTAAAAAAAAAATTCTGCTGATACAATGGTGCTCAAGAATACAAAACAACGGGAATCTTGTGTTATCCTACATTCTAGCCAGCATGGCTTTGGAGAGGCGTTCGGAACCATCTGAAAAAGATAAACAGTCATACCGTAGGAGCATTACCCCACTCTAGGCATAAGGACATATGTGAACCAAACATTTTGCAATATTTGATAATGAATCAAACCTTGTTAAATGATTTTAAAATTAAGAAGCATATATAAGGATTTTAAAAAAGTTTTAGAAATATATAGGTCATATGAATCTATTTGACAGAAGCTAGCTATGTTCTTGTTATGGTCTGTAAAATAGAGGACTACTAAGAGCTACCATGTGTGGAATCCAAGGACATAATGGAAGACAGAGTACTGAAGGCATCAGACTGAATATGTTCTGAGGTCAAACTGGTAATTCAGCATGTTGTACCATGATCAGTTGTATTGCTTTTGCTTTGCTTCTGTAACAGAGCACCATAACTTAGTGACATAAAATATCACAAATGTATTATCTATCTTATTATACTTCTGTAGGTCAGAAGCCCAACACAGGCTTCCTTGAGCTAACTGGAAGATGTCAGTAGGACAATATTCTTTTCTGGAGGCTCTAGGCCTGCAGGGATGTTCAACCTACAGCCCACAGGCCACATGAAGCTCAGGATAGCTATGAATGTGGCCCAACACAAAATCATAAATTTATTTAAAACATTATGAGAGTTTTTTTGTGATTAGATGTTGGAATGTATTTAATGTGTGGCCCAGGACAACTCTTCTTCTTCCAGTGTGTCCCAGAGACACCAAAAGGTTGGACACCCCTGCCAGGGGACCACCCATTGCCTGTTTTTAGGTGCTAAGGGCTGCCCACATTCATTGGCTCATAGTCCACTTCCTCTGTCTTTAAAGCCAACAACTGTAAATTTCTCTGATGATTTTTTTCACAATAACATCTCCCTCTGACCATATCCTTGAGGGGTTGTTTTGGAGTTCTAAGGATTTTAAGTTCCCATGTGTTTAGATAAGCCCCACCTGGAAAATTGAGGAAAACAATCATCTTAAGTTCTTAATTATATCTACAATATAAAGTACTATATTCACAGGTTTTCAGGATTAGGACATGGCCATCTTTGGGAAGTTATTATTCAGTATATCACAGCAGCAAGAAAATATGAAAAGAAGCAGTAAGCCAAAATATAAATTTATTATTGTTTCAATATTATCTGTAGTATTTCTCCATTTGATAAAAATTTCTCTGTTGCTTAACACAAAATATTTACCATGCTCATTTCTCTCTTTTGTATAGTGCTAGTAAAAAGACCATGTTTCATAACCTCTAAATTACTTTTATAAATCTATAAGAAAAACAATATTTTACTCTCACTAAGTGTACCTCAGAGGTACTTAATAGTATCATATTATACTTTTAGTATCTGTTAGTGAGTGCAGTCACTGGCAATAAATATTTCCAAAAGATCAAATGCCTTCTTTGAGCTGAATTAATTTAAAGTACGTGCTGAATATAATGAGTATCAGAGTGAGATATTTTGTTATAACTTGTGGTTTCTTTGAACCAAAAAAAAGAGGTAGTCATTTTAACAGAAATTCTGGTAAAATGTGGCTAAGTGTTCACTACAGTGGATGCATTGGTCAGGTCTGCATGAGGAAGCTGTGGAGGTGGAGGCTAGGAAGGGACATTTTATCTTGAGCTGAAAATGCTATACTATTAGATCAATGTACCATGACCTGTTTCAGTCCTACAAAAGCTATGAACTTTTAACATGATGGACACTAATGTAGCTTTAATTTAAGAAAACTAACGATTTAAAAAACTTGGGTTATGAGAATCTTTTAAAGACTTTACATAAAAATCCTTGAGGCTATATAACTTCAAATTTGCCTTGTAAAACATTACAGTATATAGTTGGTAAAAAGTAAATAGCAGAATACATACTCCAATATCATAAAACTGTGATTTTAAATGTACAGAATGCTCAATAATAATATCCTAAATTTGCAATGCTTGGAAATTTTATTTCCTGTTATCAGCATACATAAAATTTTGGAGGCTACTGTCATTAAAATAATGTGTACTAAAATTGAAGTTGCATAATCTTGTCCTGTTTTCAGCTTCATGGTTTATAAAATACTATTAAAGCTTAACATTATAATCTCCACCACTACCAATTATGAATTCTTCATTGAGCATATATTGAATTTTCTTATTGTGCTTTATGACCTTTAAAATTCTGACTAAATAAAATCTCTGGCCCTGCAATTTCAAGGGCTGTTAGAGGACACTTAAACAAAATTACTATATCTTTTTAGTTTGATTATTTTTAATATCTGAAATTATTATTGTTAGTAGTTTAATTCTAAAAGAACATTCCTATTTCAAAACTTTAATTCAATAGTTCAATTGTTTAAATTATTTTATTTTATAGGGAAGCCAAAATACCTCATAATACCATCTTTCCTCTTACTGATACTATTCCTTCATAACATGACTGAGAAAAAAATGCATGGTGTTATGAGCAAGTTGATTTTTAAAGTTTTTGTGCTGTTACTCAGCATAATGGAGAAAGCTGAACATCTTAGTCAGCACAGGCTGTCATAATGAAACACCAGAGACTGAATGGTTTAAACAACAGAGATTTATGAATCACAGTTCCAGAGACTGGGATGTCCAAGATTTAGGAGCCAACCAATTGAGTTCCTAATGCGAGAGCTTTCTACTTGGTTTACAGATGACTACTTCTATGTCCTCACTTTACCTTTTATCTATGTTCCTCTTCTTATTGAGGACTGGTAATCCCATCATGAGGGACTCACCTGCATGACCTAATCAAACTCTAACTACTCCATCTCCAAATACCATCTCACTGGAGATTAGGGCTTCCACATATGGATTTTAGGGAGACACAAACTTTTGGCCCATAACAATGACAAATATAAAAATTGGTATCTGATGTGAAGTGCTGACACAATTAAAAACCTAAAACATGTAGCCCTGGGTGATGTAGCTCAGTGGGTTGAACATGGGCCTGGGAACCAGGGGTGGCCAGTTCAATTTCCAGTCAGAGCACATGCCTGGTCTGTGGGCCAGGTCCCCAGTAGGGGGCACATGAGAACCAACCACACACTGATGTTTCTCTCCCTCTTTGTCCTTCCTTTCCCCCTCTCTAAAAATAAATAAATAAAAAATTTTAAAAAACTAAAACATGTAATGTTAGATTTAGTGACAGAAATAATAAGACCACTATCACCCATGATGATTTAGAAGACTTTGAAGAAATAGCTTAGTGACTTGAGAACAGTGGTTTTTTGCCAGAGACAATTTTGCATCCCAGGCAAAATTTTGCAATGTCTAGGGATTTACTTGTCATTATTGGATGAAGGGGTGCTACTGGCATCTAGTTCGTAGGGGATGCGGGTGCTTCTAAACATCCTGCAATGCACAGGATAGCCTCTCGTAACAAAGAAATACTCATCCTAAAATGTAAACATTGTAAAAGTTGAAAAGTCCTGCTTTAGAAGAAGACATTAAGAATAAAATTGTTAGCATATTTAGTTATATTTGACAAAGTATTACAAAAAATAAGACAAAGTCAAAAATGGGCAATTTGAAAGCAGATATGATTCTGGACATGATTAATCCAAAATCAAGACTTTCCAAGTTTTTATATTGTTATCACAATTCTGGCATCAGCAAAAACATCCAAGCTAAGGTACACAAAGAACAGCTCATTTCCTTTCTAAAAGGCTCTCTTAATGACAAAGTCAAAATCCTTTCTGCAGTTCTCTTTCTCTTAGTTCATCATCTCCTCTAAGCTGCTGCTCAACCAGGATACACCTGCACAAATACAAATTATGTTTTATTTTACAAACCATGAATAATCCAAGTCCATCAACTGGCAGGTAATTAATATCCCTCACATAAGAGGCAGCATAATTTGTATTTAACACACATAACAGCTTAAATTGTTAAACACAACTTTTAGTTGCTCTATCTAAAAACAACCATTCAGATTTCTAGTCTTCCTCATGACCAGTAAATGGGTACTCTGCATATTTGTGAAATTAAAGGGACAATCCAGATGATTTTTCCAAAACAAGCAGGCAAACAAACAAAAAATAGTCTGCTCCAAAGATCAATTCAAATATCTATTTTTCTAAGAATATGAAGGAGAGAGAGACGGAGACAATTGGTTTTATTTTTTCAGTTTCTACTTATCAAGATTTCAAAATCATTTCCAATGTTGAACATGTACAGGGTGCAATCAACAAAGATCAGCAACTGACAATGTGAGAACGAGAAGCTCATCTGGGGATTCCAAAAACTGCTGTGACCGAGATTTTGATGCAGGATCTTGGCATGAAATGTATCATGGCAAAATTTGTTGCATTGCTTCTGCTACCAGAGCAGAAGGAACATCGTGCTGCAGTTGCTAATGACTTGATCCAAACTACTACCAATGAACCAGATTTCCTCAGGAAGGTCTCAACCAGAGATGATTTGTGGGTCTACAGCCATGATCCAGAAATGAAGGCCCAGTTGTCCCAATGGCCTGGTTCTCCATGCCTGAAGAAGGCACAGCAAAGTCACAGCAAGATCGAGACCATGTTAACTGTTTTTTTGTTTAGGAAAGTGTTGTCCATCATGAGTATGCCCCTCCAAGCCAAACAATTAATAAGGAGTACTACCACAATGTTCTTTGTTGGTTGAGAGATATAACACAATGAAAACGGCTGCAGCCATGGTCAACTCATGATTGGCAACTTCATCAAGACAACCAACACACCTGGTCATGCTTCACATCTCATGCAGAGTTTTTTGGTGAAACATCAAATCACCTAGGTGACTCAGCCCCCCTACAGCCCAGACTTGGTGCCCTGTGACATCTGGTTTTTCCCAAAACTAAAATAACATTTGAAAAGGAAGAGATTTCAGACCGTTGATGAGATTCAGGAAAATACAATGGGGCAGCTGATGGTTATTCCAACAAAGGACTTTGCAGAGTGTTTTGAACAGTGGAAGAGATGCTGGAAGAACTGTGTGAGGTCCCAAGGTGCCTACTTTGAAGGGGACTGAGATGTCCTTGTCCTATGTACTGTTTCTTGTATCTTATATCTTCTTCAATAAATGTCTCTATTTTTCATAGTATGTGGCTGGATACCTTCTCGACAGACCTCATAAATAAACAATGGCAGCAATTATAATTTTCTAATACACTATAAGTAAATTTCTCAATAGGATTGAAACACAGACAAGGGCTAACTGGCCAAAACACATGTACTTACAAAAATCCAGGTTTTTCCCTCTTAGTCCTTGATTTCTACTAGATCACATTTCTCAGTCCTCTTGCAGTTTAAGTGGATAGTAGTACAACTGGAAGTTGGAGTACACTTCTTGTAGGATTAGTTTCTATAACTCTCTGCTGGTGCTCCATGCTCTGTTTTCTAGAAAAGACCCTAGAAGATGATGGAGCCACAGATGGAAAGGGCCTGTACCCTGAATCTTCATGTGAATGAAAAGATAGCCCCCAAAACACTCAATTACAGTAGGAGGTAACCAAGGTAAAAGCCAGCAGGGCTTGAGTGCTTTTTGGAAGCCCTTTAGTTTGCTTACTATGGCTTTGATGAACCCAGAGCAGGTTTGTGGGCTTTCAGAATAGAGGACACATGCACTCTCTTTCCCATATACAGCTTGGGAAGATGGCAAGGGCCTGGAGAATAAAGGGATTTATGTGGCTCTAAGCAGACAGAGACATGGACAGCCTCACAGACACTTCCAGAGCCTGGTGTAGTCTCAAGAGAGGCATTTGCAGAGCACAAGGGAAGAGCAAGGGTGAAGGGCACACAAAGTCAATGCAATGTGATTCTGTCTTCACGGCACACTGCTGCAGCCATGTTCTTTGCAGTGCTTCCATGGACTGACATATGCTCCGTCTACCACCCTTCATGTGGCCCAGGCTTGGGACAGGAGTACTGGAGAGAGCTGCCAGAGCAGAAGAAACCTAGCAGAAAGAAATACGGATAGTGACCATACATCTGGTTTGCTCTATGTAGTCATGCCTTACATTGGTTGTCTTTACATAGTTAATTTCTAGCAGCCCCTTTTATTCTGTAAAGTGTCTGGTATAGATGATAAATAGCATGGTACTTATGGGAATAAGGGATATCTATAAAGATATGTTCATGGATATGCAGTATTAAGGATGAAGTGCACCTCCCTGACTATATTCCAAGACAAGCCCTCTAAACTTAGACTCAGCCTCAAGTAAAAAGTACAAAGCTGACTAAGATTATATTTCTGCCACTGAGTAGAATGTAGGCTCAAAAGAGAAATTGAATTTAACCATATATTAAAAAGTTATAGTTCTTGCATTCCTCAGTTGTAGTGAGATTTATGTCTCTATCCATACATGTCCCATACACACACACTGTAGTACAGTATAAGAGAGATCAGGATTCAAATCAAATTCCTTTATTTACTATTAAGATTTGGGTTTGTTTCTCAGCCTCCCTGGACCTGAGTTTCCCCACCCTCATCTATAAAATGAGAATCAATTCATTTTTTTAGTTATTGTGAGAATTAAAGGAATTAACATGTGTAATGTATTTGCTTGAAAATATGAGTCTGCTGAAATTTATACTTATATGTTTATATGTAGTAAAAAAATTTTCAAAATAAAAAGGAGTTTACCCAGTTCTATCCATTTGACTACGCTAGTAATAATGAGTATGAAGAATCATGTGACATATATTCCTTTGCTCCCTCCCCTCTCACACTGGCAATTTGCAACTTTTAAGATACATCTAACACAGAGCCAGCAGCCATGGCCCTGCCAGAGCTGATTTCAAACAATCTTAGAGAAACAAAGAGGCAAGGTCACCTGGTGGCCATCAGCATCAGCCAGGCTGGCCCCATGGTCTCCCCACATTAACATTACTTGTACCAGGCACTAGGTCCTCAACACATTCACCCAGCAGGTGGGTCCCTGTGGCAGCAGAGCAAGCTCCTTTCCCAGAGCTGCTCTGCACAGTGGGGCATTTTTCCATGGCTCTAGCCTTCCCTTTGCCCAACTGGCCTAGCTAGTCCTTCTGTCTCTCTGTATCCCACCTATTTCCAGTCCTTATTGAAGACGCCCAATCACAGAGCAATAGCCATGTGTGCAGGTGTGTCTAGACCTATGGTAATCATGTCTGGGAGAGCTAAGCAGGCAACCAGAAGGATGACAAGGGAGAGTGATAACACAGTCACTAAGTGTAGCTTTATGCCAGACACTGTAAGAAGCACTTTCCATTTATTATCTCACATGAGCCTCAAAACCACTCTATGTTGCAGAGGTTATTACACTCATCATGTTACAGGTGAAGAAGCTGAGGCTTAAAAGATTAAGTTCCTTGCTCAAGTTTTCATAGTCCTAGGATCAATATTTATTGAGGGCTTACCAAAAACCAGGCAACAATTTGAAATTTTGTGCATATATTAGCTCATTTAAACTTGTTGCAAGCCTGTGACATAGTACTAATATTTTACCTGTTTTACACATGAAGAAAATGAGTTACAAGCAGTGAATTGTATTTTCCCAAGGTCATCACTAACTAGTGGTGAGGCTATTTCAAACCCAGGCAATCTAGTCTCAAAGCATACATTCCTAACCACTTTATTACAGCTAAGAACTGGTTAAGTCTTCTGGATTTCAAAGCCCAAGCTCTTAACCCCACAGGCATATCTGACTTCAAAGGGTCATTAACTTTCAGAGATCTAAAATGGATTCCTTTTCTTTTACATATGAGGAATCTGAGATCTGAGGATGAATTCATCCAAGATTCTTCAGCAAGCTCCTGGCAGAACTTTCTGCAGTGCTTCTCATTGTGACGGAAATGTCCAGTGAAGTGACAGGCATTTTTATATTTCTGAGAGCCCGTGTGAGGCATCTGATGCAGCCTGATACTTAGGGCTGAGTGAGGACTCCCAGTCCAAAATGTGCTAGATTTCCTTCAGTGTGGCCATACAGGAATGCACCCAAATCTTCCTGGTCTTCTTGCTTAGAAACAAAGCAAGATAATTAAAGAGCTAAAGCAAAATTCCCCAAATGTCCAGGCTCACAGGCATATATTATTGGGAAAAATATGTACAGAAAGGCAACATAGCATAGAATTTTGTGTTAAAGATCATGGGCCATGGAGCCAACCTTCCGATGTTTAAAGCTCAGCTCTGCAATTTACTAAGTGGGTAATCTGAGGTAAATAACTGATTATTTATTTATCTTGCCTTTGTTTCTGTATCTGTAAAATGGGGCAGTAATTGGGATTGTTTTGAGGGTTGGTTGAGTTCATACGTGGACAGCACATAGAAAGGTTTATTTAAGTCTTTTGTGTTATAATTACTAGGTTCTTTATGTGCTCAGGGCCAAGCTATCATCTAGTTCAGCAGCCCCCAACATTTTTGGTACCACGGACCAATTTTATGGAAGACAATTTTCCATGGTCAGGGAGGGGGATGGTTTTGGGACTGATTCAAGTGCATTACATTCAAGCTCACCTCCTGCTGTGTAGCCCTGCTCCTAACAGGCCTGGACGGGTACTGGTTGGGGACCCCTAATCTAATTAATCTATCTTCATCTCTTTCACTCCTTTCTCCAGTTGGTCTTCCAGTCTGATAGAACATACCTTCCAAACATCTTGTCCTGTCTCTCTCATTTAATTCCCACTGCCACCAACCTTCTGCCTTTCATTACTTCTCCATCCCCCGACTCTCCCAAAACTGCACTTTAGAAGTCGAAAAGGGGCAGGCCCTGAGTTTAGGGTATATCACCTGCATTAAAAGATTATTATCTTCTCACACACAGCTCACTTAATTTTTAAAATTAAGACAATAAGTAACTTGCAGTGGGCTTTAGAGTTAATAATTTAAAAATCAGAAATAAATTTGTGGGTAGTTTTTTTTCACCTTAGTGAATCACAAAAACTGGAAACTAACAAAATTTGGAAATTAGACTTAACATTGTCCATATATGAAGTATTTTGGAATCGTCTTTTGATCAGTCATCACTTTTTTATTTCCATTTTTAAAAATGTACATATTTTACAATGTTTCTTAATTTCAATTTCTAGGAACTTATACTATCAACATAGCTAATATTGTTTAATAATTTAGTAAATCTGAACAATAGCATTATAACGGTATAGAATCAGAAAATTTAGACCAAAATCTTGTACATATTTTGATTTTTAAAGATTTTTAATTTATTTTTTAGCAAGAAGGTAAGGGAGGGAGACAGGGAGGGAGAGGAATATCAATGTGTGGAAGATACATCACTTGCCTCTCACACACCCCCAATCAGGGACCTGGCCCACAACCCAGGCATGTGCCCTACCCGGGAATTGACCAGCAACCTTTCGGTTCCCAGGCTGGCACTCAATCCATTGAGCAACACCAGCCAGGGCCATTTTTTCATTTTTAATTAGCAATATATCTATGGGTTGATTAGCTCAATTGTGGGAATCCTTTCAGAATGTACATGTGTATCATATCAGCACATTGTATGCTTTAAACATATTATAATTTTGCCAATTATACTTCAAAAAATCTAGAAAAATGTCCAAATTTCTATAAAGAAAAATTAGGTTTTTTTGCATCAAATATTTTCCATATATTTTATTAAAATATATCTATATATATAAAGCACATTGAAAGGACAATATACAGAATCCACTTAGAAAAATTGTTTTAAGTTATTCTATATTTTTTTGTTAATAATGATTTTTTCAAATGACCATGATAACCATTACCCATAAAAGTTTAGACAAGGATAAACAATGTATTTATTAAATTTACTTTTTAAAACAAATTATTACATACAAGTTGTGACTAATAATTAATAATATTTTGAGTTGAACTTTTCTACTGGAAAGTCTCTTACAAATTCAGGATTTTATTTATCTATTAATATGCTATCTATTATGAAATTTTCTGCAATTCAAAATCCAATGACCCAATAGCTCTTTAATAATAGTCTTGTATTATAAGTCAGTGAAATTATGCTTATTATAGAAATAACAGAGTTGTCTTCTAAACCCTCCTATATTGCTTCAGCTTTTCTATTCTTAAGAGAATTAGAAATTATTAGACTCTATTTCTAGCAAAATTCCAATTGGGAATATGAATGACTTAAAAGAAGGGAATAAACCTGGTTATTAAAAAAGATAATCAAATAGATTTTGAATAATGTGCTTTTCCAAGTATAGTAAAATTTTGTCATAAAATATATGACCCATTAATCAGTTAGAAATAGAGTAAAAATATAAAATATAAGTATGTTTTAGGTAAGTTCAATATAGCAGAAAACCATGGAGAATAAAATTATACTTGAATCAAATCCAGAAGGTACAGGCATTTTTTTTTTAAGCTCAAGAAATAACTATATCCTTATGGATTGATTCTTTTTTTCTTTCAAGTTGTTGGAGAACCATCCTTTCTACAAAATTTGATAAAAATAATGTTCAAATCTACCAAATAATTCATGGAGATTTGATATTGGTGTTTTCCCAATCCCTGATTTTTCACTCACAACCAAAGACCGTGCAGGGAATAAGACAGTCATTATCTGAAAACTTTGTCTCCATCGTGCCATTGTGAGCAGTGGACAAAGAAAATCTCTCCTGTGCACACAGGTCTTCGGGGGAGACCCAGACAACTATTCAAGTGAATGAACCCCAATTTGCACTGCTCACTCGAAACAAACTACCATGAAGGAGAGCCACTGAGCCAAACATCCATGACCAGTCAGCCAGGGCACACCATGTTAGATAGATGGAGAAACCACAGAGTGAGTTACAATCAGTGGTTCTCCACGTTACAGGGTTCACAGAGCTTTGCCTAGTCTCATGTACAGCCACATGCCCTTTAAAAACTCTGCACCTCAGAATTTACTCAGGTGCACCTGAAATAGAAGAATTATTATTTTTTAGTGTCACATAAATATGATCAATATAAATAAAACTATGTTTACATTCTTAAAATTCAGGCTTAATTCTGATTTTTTTGGATATAGTAAATTAATATTACAATCAGTTGAATGATGTACAGAAAACAAATGAAAGTAGGAGAGAAAGTAGGGGAAGGAGAGACATAGAAAGAAAATTCTAAATTAAAATAATTTATTGGATTACTTCTCTCTTTATGCCTTGTTTTATCATTAAAAATACATCTAAATGGCACCAAGACAACTAATTAATTTGGCTAATCTATATTAAAATTCAGAGAATAATTCTATCCATATCAAGAATTAGGATATTTTTTGAATATTGTATTTTTTAGTGTCTATCAGTGTTAGGCATTTAGGACCAAAACGTCTTTGTTTTTTTTTGTCTCTCAAGGTCCCTTATCTGTATTTTCTTTAATTAGACTTTTATTTTTTTTCTTCTGTACTTAAGGTTTTAAGACTGTATGTACTTAGTATAAAAATAAACTTTCCAATAATATGTTATCTCTAGTTTAAACAAAAAAGTTAGCTTGTTATCTATTATTTGTATATTTACTTTATAATTTAATTCTAATACAGATGTGTGCTAATACTAAGATGCAGCATTAATCCATTAATTAATTTGAATTTTATAGATATTGATAGACTCTCAACATTATTATACCTGTTAACAAAACACTACAGCCAAAAATGTACAATTTCCAATCATCTGTACAATTATCTTCTTAGCTGAAATATGTTATTATTATTGTTGTCTATGAAGACTTTATTAAGCCCTATAAAATTACATTTTAGTTTTCAGTTATTTCTAACAAAGCTCTTATGGCAAAATCTTGCCATCTCTCTCTTGTAGATGAAAAAATTGACAAGCAAATTGTTTTCCTGTGATTTAATCATTTGGATTGCACCAACCCTCATCCACTATAGTAATGGCCAATTTCTGATTGATAGCAGTTTGGGGGTACGACATGTCAATTTTGTTTATGACAGTTCTGAGATGGTCATCTCTATGACTTTCTTAGTGGATCTGTGTTCAGCATCCAGTGCAACATCACTCTGGATCCTAATTGATACCCAAGTGGATAGCCTCAACAAAGAGACCTGTAATTAAAGAGCCATATGACTGAAAATGATGAATTTCCTCCTTACCTTCCATGCTGCTTTTTCTAGAACAGGATTGAAGTACATATTGTGGCCACAAGGCTGAAATCCCATGGCAGCAGCACAGAAGCCATTTATCTCTGTTCCAGCCAACCAAGAATTTTAACCAGTATTGCATCTACTTACAGTGACAAATTAATAATTACAGAGAATGTTTTAAAGTGCAAAAAAACCACAGTAGATACTTAATGATGAATGTTCCATTTACATATACCTCAACCCAGTGCCCAGTCTGTATACAAAAGGTTATAATCTGATGTTAAAAGAACTGTAAAAATAAAATCTCCATATATAAAATTGTCTGAATGACATCATATAAACATCACAATGTGAGAACTGCTCAGAAGTGTAGAAGACCATTCTGCATGGCATGGGCCCAGTTCCCACTGGGAGATGCACAGGACCCACGTCCACGGATAGGTTCTCCCATGGGGAATCAGGCCTGCAATGTGCCTAGGCCACTTTGAGTCATGCTCTTGCTAAAAAACTCCCTTACCCTGAACTGAGGACATGTACTGCAAAGCAACTTCCTAAAATCCATGCTAAACCTTCCAAGGATGAGTGTAACTGGTTTAATCACTTTTGCCTTTTCATTTGCAAATATCCCTCTTCTACAATGTGATTAGCAGCATTGGCTCCTTTGTTTTCTGTAAAAGGTAACCACCCAAAGCAAACCTGTGCATAGTAAATGAGGACCATCATGTAATGTGCCGAGAAACCCCATAAAGGCCGGTCATGGCAAGGGCAAAGGCTTTTGCTCCCCTTGAGAGAAAAGCCATGCTGTCCCTTTTTCTCCACCGGACTCGGTAGTCCATGTGAATGTCTCATTTCATCCATAATGACTCGGACACTGCGGGCCGGTGTCTGCATCACAGATGTTCCCACAAATAACTGAACTAGTGATGTTATTAATCATGGATAAAAATTAAGATTTCCTGAATGGGATGATAAAGTCAGCAACACAATGTTTTTTCCTTCAAATTCCAAATTAGATAAATACATTATTCTCTCCTGCCTCATAGAATCCTTGGTAAGGGATACATGGTCAAAGTTACAGAATTTATAGGAAACGAAAGCAAAAAGTGTTTGAAATAAACATTTAATAGGCATAGCCCCAAAGAAGGAAGGATGGACTGACCTGTCAGGCTAAAGTCACTTAAAAATATAGACTCCTAACTATGAAAGACATCAAGTGGTAGTTCTTTTCCAGTGCATACACTGCTCAGTCTATATGGTAATTAAAACACCTGAAAGTCTGCAGGATGACAATATATAGTATGTCCCCGCCAAAGTGTTTCTCTCGAAGATGGTTCCTTATCTTTCTTCCTATATGACACTTCAGTGTTTTGATGTGCTGTTCTTTAAGGGTAACTATATTTTCCCCCCTAAATGATCTTAGCATGTAGGACTTATGAAGTATAAAATGAAATAATATATTCTGGTCATAAATGTATTAAAGTGGACTGATCATAAATTATAAATGGTGTGGTCTTATAAATGCTCTTTCCATCCATACAATTCTTAGCATTATCCAAAAAAACAACATTCTCAAAAGCATTTTACCAAATGAATAATGGGGCCATATGGACACCATATAGGAAAATACAATTAGAAACAATTAATTTTAAGCAGTTTTCATACTAGATGTTTGAGAATAAGAGAACACATGGTCACTAGTATTTGGCAGTTTTAGAAAAAATACTTTGCATCTTTTCACTAATGCTTTTTGCCTTAAAGCATCTTGTACTATCCTCATTAATCTGAACTAACTCAACAAAACAGAGCAAGGTTGTTTTGTCAGAAGGACAAAGGACACTTTCCCCTCAGCTCATAATAAATTGCTTTCATTAGGACAAATGGTCTTAGAACATTATTCTAGTTGAGTCTTCAGCCTGGTGACAAGCCGAAAGAGTAGGCCCAAAGCTCACTGTGAACTGTAAGAATGAGTCCTAGCAAGTAGAGTGCCCTTCAGTAGTTTAAGAACGCCATGTTCTGGTTACATGATGCAGGCCATTTCCAGCCATAGATTCAGAGTTTGTCTGTAACTAAGACAACTCTGAATAGAGTGGATCTTATAAATTGACACAAATTTTTAGGACACTTTATTTTTATCATAAGAGATGTTGCTTCTGAAGTCACATTAAGAAATGAGTAGTTTATATCTTCAAAGGAGCATCTAGTTTACTTAATTTATTTCACAGTCTTTCTATATTACCTAGAACTGGCTCTTCAGGAAAACAATTGATTTCAAACATCTTATAGGGAATTCTTGCAAAAATTAAAATGTGTGAAACTAAAAACAGATTTCAGCTTAAGTGCAAAATAATGTAAGGGAGGATTGCAACATAATATAACAAAATATTTAGCATTTATAGATTTAGCTGATTTTTTGGAATCACTGTTATTGGTTTTCTTACAAACCTCTGATCAGTGAGACTTTTAAAAAGACTAAAATTTATAGATATTTCATAATGTGACTTTTAACTCTTTCCCATTTTTAAGCATGTTTGATTTGGAAATAACTTAGCATTGGTATTTAATATTTGAAAACTGGGTTTCAAGTATGCATGTCAAGCACTCATGTTATTTTATTACCTTCTATTGCTGCATAGCATCTTCACTATGCATTTGTAAATCTTAGGTTTCAGCATACAATAACTCAGCAATTTAAACTGAATCAGATATCCAGATACAAATGGTGTTTTTAAAAGGAAGATTAAAAGCTAGCTAAGCCAAAGCACTTCAAAAGCTCATTGGCCTTGCCCTGAGCAAGAAGTTGAGGACTGAGGAGGGAGTTATAAGCAGTACATTTTGTGTTTGAATAAGAAATTGATTTGGGGAAGAACTCCAGGCTAGCTGAGACAGAAGATCATAATTTTCTATTCTTCCAACCCTCTGTCTATAAAAGAACATTAGAGAATCTATCCTCTAAAAAAGCAGCCTATCTTTTGATTTCATCATCACCATCAAAAGTGTTTGTGTTATTCACCCAGCAGTTTCTCCACAGGAAGCAGTATGGATTGCTTTGAGTATGGGAAGGAAGCACAAAGGAGTCGCCATGATTTAATAAATCCTTACAGAGTCTATAAGGTAGGTGGTCAATGGTGTCTTTACCTTGGCTCTCTTTGCAACCTCAGACATGCATGCCATGAAGAAAAAAACAGACACAAATAAACGTTTTTAAATCAAATAAAATTGAAACAAAGAAAATTTAAGTGACTATCAAAATACTGTAGATAAATTAATATTCTTCATTTATGTCACTTATCTACATAATCGCTCTTTAATTCCAGAAGTTATTTTCTTGAACCCCACAACTACTTTAAGAACACCTATGTGTAAGTGAAATTCAGAAATGGAAATAACCAAGTTGCAATTGAAAAAAGAGGCACAATTTCTTGTCAATGGCCAATACTTTAGAATTCTATACAATAGAAAGAAAAGACATTTTCCTATTAAACTATTAATAATGTGTTAATAACTATTTTTATAGAAACCAAATTCCTTGAATTTGAACATTTTTCCATTGAAGTACATTATAAATGAGATGACAGCAATATTGTTAAAATGTTTTTTGATGCTTAATTCTCTCACTTTTTAAATAACAAGGGGCAAAAAGGAAGAGCCCAAATTATCAAAAGAGGAGAAAGATCGCCATTATCTGACAGAAGATAAGAGTGGTTTTGATTTGGGAATGCGTAGACCGCATTGTCCAGAAAGTGAAGCAGATGGCCTTCTCCAGGGCTCTAATTCCCCCTGCAGAGCTGGACAGCCCAAGTACCAAGCTAGCTTTGTCTTTGGCAGCAGGGCCTATCATATCATGGAAAAGAGTTATCAAGACTTAATTTTTATATGAATAGCTTTTAAAAAACAAAATTCTTGAAGTGTCTAAGATTGGTCAAATACAACTATTCTCATTTAGAGTTTTTCACAAGAAACAAACCATATCTCCATGCTCTTGGTCAAATAAGAAATAATTGCAACATTGTTATATCTAATTACTATCAGGGCCAGAATGGCAAGAACCTCAAGTAATTATGTGACACAGTCTTCTATAAATGGTGTAACTAGGCCATCATTAAGTAAAACAATGGAATATTTTGGTACATATATATGTAAAAATATAATTAATATAATATAATATAATAAATATAATGTAATATATAGTATATGTTTCTTTTAGGGCCTAAGTTGCAATGGGAAACAATAGTTAACAATAGGCTATAAATTCACTGAGCTCAAAAACCATGTGTTTCCTTCCCACTTTTGTTTTCTCTACAGCAGTTTCATTATGGCTTGTATAGGGTAGGTAGTCAATGAATAGATTATTTATAAAAAAAAAACATGGGCCCTACAAATATTATAGTGATAGAAAGAAGGGAAAGATGAGGGAGGAAAAACGAAAAGTCACACAATATCTACAGTTAGTCATCCCCTAAGTATTTTTTTCTCTAAGTTTTTTCTTAATATCTTCAGTTTCCAGACCCTAAGCTAAACCTTAACACAAATAAAATGATGAACTGGACTTATGAACACCTCACCTAGTGGAAGAAACAGATACTTCAATAAGTTGTACATTAACAATATGATAGGTCTGTGATTAAGGTATGTAAAAATATAATGAGAGTGAGGAGAGAACAATAACCCCTGAGCAGAGAAAGAGGCTTTCAGAAACAATTCATATTCAGATTGGGTTATAAAGGATTTCATTAAGTGCAGAAGAGAGGGAGCATGTTCCAGACAAAGAAAATATTATCAGCAAGTGCAGAGAGAACTGAAAGGTGTATTACATTCAGGAAACTGCATATTATTGGAGAGGCGATGGGGTTGAAAGCTGGTTGGGAAACAAGAAATTTCTGCATACGATATTGAAAACTTGGACATTAATCCTATAGAATTGCATTTCCCATATTTATTTGATCAAGAGATTTTCTTAAGTACAGAGGAAATATCAATAATGATTTATGACATGGATAAAGAACAACCCTTCATCCAAGACTAATTAATTGCATTAGAAAATTATCAATAAACACCCAAAAAGTATTACAAATATATGATACATTAATAGGATAACACAAATACATAAGTAATTTACACCAACTTGATCCAATAGACATTGTACAACTTAAAGGAAAGTTTATAAACTCTACATATTCATTAATGGCAACACATAATATGATCACATTTGTGACTTCCTGGAATCCTTAACTATGGCATGTTGTTTTAAAACAACTCCTTATGTAGGTCATTCAAAATAGATTATTGAAGGAAAGCTCTTGTCCTCAGATTTTCTTTTTTCTTCATGGAACAGGTTTTGGGAATCACTTCAGTAGAAAATGAGAAAAGAAAAAGAGAAGCAAAGAGGTGCACCTTGGCAAGAACGTACACTCTATGTGAAATCCAATTAAAAAGCAATAATGTCCAGAAAACCCCTAAAGAAGTGAAGTTACTAATAAAAATTTCAAGTGCCATGGGAGAAAATAATGTGATTGTTTTTATTAGAAAAGTTCTGTGATGCCAACAGTGTGCCAGTCTGCCTATTGGAGGGAGAGTGCATTCTTACAAGCAAGTGATTTGGGAAGGAAACCCAATTTGGCTTTGCAATACTGTCTTAATTAAGAGAAAATTTTTTAAAAGATAAAAACATAAACAACACAATCATTTTTAAAACAGATGTAAATGGCCAATTGAAATTAATAGCTATGAATTTCAGTTATAGTTATTATTCTCTAGATATTCTATCTTATCACTATTTGTCATGTTTATAATGATACCAAGAAGATAGTAAACTTTGGAGCTAGATACACTGAAAATAAAATCTCAGATCTGTCACAGCCTTGAGTTATTTTCTTGACCACTCTGAGGCTTAGTTTTGGGGGTTTTCTTAATCTTCAAAATGAAGACATTTACATTTCATTGTTATTTCAAAGATAAAATAAGTTAACTAACATTATGTCTGATGCATACTCTCTTAGTTTGAGTTTCTACAAAAAAAAGCTTTAGACAAGAATCAGAATTTAAGTAGTTTATTTGGAAAGTGATCCCAGAAAACACTTGTAGATAAGTGCAGAATGGAAAAAAAAAGGGAAAAAAATCAACAAATATTTTGTCATGTTTCCTACCATTGAGGGTCCTGCTGCTCAGATTGGTTGGGTACTCTGTGAGACAATGTAAAATGGTCCTCAAAGTTCTCTCAACACAGTGGTGAAAAAATGGTGGGGGCCAGGTGTACACTGTATTCCCTTTCTTTATTGGCTGACACCTGGGTTCCTATAGCCAGGGATGGGGAGGAGGCAGGTGTATGCACTCAGGGCATCATAGGTGTTAAAAGCTAAAAGTTAAAATTCACAGTCATTCATTGGAATTCACTAATTCAGCAAGTGGAGATACAGTGGGACACTGACACCATCCTCTACAAGATTTATCCTCTACTCAGATTTGTAGCCCTAGTACATGCCTGCCACAATAGATACCAAACAAATGGATGAGTGAGGAAGGAAGGAAGGAAGGAAGGAAGGAAGGAAGGAAGGAAGGAAGGAAGGAAGGAAGGAAGGAAGGAAGGAAGGAGAAAGAGGAAGGAAGAGAGGGAGGGAGGAAAAAAGGAAGGAAGGACATTATTTGTGGAACAAATACAACTCTTTTCCCAGAACATTGATTTTATCTCTTAGAGGTACTGAATACAAAGATGAATATTAATCACCCTATAACTGTGAAAATGTCATAAAATCATCAACATGTTCTGAGTCAAACCCATAAATCTACAAGGCTTAAAGCCTTCATTTTGTTATTAGACACATATTCTCATTTTAACCACATAAAAAAAATCCAGAACAATTTTTGTAAAGTCACCAGAAAAACAGAATTTAAAGTAAATTATTTAGCTCATGGTAGGTCACATTTAGGTTCTCAGGTAGCAGATAATTTCCTCAAACAATTAAAAAATATGACAAGTAACCATATGATTTCACTCATATGTGGAATCTAATGAGCAAACTGAACTAACAAGCAAAATAGAGTCAGACTCATAGAGAAAGCAGGCTGACAGTTCTGATGGGGGGAAGGCAGCTGGGGTGGTGGTACTGAACAAAAACAAAAGAGAAAGAACACATCCTCATCGCGACAGGTTCAACAGTGTGGTGATTGTAGGGTTGGGGGGCAGGTGGAGGTGGAGGAGGGGGATAAAGGTGATGAAAAAATCTTTAAAAAATTATTTACGTGGACACGTTATTCAGTATAACAATTGCACTTCTCAGAGGGGACAAAATAATTTCTGGCTGTAATGAGGTAGCAAATTTCAAATATGCAAGCTTTGATAACTTTTAGATTCAGGGTGTCAGTTGAAGCACCCACAGCTTCCTTTGTTTTGATTTACATTTACTGATTCCTCTTTCCTGATGTAAATCAACTTATGTGTCATGACAATAAAGGCTGTACTAAAAATAAAAAAAAATTAAAAACAGAAAGAACTACCTCATGACCCAGTAATTTTATTTCTTATTTATCCAAAGAAATAAAATCACTAATTCAATCAGATATATGCACTCCCATGTTCATTCACTGCAACAGCATGACTGACAATAGCCAAAATATAGAAGCAACCTTAGTGTTTGTTTTGTGTGTATGTATGTGTATGTGCCTGGAGCAATGGGCCACAGCCTTCAAAATATTTTCCAATGGATCTCTGCCCCTCCCCACAAAATGTAAAGAAGCCAGCCACTTTCAACACTGGTCTTGTTTGCTCACACATCACTTAGTTTCTGTGGTTTGTCCAGGACACTACCACAGATTCACAGCATTCTTTCTATGAGAAAATGTGTTCTGGCCACTGGCTTCCCCAGAAAAATGGTGGAATACATCCCCTTTGTAAACCAGGGATTGTCATTCTGTCAGCACTACCATTTGAATATGAATAGATTATGAGAATTTCACACCAATCTTGCCCTCCCCAGCCCTACACTCCTTTTTCTGCCTCTGATCTCTAGTCTCAAGGGAATCAGCTCCTATATTCACCGTCCTAGGGTATAATGATTCTCAAATGCAAACAACATAACTTTTTAGAAGGAAAATTATTCTCATATACTGTCAAGATCATGCTTTCAGCTTGAAAAGCCAAGCCTTATTCAATATAAATGTTCATCCATTGTGATTTATCATAACAAAGGAGGAATTTTGCCTCCAAAACTATTAAAAATTTAGTTTATTAGATTATAGTGGAAGTTTAATGCCAATTAGTTTTTAATTTTTACTGTATTTTACTTGATGAATATGTAAGAATATCTATAAAAATCGTTCTAAGGCCTAATGATAAAATGAGTTTGGTTTATTTTTAAGAGAAAATATTCTAATTTTCTTAGTCTAACAGTTACCCACTCAGTTTTCTAGGCAGAAATGCATTACTTGGCATTGATACTTTCCAAAGATTAGCCCCAAAATGGCAATTCCACGAGCACTGTAATTTTTTATCTTTATGTGTGCATTTCCTCATCTGGTATCCAACCCCAGCTGGGCTGCCTTTTCCTCAGATGAGGCCCCTGCACACTGAGGCAGGGCTTGCCTGCCTCACATGCCTTCCAAGAGGCTTTCCACCACTCCTGCTTGCTGCAGGGCACACATCGTACCTCTGATCGTAGTGCCAAACCTGCGACTCCACCCGGACAGGAGTACATGCCTGGAAACAAAGAAATACGTGGTTTTCTCTTCACCTGTAGTCCTCCCAGATTCACAATTCTGAACACATTTCTATGAGCATTACATAGAAAATGTTTAACTAGTTAACTAGTAAATTTAGCTACCACTTCTTCCAGCCAGAAGTTCAGATTGCATTCTCTTTTTTATCACTACCAGGGAGTCACTTGCAAGGTTGCTTTGCCATCTCTTCCTTCCATTGCACCCGTGTCAACCCAAGGTGTTTGTCAATGTTCTGGTCTTTCTGAACAGAACCACTCCAGCACTTCTTGTGTCTTACCATTGACTTGCCTCCTACCTGAGACCACTCTTAAAAGGTAAGCACTGGCAAGATTGGCTTCTCGTTCCTGTTCCTGTACCAAGTGACCTTAACTGACTCTAAGGCTGGTATGAAGCGGTGGTTACGAGTTCTGCCTATAGCATGAGATCTCTGGCTTGAAAATCCTGCACTCCAGCTGCTTAACTATATGGCTTTGAACAAGTTTTACAACCCCTTTGTTTCTTTTCTATAGAATATAAATAATAAAATATACCTCTCAGCATCGTTTTAAGGAGTTAATGAGTTAATATATATAAAACACTTAGTACAGGGCCTGCCACCCAGGAAATCCTGGGAAAATATGAGCTGGCATCATAATCTTACCCTGTTCCTCCCTGCAGACCATAACTTAACTGGAATAAATGGATCCTTCTAGTGAGGAGGTAGTATTCCCCAGGCTATAGGACTCTGGGGTGTCTCAAATTATGCCCCATAGGCAAAAAGACTTGTCTGCTTATCTAAAGGCACAGTAACTGTGCTCAAGTTTCTGACTTGGAGCAAAGAATTTGCAGTTGTGTGACCAAGTAAGCTGGCACTGAACCAGAATTTCAGTATCTGGAAAGCAATATAACTGTGTAAATGAAACAAGAGGTCCCAATGCAGCAGCTCACATTCCAGGAGTGGCTACGGAGAGGGAAGTGGGGACAAGAATAAGATGAGAGCATCACCCCCAGTAAGAGCTATGTGTGTGCATTCACATGTGTGTTTAACCTTCTCTTTATTTATATCTGGCCTCACTGAGGCAACAGTCAGCCAGGACATGGAATTCCTACCTCCCTCAAATGGTCTTGCCCTTGGGAGTCATCTTTATTCCCTAACTTAGCAACTAACCAAGTGGATTTATAAATTTTGTCAGAATTCAGAAGAAATTGCAGCTACCCATATCAAATTCCAGCTCTTCATAGGGGGTGTAGTTTGGATTCATGGAACCACTGAGTCCTATTGTCAATTTATATTTGGACTTGATTGAATATTTGCACTTCCAAGGCCATGGTCTCTGTTATTCATAACACTATGAATTCAATACAACTTTATATCAGACTCAGTGGGTTACATGTCTGGTGGTCAGATTAAAACAGCATCGAAACTGTATCAATTAATTTGCCCACTCAACTCTGTTTCTACTTCAGAGAAGGTCCTTCATATTATTTGTGTAGTGACTAAATGAATGAGTACAATGGGTGAGAAAACTCTCAAACAGAGAAAAAAATTTTAAAGTAAAAGGAAAGATAACCAAAGTTACACATAAAAATGATTAGTATATTCATAATATTATAGGATGAGGTGTATGATAAGTATTTATTAGCCCTATGTTAGGTATAAAAGCTAAGCCACTTAAAAGTACATCCTCCACAAAGGCCCTAACCCCTGAGAGCATTTTATAATTCACTATATGTATAATTTTTTTAAATGCATAGAACATGGTAAAGAAAAAAACTGATAACTTTACTCAATGCAGGAAATCAAAGAAGCCCTAATGCATAATTTGATGCTGAAGTAAAACCTCAAAAGAGAAGGAGAGGTAGTTTACTTCTAGATAAGATTACATCATGGAATCCCAATGCTCTTGCTGTGACATTTAGATAAAATCTATGAAATTACAAAATTATATTTTTATAAACACTGGAAAACTGGAAACAATGGCTACGTGAATTGAGGTTCTACCTTTGAAGGCCAGAATCAAATCAGTAACCTATAGACGTGTTCTCGATTTCTCTAGGAGGACAAGACACAATGAGTCAGATACAGACTGAGCCTTTCTAGAACTGTAACCCAGCTCCTACTCAACTCACAACCTGATTTGATTGAAGTTATCATTCATTCTTTCTACCTGACTGACTTAAAAAAGGGGGAAGAGAACACTTTATTGCTTTTACTGCTATAATGTGTCGTCTTTTAACTATTGTAGTTAGTTATACAATAAAAATTAATAGAAACATGAAGCAATGAGAAAATGTGACTAAGAAATTATATAATAGAAGCAGATCTGCAAACGATCCAAATATTGGACTTAGTGTAGAGGGATTTTAAAATAACACATATTATGTTATGGAAAACATAGCAAAAGCTGAACAAAGTGAATAAAAATATGGTAAATTGCAACAAAGAACTGGATCTCTACAGTTAATCAAATCTATATTCAGGAACTAAAAAATAAAATATCTGAAATTAGAGCTCATTGGGAACTAAGAGTATGTTGGACATAACAAAGATGAGATTAGTGAATTAAGAGGCAGATAAATCAAAAGTAAATATAAATTAAAGCAAAGAGAAAAATAGAATAAAAGACATAGTCACAAAGGCAAATATACATATACAGGCATACTAAGTTTTATTGTACTTCACTTTATTGCACACCACAGATACTGAGATTTTATAAGCAATTGATGAAGCAGACTTCATCACTGTCATGTTTTTAAAAATTACAACCATTACCCCATCAATCACCACCCTCATCAGTGAGCATTCTTCAACATCAAGGCAAGAGTCTTCACCAGCAAAATATATGACTGACTGAAAGCTCAGATGATTGTAAGCACTTTTTAGCAATAAAGTATCTTTAATTAAGGTATGCACATTTTAGACATATACTATTGAACACTTAGTAAACTATAGTACAGTATAAACATAACCTTTATATAACTGGGAAACCAAAAAATTTGTATGGAAATTTGCTTTATTGCCATACTTGCTTTATTGTAATAGTCTGGAACCAAACCCACAATGTCCCTGGAGTATGCCTGTAATTGTAGTTTAAAACATAGGTGAATCAGAATATGACAGAAGGAATATTTAAAGAGATAATTAATGAGAATTTCCCCAAACTGGAAAAGACTCCTATCCATACTTTTAAAAATCTCTGCAACTCCCAAAAAACAAAAATGTATAAAGAACACACTGATAGGCATCATATAATTTAAAATGCTGGGCAAAGAGACAAAGAAAAATCTTAAAAGAAGCAGAAGGAAGATGAGACACATTACTTTTAAAGAAATAAGAATAAACAGGAAAAAGATAACTAAGGCAGTGAAATGACATCCTTCAAGTGTGAAAAACTACTAACATAGAATTTTATGCTCATAGGAAATATCCTTTAAAAACTGAGACAAAAATAAGAGGTTTTCAGACAAACAAAAGCTGCCTTCCAAACATTATTAAAGAGAGATTTTAGGCATAGGGAACTCTCCTAGATGGCAGCACAAAATTTCAGAAAAGAATGAATAGAAATAGAAAGATCAAATAAGTAGGTATTTCTAAAAGGAAAATGTATAAATAAACATGCTTAAAAATAAATTTTAAAATTACTAGAAAAAAGAGCATATAAAATTTTTTGATTAATCCCAAGAAAAAATAACAAAGGAATAAAGATAAAAATAAAATAAATAAAAACAAACAAACTCAAACAACACAATGACAGATATAAGCTAAAGTACATTAAATGTAAATGGAATAAAGATTTTGATAAAAAGAAAAAGAATTTTAGACTAGATTTTAAAATTTGATATATGTTGTTCATAAGAGATAACATCTGAATATTAAGAATACAGGATGTTTAAAAGTAAAAGAATGGGAAAATAAATCATTTTTATTAGTATGAGATATATTAACTATTAAAGGCAAGGCAAGAAGGACCACTAAAGAAAAAGTGATATTTTATAATAAAAAAGCCATGTTAATAGGAATACAAGAATCTCAGAAAAGTATTAAAATATGCATTTCATTTGATAATTAGGAGGTACTTGTTGATCTTATCAGGTGTGGTCACTGCAGAAATCAAACTCCTTAGAATTTAGAGACAAATGAATGTGAAAATTACATAATTTTGTAATTTAGCTTATGCTGCCAAAGTTTAAATGAGAAGAAAAATAAAGAGATAAGTTATAACCCCCCCAAAAGTGAAGGTCTTATAAGAGAGAGGCTTAGTGTAAATTAAGCTTACAACATGGAAGCCTTTGAGACTTTTTGAAAATAAAAATATTGTTACTGAATAGTGCATTGTTCATCTGTGTTGCACCAGGTATAAGATTATGTTTGCATCACAGCAGAGCACTGATCAGAACCCTGTCTTTTATATTCACATTCCTTATGATCTTTAATAACTCATTTATCTTCTGAGCCTCTATTTCTCCTTTTATAAAATAAGACTAGTAATACTGACCTTAGAGGGATGTTGTAAGAAGTAAACATAATTTTTACAGAAAAGTGCTTTGTAAATGAAGCATATTATAAACATGACACATTACAAGATAAAATGCAGCTGACAAATCTAACAAGAGACATGGTAAAGCACAGTGATAAAAGCATTAGAAAATCTATTCCCTTTAGAATTTAATAAAACAAATTTTTGCATACACACTTGGGACAATGTCTATATTTTCATGCTGCCCAAGTGCTTTGTCTATGAAATATAAATATTACTTGGTGCTGATAGATTTCGAAGAGTCCTGCATACTCCATCATTTGCATTCTTTGATGAACCTAGGACCCTAGAGTGTGCTTCACCATGCAAATGTTATCTCTGTCATTGTGATCTGCTTGCCAATTAGAGCCATTCTGGTCTGGGAATTCTGTAATCTCTGATACTGGAGTTCTTGAGCTTGTTCAGAAAGATAACCAAACAAAAAAATGTGTTTGTAGATAGAGATTCCTATTTAGTATTACCTTGTCACAGACCATAACCAGAAATATCCCCAATATCTTTCCACAGACGACAGGAGCCAAGCAAGCACTGCAGAAGGAAAGTTGCTTGGCAGATATAGGATCCAAGTTATAAAAACTAACATAAAATATTAAATCCTCAATGACATGTTCCTGACATTTTCAGCAAATGCAGAGACACTTGAGGATGGAACATAGCATTAACTTATAAATTAAAGAACAAGGAACAATCCTGGATGATGAGGAAGTCATTTCTCCTCTATATCTTGTCTTACAGAGCTCAGAAAATGTTTGATGTGGTTAATCATGCCAGAAGTGGCCTCCGTCACTTCCTCTGGGAAAAGTTAACCTCAATTTAAGTTGACTGCTGCAATTCCTCAGCATTCCTTGCTATGCAATTTCTGAGAGCTCAGAAATTTCCACTGGACACGCATCCTCCTTTATCTAACTGCCGCGCTAAATGCAAAAGAAAAACACAGAGTACAGTAAGAAATAAGTGCGTGAGTAGGCGAGGTGCTGAGAATGCTAATCTTAGAGTCAGAAGGCAAAAGTCCTAAACAACACACTCAACATGGTATTCTTAGGAAAATCGCATACTCTCTTCACCTCAATATTCCCCTCTCTAATTTTTTAACCCACCCCATGAGTCACAGATGATAAAAATAGAGTTTTAGTATGTCATCTTAGTTAATCTGAAACTGAATAGCCCAGAAATCCCTTGTCTGAATAATTTGGGTTAAGATCACCACAGGAAAAGTTTGTGTGTGATATGGGAAGCAGCTATGTAGAAGTAGCTCCTGCACTCTAAGGAATGACACTGCTTATACTTTACTTGGCAGTTCAATTTGTCCTCACTTTAATGCTCCAGGTACAGCCCTCCTTGACAATTGACCCTACGGATCTGAGCATCCCAACAACCCTATGCCAATGAAAGGTGCCTCATTGAGGACTCGGAGAAGCAATATCCTGGAGACCCACAACCTGCACAGACTTCTACACCAGCTGGACCCAGAGGTGCCTAGCTTCCTGCAAGTTCCAAATCATTCATTAACACCAGGATTAATTATGAACTTTTCTCTGATTCTTTTCAGACCTTTACTGCCCAGTTCCTCTGACAAAGGTGTGAAGCTTGTTTTGTATAATAAAATTCTTATTCCATAATATTCATAGTGATTTTGCTTCTGTGATTGAACCCCAATTAATACAAAAGAAAAAACGAAATAACCATCAGTAAAGGAAGAAAGGGTTTTATTTTGTTTTGTTTTAATCATAAAAAATAATCCTGCAAGTCTATGCAGACAAAAAGAAGGAAAAAGAAGACACTTAAAAATATCTCATAATATGTGAGATATTATGACCTCATTTGTAGGATATGGAGCAAGAATACACATGGTGGTTCATGTACAATGTTACTAAAAATACATAAATTATAAATTGAACTATAACTTTCCAAGGAAAAAATGTTCTATTTTCCTACCTTGAAAATTATATATTCAAATTTAAAAATTTTGAAAATATTAATAAAGGCATGATTTTATGTGGCTTCAATATCAAATTAGAGAAACTTTATAGTCATTCTAGTTATTAGACATGTTTTTATTAATTTCAATTGAAAAAATCTGATTAGGCAGTAGTAAATGAAATTGTCAAAATTCTTAAAGAAATATTTCTATTCAGAAACAATGAATTTTTACATATCACATTCAAACATCATAATGAGGAGAAACAAAAATTGTCTTTAGAAATAAAACATTATAAAATATTCAATTTCCTCACTATTTTGAAGGTGATAATTTTTACTATCTTTAAAAATATTAACTAGATTTCTACTATAATGTAAACACTAATGTAAATTGTAGAAATCTAGCTGTACTTTAAGAGAGTTGCTTATGTACAAATTTAATTTCATTATGGAGTTTTTAATGATGTAAAATGTTCTTTTGCTTCATATGTAACTTATAAATATCACTAATTCACTTGTATTTAAGAATATGATGGTGTGATGGTTAATTTTATGTTTCATCTCCATTGGGCCAAGGTGACTAGGTTACACATTATTTCTAGTTGTGTCTGTTAGTGTTTTCAGATAAGATTAGCATTTGAATTGGTTAACTGAATCAACTTGATGGCGCTCCCCAGAGTGGGTGGTCATCATCCAATCCACTGAGCCCCTGAGTAGAACAAAAGGCTGAGGAAGAGAAGATTCATGCTCTTGCCCCTTGCCAGTTTGAGCTGGGAAATAGCTCTTCTCTGGTCCTTGGACTGAGATTTATATCCTTGCCCCTGTGATTCTCTGGCCTTTGGATTCAGGCTGGAATCATACCACTGGTCTTCCTGGATCTCTAGCTTGCAGACAGCAAACAGATCATAAGTTTTCTCAGCCTCCATGATTACACGAGCCAACTTTTCACAATAAAAAGTATTAAACAATTCTGTTTCTCTGGAGAACTCTGACTAATACAGATGGTATAGTTCATGTCTGACAAAACTTCTAGTAAAAAAAAAATAGAAAAGTCAGATAAAGTATATAGAATCCCTATTTAGAGGCATCAGAGAGATGCTTGGTCCTGGAGCACTTGCTGTCCTGCTGCAGACAAACTGCAAGTAGAAGCCCAGCACAGACACAGGGTCTCATTGGGGGACTGAAAGATTGGCAGGGCTTTGGGTGGTCTCCTGGTTGTGCAGTGACAAAGCAAATGAGACTTAATGAGTTTCAAGTGCAAAAACTATCTCCCTCAAGAGACTTGTCAAATTCTAAAGGTGATTTTAAGCCTCACACATAAAAGGGATTTATTGTACGCTCTCTCTCCTGAAATTAGGAATGAAGCAGGGATCACCATTTCTATTTAATGTTACATGAGGTTAGAACAATTACAATACAATCTCAAAAAGGGACATAAAGGAAAGAATAAACAAATGGGATCTCATCAAAATAAAACGCTTGTGCATGACTAAAGAAAACATCAGCAAAATGAAAAGAGAACTAACTATATGGGAGAACATATTTGCCAATGATACCTCAGACAAGGGTTTGACATATAAAGAACTCACAGGACTCCACTCTAGGAAGACAATAAACCCAATTAAAAAATGGGCAAAGGACTTGAACAGACACTTCTTCAAGGAAGACATACAAAGGATCCAGAAACATATGAAAAGATGCTCAGCATCACTAGCCATCAGAGAAATGCAAATTAAAAACACAATGAGATACCACTTCACATCGGTGAGAATGGCCATCATAAACAATGCAACAAACAACAAGTGTTGGAGAAGATGTGGAAAAAACAGAACCCTAGTGCACTCTTGGTGGTAATGCAGACTGGTGCAGCCACTATGGAAAACAGTATGGAATTTCCTTATAAAACTAAAAATGGAACTGCCTTTTTACCCAGTAATTCCACTGCTGGGACTATACCCTAAGAATCCTGAAACACCAATTCAAAAGAACCTATGCACCCCAATGTTCACAACAGGACAATTTACAATAGCCAAGTGCTGGAAGCAACCTAAATGCCCATCAGTAAATGAATGGATCAAAAAACTATGGTACATTTACACAATAGAATTCTATGCAGCAGAAAGAAAGAAGTAACTCCTACCCTCTGCAACAGCATGGATGGAACTAGAGAGCATTATGCTAAGTGAAATAAGCCAGGCAATGAAAGACAAATACCATATGATCTCACCCATAAGTGGAACCTAAACAACAAAACAAGCAAGCAAACAAAATATAATCAGAGACATTGAAATTAAGAACAAACAGACAGTAACCAGAGGGGAGATGGGAAGGGAATATGGGGGGAAAGGGTGAAGGGTTTTCAGGAACAACTATAAAGGACACATGGACAAAACCAAAGGGGTGTGGAATCGGGAGACAGAGGTGGGGATGGCTCAGCTTGTGAGGGAGAAGTGAGGGAAAAAGGCAGAAAGCTGTACTTAAACAACAATAAAATTTTTAAAAATGGAAAAAATATTTAAAACAAGTAAAAAGTGTTAGAACTGAATATAAGTAACACTGTAAATATTCACACGTGACTTTTTATAATTAGAGTAAATCAAAAGAATCTACAGAGAAACTACAACAATAATAATGATCATTAAGTCAAGGTCAAAAAAATACTTTTATTTACTTCCGGCCAAGATGGAGGGGTAGGTGGATGCACTGTGCCTCCTTGCACAACCAAAATTAAGGACAACAAAAATTTAGAAACAAAGAAAACAACCAGGACAGAAAATTGAACTGTATGGAAGTCCCGACAACCATTCATCCAGACCAGTAAGAGGGGTGGAGTTGGCGATGGGCGGAGAGGGATCATGGCAGGAAAAAGCGGTGACTGGCAGACCCGGGCACACAGGGTGCAGGTGGCGACTAGCAGATCCCAGTGGCAGACCCCAGGCACGGGTGCAGGGAGGCAACAACCAGACACAGTGAGGCGCACAAGGCAGCTGGCTGTCCGCAGTCACACATTCAAGTGCAGATAAACCAGGTGAAAATAGGCAACAAGACAGACCAAGCAACCCAGGGCCCCAGCGCCAAGAAATAAAGCCCAAAAGCACTGATTGAAAACACTTGTGGAGGTCGAGGTGCCGGGAGAGTCTCCCAGCCTCACAGGAGAGTTTGTTGG
>CM052541.1:155524301-155620022 GCA_028533065.1 Trachops cirrhosus | reverse complement strand
ATCATCAACAAGCCCTTATTATACGAAATGTTAAAGGGACTTAGCTAAGAAAAAGAAGATAAAAAAATATGAACAGTAAAAGGACAGAAAATTCAGTTATTAACAACCACACCTAAAACAAAAACAAAAGCAAACAAAGCAAACAAGTAGAACAGGAACAGAACCACAGAAATGGAGAACACATGGAGGGTTAGCAATAGGGGAGTGGGAGTAGGAGAGAGGGGGGGAAAGGTACAGAGAATAAGTAGCATAGATGGTAGGGAGAAAATAGACAGGGGGAGGGCAAAAATAGTATGGGAAAGGTAGAAGCTAAAGAACTTATGACACATGGACATGAACTACTGGGGGGAATGTGGGTGGGAGGGAGTGTGCAGGGGGGAGGGGAGTGAAGTGGGGGAAATGGGACAACTGTAATAGTATAATCAATAAAATATATTAAAATAATAATTATTGAAAAAAATACTAATATTTCTATATGCCAATGTATCAGTTAATGTTTGCTGTGGAAGAGTCATCATAAAACTTAGTGATTAAGAAACAAGAATTTGTTCAGTAACAATTCTTAACAGCAACAATTTGGTCTGGATCAGCTGAGCAGTTCTTGGGGTTTGGCTCAGCTCCCTCATATATTAATGGTCAGCTTCTGGGCAGCTGAGGATTGACTGGCTTGGGATGGCCATAGCTGGGATGACTAGCCTCTGTTCAAGTTGCTTACTCATTCTCCAACAGGACATCCTAGACTTGTTTACATGGAAGCTAGGATGAATTACTAGACTTAAAACCAAAAGAATGTCACTTTTACCACATTCCATTAGATGAAGAAAATAACAAGGCCATGTAGATTCTAGGGGTGGTGAAATAGACTCCTCCTCTTAAAGAAAGGAGATAACAACTCATGTTACAAAGGATACGACTAAAAAATGAGGTGGGGAGCTAGGATGATACCTGTAATCACTCTATTACAATCAGCAGCAAAGATACAAAATTGTATGAGGTCTGTCTGGAAAAATTCCAGCCATTGTTAATATTATGAGAATGGTTTGCACAACATTGATGTAATCTGGCAGCCAAGGAGAGTGGAGTGGAATGCGCATGTGTTAGTAATGAAGACCTCACTGTATTAGTCAGTGGGTGTGGTAGATGCTGTTGAGTGAACATGTGTACTGTGTGGTCATCACATGCTAAATGACTGAGTAAATAAGGCAATGGATCTGCATCAAATTTTGCATTAAGCTTGAACATTCCTCCACAGAAACTACTCATATGATTCAGAAGGCCATAGCTATGGACAACTGGTGATTGGCAGCTTCATCACAACAACACACCTGCTCATGTATCATGTCTCTTGCAGAGGTTTTTGGCAAAACATCAAATCACCCAGGTGATTCAGCACCCCCATAGCCCAGATTGGGTGCCCTGCCAAACTTCTGACTTTTCCCCAAAACAAAATCATCTTTGAAAGGGAAGAGATTTCAGACCATGGATGAGATTCAGGAAAATACAACGGGGCAGCTGATGGTGATTCAGAGAACTGTGTGAGGTCCCAAAGCGCCTACTTTGAAGGGGACTGAGGCATCATTATCCTGTGTACAATGTCTCTTGTGTCTTGTATCTTCTTCAATAAATGTTTCTAGTTTATATGGCTGAGTACCTTCTGTACAGACCTCATACAAAAAATTAAATATAACACAAAACCATCAAAACATAAAATACCAACCATCTGGACAAGATAGAGTAAGAGAGAAAAGATTTTCCTCCCAGCTGAGCAATGGAAAATACATGAAACAATGTTTGAGACAATGAGCATGAGGGAGTAAAGGACAATGATCCCTGAGGGACAAGAATCAAATAAGATGATCCCTATGATTGTCCTCAGTTTACTGTCTTAAGAAAATACCTAGGTAATAAATAGCACAGAAATAAGCCTGGAATTGTATAGCAAGCTCCATGAGTTGGGGAAATAGAGTTGGGAGTTCAAGGACACTAGAAGCTAGAGTTTGCCAGACAGAGTGCTATAAAGAAGAGAACTACAAAGAGAAAGAAACCTGAAGACCTTCAGAATATATTATTGAGTATGTAACAGAACATTGAAAGGCATATGTGCGTGAGGAAATGCTAAGGCATCATTTGTGTCTGATATCAGCAGCTGTATCTGCCATAGACCTTCATGGTATGGCATCCAGTCACCTTTCCTTTCAAGGTCATAGGGCAAGAGATGTAGGACAAGCATTTATTTCTTTGTGGCCTAAATGATGTAAGACACAAGAGCAGATGTGCAGGGTTACAGGTCACCAGTGCCAGACCCCAAGTGACAGATGGCCTACATGTTGTATATTCAATGAATTTCTGTGCCTGTGACATGCAGGGCTCCCTGAAACACAGGACCCAGAGCAGGAACCAGGGACCATCCTTGCCCAGGTCTAAGGTGGTCCTGTTTCTGGTTAGAATTAGTTGGTGCATTTGGCCATGAACTAAGTAAGATGTTTTTTTGATTGATTCTACTACTACTTTTATCCTTTGCTTCTAAATATTTCCTTTATTTGCGAGGAAATTTTCCCCCCAAAACTTTATTTCTTTGTTATATTCCCATCAGATTGTATCTAAGCAGGTTTAAACTCCAGTAAAAGGAAAAAAGAGGGGGAATAGAAATAATTTGATCCCAAATAAATGTGGACCGGGTTTAAACCCATCGACTCCTTATTTTTATTACCTGGACCCCATTTAGTACACCATATAATGTATAGAAAGCTATAAAGGTCTAACCAGAGGTTCTTTGGCAGGTGATGTTGATTCTTAAGTGTCAGATTCAGGATTCTAGAAGAAAACAAATGCTATATATGCCCAATTCACTGCTAATTAGATGTGTTTGCAAATTGGAATTCCCTATATCATGGGAATAATTCTCTGTAGACTTGAGTACAGAGAAGTACCCTGAGGAAGGGAATGGCACTCAGAGAGGCATGTCACTAATTATCACTTCTTCGGGCCAGATAGTCAGAGGGAGGCATTTGGGGCTTAGCTGTATCCTGTATCTGTCAGCCAGCTGCTACCACCTTGCTTCAGCTCCCACCAAGGGAAGAGACAGGCCTTTTTAAAGAATCTTGTAGCAGTTCTGTGTACTTGGCTGCAGCCTGCTCTGAGGAGTCTCCTGGGTAGACCAGAGACACCTGCAGAACCGCTCACAAAATCCAAATGACTTGGAGTAGGGTGGATGGAGAAATAGAGAGGAAGCAAAAGGAGAAATGAGAAAATTTATTTATCCCTAGAGGATAGCAAGATGTTTTATGGGCAACTTATTTCAAAGTAAAAGAGGAGATGAATCAGCTTTATGAACTGTATAGCTGTGCATAGAATATAGTAAATGTCTTTTAAAAAAACAATTTACAAGCATCCAAAAGATTATGGAAAATTGAGGAAAAGTCAAAAAGAAAAAAAATAGTCTGGCTGATCTAATTTCCTTCTATAACAGAGTAAGCAGGCTGCTGAAACAATAGTTATAATTAGTCTGATTATCCAAAGGGGACTGACCACAGTAAAGATGCAGAGCAGGTTGTCTTCGTCAAATCTTTAGTCCTGGACACTTGGCAAATGTCTTTAAAATGGAGAAGATAAGAAAAGGACAGGGTTTAGCTTATCTTGGGTATACAACAGGATTCTTGGGTGTGATGCTTCTGTCATCAAGAAAAGTAGTGGTCCTAGTTTGCTCACTTGTTTGTTTTGTTGATATAAAGAATGCACTGACAGTGACCAGAGGGGAGGGTGAGGGGGATAAGGGAGAAAGAAGGGGAAGGGTCAAGGAACATGTATAGAAAGGACCCATGGACAAGAACAACACAGGGGAGGATTGAATGTGGGAGGTGGGATGGGCAGGGCAGGGGAGAACAATGGGGGGAAAATGCGGACAACTGTAATTGAACAACAGTAGAAAAAGAAAACAAAGAAAAACATAGTGGTATGCACTGTGTCAAACTGAACTCTTCAAGAATGCTACATCTGTTTCTCTTTCACGTCCTAATTAATTACTTAGAAAAGGGTCAACTATCAGATTCTTGCATATGAATGGGAACATTTTTGTTCATCAATTCTGTAACTCCTACTCTTGGAAATGTGCCTTCTTTCCTCCTCATACCCTTTACTCCCCCAAACATCACCTATTTATTTGGTCAAACTTTCAGTGAAGTATTATGTTTAAAAAAATTCCTTGACTGAAGTGGGGCAAGAAGAATTCTAAATAAACAGAAGAAAGGGGAGTAAAATATTAAAGCTAAATTCAGAATATATTATTCTCTCTCTTTTCCCTCACTGCTTATAAGTCTGGCCCTTCATTATTTTTTGTTTGAATCTCTGTAAAAGCCTCATTTTCCTGGAAGAACCTGTTTACATTCATCCATATTTACTTTCAGAGATGTTTCATAAACATCAATTTGACTGCTACTCTGTGGTCCAAAAACCAAAACTTGCTTAGGCCCTTCACTAAAATCGTCCTTCTATGGACTTCCAAAATTACCTCCCACCACCACTAATCATGAATACCTTTGATTTCATAGCTACGTCAAACTTCTTTTGGTTTCCCTGACTTTGCTCCAATGTTAGGCTGTCTCTTTCTATGTGATCCCACACAGAGGGAATTACAGACTGCAGATGAGGAAAGTATTTGTTTCAGAAATCACCTCACCACAAAACTATTTTAATTGGTAAGATATAATGCAATCTAAATTTGTATTTAAATGTTAGAAAAATAATTTCCCATTCATTACTTTAAAATCATCTAACTTTTTAAATAATTGGAGATTTGTAGAACATAGTAAAATATTTAAACTTCAGAATGTCACTTTTCTTTCCAGTGTTTTTGTTACTTTATACATGTTGTACTGAAAGCATATCACAAAAATACGGTCATCCAAGGGGTAAAATTTCTTTCATTTTTATCCTGCATTCCCATCCTAGTTTAAATGAATCTACTTATTAAATTCTACGTGATCAAAACAATCTAAACCAATTCTGTGGTTATAGGTATATACTGCAAAAATATTCCGTGGATCTTCTTTTTTTTAGAAGTCTACATAGGCATCTAAATACCCAAGGAAAAAAAAATTACTTGGAAGGGCCTTTTGAAATACTATAAGGGATTGATCACCTCTAGCATAGGACATTTTGCCCTTCTAAGCACTAAATCAGTCTCCAATAGGAAAGTAAACACACAGCCACAAAAGTAAACATCTGGTTTCCATGGAAAGAAAACAAAATTATTTTTAAGGGTCAATTATAGAAGAATAATTTTTCTATTGTGCATCTAGATTTTTTATACAAAATTTATAAGTAAATTTGCACTTTTAAGCAATATATTAATTTCAATATAATTTTAAAAATATAATGCACTCGACTTGGAACACTGGGCGAAATTTCCCTAGCTGTGGGCATAAATGGATTCACTGTATGAAGAGAAGAGAACTGCTTCTCTCTTTATCTGTTCTATGTATTCCTAAAGCCTTACGTATGCTCTGTTCTTTGAATCATGTGTGGACTAAATCTTTGGTTCACAGTCCTTTGTATTTAATAAACTAGTTAAATTTTTAAAGTAAGTTAGAGGACATAGAGTTGTCAATTTCTTTTGAAAATTAAGTGGTGTAAAATTAAAAGTATTATGCGTTATCATCATACAAATTAGAAAGAACTTTCCCACAATCACAGTACATCCCAAAACAGTACCGTCGGCAATCTTATAAGGCCTTTGTTTTTGTCATTTCTCACCACATATTAGTAAAAATATCATCAAAGACAGCCAATCGCATTTATGGACTAATGTTTAAGAGCCACTGGACTGGGCTGTGTGAGACAGAAAGTTATTCAATGCATTATATAATGACTTAAGCTTTCGCTGCTGAGATAGTTAATGATTATACAAAACTTTCATAGTGCTACTGAACAAAAAAGTTTTAACTGAAAGTCCAAGGAAGAACTGATTTTTTCTGATGAAATAGATCTTGAGTGGCTCTCTCTTCAGTGCAATTGTCAGACAAGGCTATTCTTAGGGAAGACGCGTCAAACCAGGGAAAATGTAGCTGGCAGCCACCATGGCCACAAGGCTGAGTATTCTGCTTAGTTTGAGAAGGTAGGAGCTCCATCACACAGCCACCCAGATAACCTAGAAAGGTGGGCTGTCTGCAGTTTTTATAGCTTGAGCTTGTTGGAGGAAAGCAAGATACTCAGTAGAAACTGACAGATTAAAAACTCTGTTCTGAAGACAGTAATTCACCAAGTGCCTAATGTGTTTAGAATACAATTAAAATGCATTTTTGAAATTATCATTGAAATTATACGTAATAAAGCCCAAGCCATTCTCAGAGTACCACACACTCTGAAACTTAGAAGAGAAGGTAAACTTCACTAGAAAGTGAATTCTCAGCACTGGTTTGGAATTACTACCACTTCCCTTGAGGACCTGAAAACTATTCAGGAGCCCCTTATCATTGCTTACATAGTTAAGTGTACAAAGCTCTCCTTTATTTGGGGTTTAGTCTTTCTCAATGAGCCTTTAAAGGCTTTATTCCTCTCTATTTAAAACACCTCCAAGAATTCTTATAAATTGATGCCTACAAATGGAAGACTGTCCATTACATTTAAGACTCTCTCATCCAAATTGGGTAAAACCTGGTAGGTAACACTCACTTTTTAAAATCCTAACTTTAATTCTCACTGTAAATGTTTGATGTCCATTAGGTGTAGAAGTGCTACAATTATCATCATAATAAAATCTAACTTTATTTTCATAAAATGATGTTAACTAATTTCAACTTAAATTCATGCCCACAAATTAAGAGGACTTTTAAAAAAAAGATTTTATGTATTTATTTTTAGAGATCGGGGAAGGGAAGGAGAAAGAGAGGGAGAGAAACATCAATGTGTGGTTGCCTCTCATGTGCCCCAAACAGGGGACCTGGCCTGCAACCCAGGTATGTGCCCTGACCAGGAATCAAACCAGCAACCCTTTGGTTTGCAGGCCCACGCTCAATCCGCTGAGCCACACCAGCCAGAGCAATAGGACTTTTAATGGTGTCTAATACTATACTTGACCAGTCCACTATCTTGGCCAGACCCATGTCTCATGCCTTCCCTTTTCTCTTCAAACCCGAAGTATTTCCTTACCTATCCTGCAGTGCAACTGTGACTGTGCATCCTACCTCACGAAGATTGAAGTAATCAGAAGGGAACTGCCACTGACCTCCACCACCTGCTCTGCCTGCCCACCAGCATTTGTCACCCTGTTTTCTGCCTTGCTGTTTACTACTCCAGATGCCAAGCTTCACTCCTACATGTGACTAGTTGAGCCTATCATCTTCTCTCCAGTTGAGGACATTGTTCCAGCAATTAGTCTTTTTCTATAATACATGACTAATATTTTCCTCTACTTTGGATTACTCATATCAGCAATATCACAATGGAACACTTTCTTCATTTGGCTGCTAGCATTCTACTGTGTTGGTTTTCCTGCTACTACTTGGTTTCTCTTTCTCAGTCTTTTTTGCTGCTCCCTCTTGTTCCCAAACTTTATAAAAGTGAACACACTCCAAGTCTCCAGTCCATCTTTATCTATACTCATATCTTTTGTTACAGCATTCAGTCTCACTATTTTAAGTTCTATCTACAGGCTAACAAATCACAAAATTTCAGCTCCCAGCTCAGAAATCCCTATACCTTTGCAACATCTCCATTTGGATGTCCAATAGACATATAAAAATTAACGTTTTAAGGTTACCAGATAAATACAAAATTAAATACAAATTTAACAGGTGGCTTGTAATTTTACTTGCTAAATCTGGCAACCTTCCAATATGTCCAAAGCTGAACTCTATCCCACAACTGTTTCCAATTCATGTGACGTCATGTCATCTTTCCAGGCACTTATGCTAAAGCCTTATAGCCATCCTTACTTTAGAGTCATCTGGATTTTCCTCTTTCTTTCACATTCCCCATTCCACAACCAATCCACATCCTGTTGGTTCTACCTTCAAAATATAGACAGAATCAGACTGCTCTTCACTACTCTGTGTCCTATGACCCCTTCCTCACTACCAAATCACCATTATCTCTCTCCAGCATCAGAGCAGTTGACCCCTAATCTGGCCTCCTCTAATAGATCCTGCCCTCTTACAATCTACTCTGCACACGGTGTCCAAATGATGCTCTTAAGACATGAGATCACACTTAGAGTAAAAGCCTTTCTTACAATGGACTATAATGCTCTCCTTGCTTTTTCCTTTCTGACTTCATTTTCTACAAATCTCCTCTTCTCTAGCCTTGTTTACTCTGCTTCTTGAACACAACAGGCAAGCTCATGCCTTAGATCCTTTGCACTAGTTGTTCCTTCTGCCTGGAGTGTTCTTCTAATATTTGAAAAACAAAATCCCTTGCCTCTTTTAAATCTTTTACTTTAGTACCTGTTCTTGTTGAGGGTAACGGGATCACTCTACTCAAAATGCTACTTGTTCCTCCTCCCTCGTCACTTCTAATCTCTTTATTCTCTTCTCTTGTTTGTGGTACTTATCCTTCAACATCCTTTTTACTCAGGCTGTTCACTGTCTGTTTTTCTCCACTACAATGTAAAACTCACATGTATAGGGATTTCTCTCCCTGTCAGATTCATTGTGTGTCCTTTGTGTTTAGAAGAGCACCTGGCACATCCATGGAATAAACCAATGAAAATTCATTGTCGGATTGGGGTGATGGAACTACACTTCTAAAACAATATTCAGAGAGTCTGCTAGAAATTGCTGTTTCCTCCACACCTTCTTGAAAGATACAGAATAAAGGAAATACTACATCGATTCAAACATCCTATTTTTTTCTGATACACAATCAGAAACAGAACAACTTGAAAGGAATAGGCATTTGATTCAGAAAGGAACAGGCCAGTGGAAAGAGCTTCCTTTTAGCAACTCCACATGAGACTGCTAGGTCTGCTCTCCTAGATATAAAAACAATAACAGGAGGTTAAATAGGGCAAAAGTAAAAAAATCAGCAAGAGAATTTTGAGTACTTAACTATATAAAATGCTTTGGAAAGGGGTAGGGGATAATGGTGGAAAGAAGGGGAAGGACTAGTCAAAGAACATGTATGAATAACTCACAGACATGGACCACAGTGTGGAGATTGACTATGGGAGCTGTGGGGGGTGGGGTGAGCAGAGGAGGGCAAAGAGGGAAAAATTGGGACAACTTTAATAGAATAACAATTTAAAGTGATTTAAAGAATAAATACAATAAAATACTTCCATCTAATTTTCTTTTACCATAATGTTTATTAACTATATAAACTAGCTTCATTGTAAGACAATTTTACCCACATATGGTTGCAATAAACATTTTCCTTATCCATAATAATATTTAATTGAAAAAATTCAACACAACATGAAATTTGAGATGAGTCTACATCTGTACAGCTCAGATAAAGTCTAAAAATCACCTAAGATATATCAACAATTAGAAGTTTCATAGATCACAGATTTGCTGATTCTTTTGTTTTTAGTCCAATAGAATATTTATTCAACAGATGACTACTGGCATTGTTCGAAGGCAGTAATGCATCTAGGCCATGTTTGCTTAGCCTAGCAAAATAATAAATTGTGCTGCGTTTATCCTTTTGTTTCCCAGGCCAACTGTTGGCTTTATTTAATACCCTCTTAACACACTAATAGCTCCTAATGGTCACATCAGCCATCAGTTAAACAAACCATTAAGTTGAGAAAAGAAATCTCAATAAAGACAATTTACTAATTTGTTGATTGTTAATGGACATTAGCCCATTTAGGACCTTAGCTTAGACATATAGTTTAACTCAGAATCTATTTAGCATTTCTCTATACATAGCAAAGAGGCTAATTCAGCATTCTCAATACTTCTATTTCCAGAAGACATGCTACCTAGATTTTTATATGCAAATTAGATGTTTTCAATCTACAGCATACACACAAAAAAAGAACCTGCCAAAAAATAAATTGATTTTCAAATTAAATAATTTTCACACCGTTTATGATCAAGGATAGATTTACATGGGTCTTCTTAATCTCTTTCTCAAGTATTAAAGCACTGTTACTGCTATTTTAATTTTAGAGCTAGCCATTCCTGTTTTAGATTCAAAGTATCCTTTATACAATCAAAACATCACATCATTATGCCAGAAAAATGAAAGTCAAACACATTTGTAAATAAAATTTTCCCATTCACTTCATGCTTGCCTTCACTGACAAGAGTTTAAATTACTGAAGAAATTTTTTTTCTGTTGCACTTTTAAACTCCTTTTTCAAAATTTTTAAATAGAAATGGAATTTGATTACTATTTTCAGAACAGTTATGCAAGATTTGATATTTGAGGTAAGAAAAGTTAATGCATAATTCCTTAGTCTTAAAAGGTAAGTTAAGATACTCCTGTTTCTTTTTGTAATTGAATTATTTTTGTCATAATTCTAGGACTTGTATAAGGCTTCCCAGAGACCCTTTAATTCAGTGTAAATTCAATTACTGCATACATTGATGGACACCAAAACACACACATAACTGCGGAAAAACATTTAATTGTGCTCATGTTTTACACAGATGCGATTCACATTATTCAGTAATAGGGTAACTAGTGCACAATTAGATTTGGCATGTAGTATGAAAGCCAAACCATGAATGAACTCAAGATTTCACTTTTTTTCCTGTCTTTAAAAGTAAGTTTATTGAGTGATAGCTGAGGGGAATCTGAGGACTTCTGGGATTTTGAGGGTGTTATCACCACACCCTATCATAATTTATTATTCTAAAAAATTCATGGTAAAGAGGCTGCAGGTATTAAAACAACCAAATACTTAGGGATCAAGTTTCCTAGCTTTAAAATTTGAAAAGCTGTCTAAGGAGATGCAATGTTCTCACAACAAATTAACAGGAACTCCAAAATGATTCTCCCTCATGCCATGAACTCCTTTAATTACCTTAAAATTTAGAAACAAAATGTCCTGGTCATACAATCAGCTAAGTATCATGATTGGAACATATGATAGCTCAGGTGTACACATTTTTAAAACCATTATGTAACATAGTGAAAAACTTAAATGAATTTCATATATAAATCTCCAAATTTATTATATAAACTAAATGAAATGTCCATAAAATAATTTTCTTCTTTTTAATCTCTAAAAAAATTACTAAAAGTAGATAGCACTGGGTAGTAGCCCTATGTTTAGGTATTAAACTTTCAAAGCTCTTCTTGATACTCCTTAGGAGGTTAATTATTTGTCTATTTTAATCTATACACTATATCCTAATTATATCTTACTGTTATTCCATGTGTTATATTGTACTTTTAACATATATTGAACCATTATATAATATACATATGTAGTTTTTAACATAAATATATAAAATCTCAACATATGATTTATTAAAAAAGCATCAACATTTTCTAATCTTGAAATGCCATAAATGGCTTTTTCAACAACCTCAAACTAATCATTGTATTTACTCAAGAATTCAGTTTATAAGTATTGAGTAAAATTGCAGACTTTGTGAGTTTGCTGTGAGAATTAAATATGACTCATAATACAGTGCAGCACTGAGACTCCCTAAACTTTAGAGAACTACCAGATGTCAAGCTAGGACCTAGATGGTGGACAGTTCGGAGCAGGAGAGCATAATTATGCCATGTTTTTGGAGGACAATGAACAATTTTTCACTAGTTAATAAAACAAAGATCTTTTTATTTACACCTGTCTGATGCTGCCTCCCATTCTTCCTGGGAATCATAGTCATGTTTAACTTGTTATTCTCATCACAAGGAAACCAGCTGGAAACACAGAGCCCATTTTTCATTCCACCATTGGTATTGAAATGATAAGTTGGCAACTGTAATCGATTCTCCCTCAGAGTTCACTACAAAGTCACCATGTTGACGTATCAAGTCAGAGTAATTCGGTTGATTGATTTTAAACTATGATTGGATTCGATGGCCTTAAATTGCCTCTCTTTCCACAAAGCAAATATTTTTAGCTAAGAGATATTCTATATGGCCATATATGAACTTAATCCAATTAATTAAAATGCTGAGTTTTGTTTGTACTATGAAATCCATACCAACCATTATTGTGAACTGTGAAGACAATCACTAGGGGAAAACAATGGCGATAACTTGAAAAATTTTACAGACCAGCACTGGTTACCTGCCCAGCTCTGAAGTCTTATCAGCTGATTTTGTATTTACCAAAATTCAAATCATAGCCCCTTGGTCGTATGCTGTGAGAGACAATCATAATTCAACCCTTTTTTTAAAAGGAGGAATTGAAAAATATTTCAAAAACATTAACGCCTTCTCAGCTCTGTCACCTTGTTTCTAATTGTGTATTTTGTCGCTCCCAGTCACGGTGAGATGGACTGTAGCTTAGCTCGTCCTTCCACAGTTGTCCCCAGCGCATGCGCACTCCTCTTTCCTTGGAGTCTGGTGACCAAGTTTTCTGTCTTCCCCAGTGGGGTTTTACCCTATGGTCATCATCATTATTTGCTTACTCTCTCTAAAGGATGGCTCGTTTCATTTTATTTTTTCACTCAAGGAATGTAATTGAGCACTTTATTACACGACGGCATTACTCAAGGTCACAGGAAATCAGTAATACGTCACAGATTGGAGATAAGAAAAGCTGAGATTATAGTTTTTAATACTTTCTTGTACAGAGGAAAACTGGATCCAACCCTTTAGAGTTCTCTTGTTATGCATTAAGTTCCGTCACTGATGATTTGATTACTTATAAGGAGTTTTCAGGGAACATTTCACCCAGAATATCTCCTATTTTGGTTAAAGAACTCCACTAAACTTGCTAAAATCTTAAAAAGTGATTCTACTAGAAATTGTGTAATGATTGATGGAAAGAAAATGGCATTATAATATTAGTTCTTCCTTTTGCATGTATAAGAAATAGCTAGGAATTACTAAAGTATAATCAGCCTTTTCATTTTTAGACTGGATTGTAAAGCTGGTTTTGCCTACAACTGTAAAATTAAGATAATTTCACATTGTACAAAACATCCATAAATAGGCATTACACTCTAACATAGCCAAACCCAGTAAGGTAGAAAATGAATTATTTTACTCAGCTTCAGGGGTATAGGAGAGGTCACAAAATGGAACCTGAGAACCATGAAAATTTCCCTCTTTTCAAGTAATTTTTTGAATTTGTATTATATTTTTAATTGGACGTTTTACATAACATTCTATAATATATCTTGGCTTACAAATTAGAAGAGCTGGTCTAGCGGTAAAAGACCAGATTTTCAATATGGGAACACTGAGTGGCCCCTGAGGGATGGTATTCCTGTCAGTAGCATATACACTTTCCAGGTGACCTCATCCACTCCACTCCCCATCGCCATGTGCGCTGCTTGTTATATTCATGTTTATTACTTATGTAATCCCACAGGCATTTGAGTTTGTGGACCATGACCCACATTAGAAAGTGTATATAGACAGAAGCCATTGAGTATTGAAATTCCAAGTAATTCATTAACTGATGTGAGGAACGGGAGACTCTCCCAAGTAGTATTCAATCTGAAAGTCATTCTGTCCCTATCTAAATCCAAAAAATGGTTTTTATATATCCCAGCATATCTGAGCTGAGACATTTAATAGTATTTATTTTTGTGAAGGAAGCATTTATTGCCAAAGTGAGAAAGCTATAGGAAAGCATGCCATAAAGTCACTGGACTTTATTAAATGGTTTTTGAATAATAGTAGAATTTGCTCATTCTAAGACTGAATTCTCTGAGAATCTGTTGTGTGCTCAGATACAAGTAATCAGGCTAAAGTGGTTTGTTATGATTTCATATGCAACCAGCAAAGGATAACATGTAACCAATAAGGGATGTAGAAGGGTAGCTCCAAGGTGGCTTGTATCAACTTTATGAGAGTGTTGAATACAGGCGTAGCACAATGCCTTTCACGTAGTAGCCTGTCAATAAATTTTTTTGAATAAATGGATAAATGGATAGAAAAGTTAACTGATCAAAAATAACCCCCCAAATTGTGACTATTTGTTAGCAATTTCTTTCAAGGGTTAACATTTATCCCCAAGTCCTCGCTAACTTTCGAACACCCTGAGAATCACATTGAAGTCTTAGCTGAACATTATTTCTATTTTGTTGAACAGAAGTTTATGCTTCACTTATTCATTAACTTCTCTATAGTTTTATTTCATAGAAATAGTTTAGTTCTCTGTTAATGCCTTATTATCTTTAGAAGGCTATTTGAAAAGGTGCATTTAACAGGGAAACCTACCTTTGATGCTGACAGACATTCTGGACTATGTGTGGGAGACAGTACATCTTATTATGTGGTACCTAATCTGGATCTATTTCCACTTAGGTGTATTAAGCACTTTAAGTGCACTATAGAAAACCACTTTGTGATATTAACTATAAGTAGAAGAGGCAAATACAATTAAATAGACTTTAATACAGATTTTACAATGCCAGACGTAAAAGAACCCGATGTTAGATTTTTGTCTTTCCCAATACTTCCCAGCTGGAGGTATTGGCCTCTCCCACCATGGACCCACCCCCATGCAGGTTCTCAGCTGGCATGAGAAGGAAAGGTGAATGGTATCTGCGTGTGGGCATCAAATCTCCCATTGTACCCCTGCCCCCACAGTCTCTTTACTTATTTCACTTGACACTTCACTTTCCTGCTGTGTTGAAAGTATTCTCTCAAGTAAGCATATAGGGTACTCAAGTGAGGCCTTGGAATTTCCTCTCTCATTTCCAAACCATTGTCACCTGGAGTCAAATTGATTGTCCAAACAACATTGGTGCATCCAGCCTAATGCTAAGTACTGTTTGTAGCTAAGACCCCTACTGCTCTGACCCAGGGGTGGACATAGAACTCCCTTTGATACTGGTGTCTCCTTGAATAAGCCCGAGTTCACAGAGTCCCTCAGGACAGTCCACTGTCTTCCACAGCTGCAGTCAGCAAGAGACATGGGGCCATGTTCTTTCACAGGCTCCCACCCTGCCTGAGCCTCGCTGATTTACCACACCTCACAACCTTATCTCAGGCCTTCTCCTCAAGCAAGAACGGTGTGGCCACACTTTGAAGTATTCCTGCTGTTCCAGCATTGAGAGATAAATTTATAAAAAGGAGAAAAACAAACATCATCAGTATCAAACACAAAACAAAATGAAGCAAAACAAAAAGACGTGTGGGAAATAGTGAAAAGGACTGAAGCCACTGCCTGCTGGGTTTTGAGTCAAAAACAGAATAGGCCTTGTGTCTGTCTTCCTTGAGGCAGCAGAAACCAGGCTCTGGAGTAGAATTCTTTGCCCATGGAAGGAGCAGAAGACACAGCTGCTGCCACTGCAGAGGCTGTGGCTGATATGAAACTGCAATCTAGGGAGGCAGGGGACACAGACAAAGCTAGATCAGGAAGCAACTCAAGCCACCTGCTGGCTTAGTCACTAGTTTAAAGATGTATCCAACATCATCAGGGTGCCAGGGGCTTGAAATGTCATACCAGACCTGGTTCTAAATGACAAGCTCACTTTTTCCCTCTGTCTGAATCCCCTCCCCACCATCTTCACATACCTGAGCTCTTCCCATCTTGCGAGGGTCTGCTCGAATACTATTGCCTCCATAAATCACTTTCAGAATTTTTACTGAACAAAAGTAGAATGTCTTCTCAATAGTTTCTGATATATGTATCTTGTGAAAGCACATTCTAAGTATATGCCACCCTGATAACTCTGGCCTGCGTGTATGAAGACCTCAGGTTGAATCCTGGTTCAGTCACTCAGAGCTGGGTAATATTAAATAACAAACTAAGCTCTCATTCTGCATATGTATAAAAATTGGACTGTTCTGAGGGTCAGCAGTAATGTGAGTAAAGCCATTAGTACTGTACCTGGCACAGAGTAAGTCTTCAATGAGTTTGAAACTATAGGTCTGCTGGGCAGTAATACTGAAAAGAAACCTACCTTGAAAGAACACAATATTCTATTAGTAAAATCAAGTAAAAATCATCCAGTCTGTATCAGAAATTAGTCGGGAATATATGTGATTTTTCAAAAAGATATCAATTCAAACCCATTAAAAATGTTATTTTAAAAAAGTGGTGGAGAGGATGTGAAGAAATTGGAATCCTCGTACACTGCTGATAGAAATGTAAAATGGCACATCCATTATGGAAAACAGCATGGGGTTGCCCCAGAAATGTTTCAGAACTGCCCTCTGAGCCAGCAATCCCACTTCTGGGTGTACGGCCAAAAGAACTGAAAGCAGGGACTCAGACAGACATTCGTATGCCCATGTTCATAACAGCAGTATTCATAGCAGTCAAAGGGTGGAAGCAACCAAAGTGCCCATCAATCAATAAATGAATAAACAAAATGTCGGATATACATACAATGGAATACTATTCAACCCTTAAAAAGAGAGAAAATTCTGACCAATAGATGAACAACAACATGGATGAACCTTGACAACATTATGCTAAATGAAACAAACTAGTTACCAAAGGACAGATGATTCTATATTATTCCACCTGCATGAGTTACCGAGAGTAGTCACAATCGCAGAGACAGAAAATAGAATGTCGGTGTTTCGGGTTCAGGGGAGGGAAGAATGGATATGAAGGTGCAGTTTGGAAAGATAAAAAATGCTCTGGATATGATGGTGGTAAGGGTTGCACAGCATTGTGAATGTACTGAAAGTCACCGAATTGTACATTTAAAGTAACTTAAGTGGTAAATTTTATGTTTTGTATGCTTCAGCACAATAAACAAAAAAGATGGTAAAAACACAGTGAACTCAGAGGTGTTTAACAGAATCACACAATTCTGTTCCATTCTTTTCCCTCCCAGCAATTATATTTCTTATTGCTGCTTAGCTCTTATTTCAATGAGCTTATATGACTTCCTTATTCAAATAGGAAATTGCATCGTAGACAGAATGCAGACTATTAATCAGAGACACACCAAGGGTATTTTCTAAGTACCCCGACTTTCTGGATTAGTTTCTAATATCAATCCCAGACTGCCTGGTGATGTGTTACTTTCAGGGAAGAGTGAAAATGGAAGTTTACATTAATACCTTATCTCTAGTAAAAATCAACCATGGCTTAAAGGAGCACTATTCTGAACATTTTCTACAAACCACACATAGGCACACACACACACGAAGGGTTAGCTGCAAACGACAATTTAAATGGTTCTTTTAATATAAAATTCAGCAGAATAATTGTTCCAAGGGCAAAAACCTATGCAGAGTAATAGAAAGTGTTTTTAAAAAACCCTCTCCTCAGTGGGTTACTAGGCACAGCGAGCACTTTCCATGGTGCCAGTGGGGAGCACCGTTCCATTTAAGGCTTCTCTGCTGGGAGATGTTTTTTCTGGTGTTTGTCCTGTATATATTTAGCCCATCTGAGAGCTGGTCCCTTACATGCTTTTTCTTTTTTGAAGTAAGTCTAATAGTCTTTTTCCCCTGGGCAGAGACAGGAGATTTATGTTTTCCCATGGCATGCACGCTCCAAGGGCCACTCAATAATCAAGTAGTTAAAATATATAGGACTCTTCATTGCTCTTTCTCATTTTTCTTGCCAAGTCTGCTACTTCAGAGACTCATCTTCCTGGATTCTGATTATTTTCTTTTATTACCCACATTCCCTTTCACTAGCTCCACTAATTTGTTTCATCCTCAGATTTTTCTTTCACATTCCTCCATGACACCCTCTCAGGTTTGGAGGGCCATGTTAGCCAAGGCCTGTGTGGAGACCATGGGCAAACAGTTCATCAGGCAGGAGGAGATGGTGTCTGGACCCGCACTGGTCATCAGAATGGATACAGGGGCTGAAACTGTGGTTTTGGGTGCTGAACATTGGCAATGACAAAGAATTTCTTTTATATGTCGTGTTCACCAACCTTCATCTGGCAGTTAGGAACTGGTGTGTCTTTATTTTATTTTGGTACCCTCTCACATCACAAATCTTATTTATAGCACATTATTGGAAGCTCTCAAGACCATTCCTGTGTCCAGATTTTATCAGTATTACACAATAGGGGCAAAAGACAGTGGTGAAAGCAGAAAGCAAAAGACAAGCATTAGATGATTGATGAAGAAGAAGAAAGGGAAGAAGATGAGAAATATATGTGGTACCCATTCTGGGACGATGACAGGAAGGACTGGAAGTAGAATCCTAGGCTCTTGCTACTAAGCCATCTTCTGTCCTCACAACAGTCGAGGGACATTCACAAAGACGGGAAGGTAAGCCACCTTGACTCCAAGCTAATTCTTCATTCTTCTCTCCAGTGACTTGGCAAACAGAAATATTGTAATTGTTTGCCACTAAAAATAATTAAATTACTGAGATGTGTGAATTATAGTCTTTACAAATTAAAGCTGATTTGAGTAATCACTGTGTTCTTTTGGAAACAAAAGGGGTAGAACTAGTCTGCAAGGAATTGTGCTTATATGGCTAATTGTGGTGGAACCACACATACTCGAGACTGATAAGAGTGAATGTTTAAACAGCTTTCTTCATGGCCTATGTGCTTAAAGCATATTTCTAAAAGTACCTAGCCCCACCCCTCACCACACATTCAAAGGTCTACAGCTTATACTTCTTTTTTTAAAAAGATTGTATTTCTTTATGAGAGAGGGGAAGGGAGGGAGAGAAGAAGAGAAACATCAATGTATGGTTGCCTCTCATGTGCCCCATACTGGGGACCTGGCCTGCAACCCAGGCATGTGTCCTAGACTGGGAATCAAACTGGTGACCCTTTGGTTCACAGGCCAGTTCTCAATCCACTGAGCTTCACCAGCCAAGGCTACAGCTTTATACTTCTAATTTTCTGAAATACAAATCTTAGTAAATAAATGGGAATCTGTGGCACATCAGTGAATATCATCCTCTATACCACAGTGGAAAAAAGAGGTTGGGACAAGCTGCTTTTTGCCTTCCACCTCTTCCCTTTGCCCACATTTCTTGTGTGTTACTTGTGTAATATGCCACAATTATAAAGCACCACTATGGACCTTGATTCTTATACCTCCGAGGTGGAAAGTTGTTACCCTATTTTACAGAGAGAGAAAGAAATCCTCTTACACAGTATTCTACGTGTAACCTACCTTTCACCTGGAAGACTGCTTCCAAAACACAGTGTTTCTTACACTCATAAATGTCTTTTCCTTCCCTAATTCTTTCCATTTTTAAATTCAAACCAAACACCTTTGCCTGGTTTTTAATCTCCCCTTTCCCACTCTGCCCCTCAATCTATGGCTACATGCTACTTATCCAACCTTAAAGTTACTGGCTTTTAGTTAGCAAGGAAGCATGTTCCTGGAGGAGAAAGATCTTAATGTAAAATTAAGCACATATGAGCATTTAAGTGTGCCAGGCCTACCTCCACAAAGCAGGTACTCTAATTATAATATCCCCATGTTGTTGATGAGACCACACATCTATTGAGAGAGAAAAATGTAGTTTGAACTGAATTCTCTTTCACTTTCACTATAGGATCTTCCTACAAGCCTCCCACATGTCTTGATGTATTCTACAAAAGCGATCATCTAATATTCCTTTGAGTTTACCAATTCATCACTAGCACACTGCCTGAAAAGAGCAGCCTATACTGAATGTTTATTGTTATGACTGAGAAGATGGGTTTAAATATGTCCTATGACAGTCAAAAGTCAGCAACACTTGTCCAGGAAATGTATTTTCAATTCTATTTTTTAAAGAAATAAAATCAGTGAGGGGGCCTCACCTTTCTAAGACTAAATTCAGCTTTCAATTGTGTTTATAAAATGGAGAGTGTTTTCCATGCTGCTGTAGGAAAAAAAATCCTGCAGAGAAAAAGAGATGAGAATTTATTACACTGCTATTACTTTGCAGCTTTTTATTATTACATTTCCTCTTAATTCTATTGAAAAATCCATACTCTGTTTGAAAACAGATTTTTTATTAGATTTTCAACTTCTGTGAATGCTCTCCACCACATTTAAACTATCACAGCATTATATTTCACTCCTGGTTGAGGACAAAGGAGGAGAATATATTCTTTTGTAATCTTAAGCATCTATTTCATAAAAATTGGCAAATGTTATTTCTACATGGTGTTCCTACTTTTTTTTAAAAAAATCTAGTTTTCCTAGTACTAAACAAAGTGTTACATAAATAAAAGTGTAAGTTACTTGAACATGGGTTTTAACAACCCAGATCCCCCTGAACTTTCTGAACTGAACACCAATATTTTTTAATATAGCTCCATACTGAAGTTTATTAGTACCAGAAAGACAGCCAAGGACAATAAAGATGATCAAATAAGTAGAGAATAAAGCAGAGTGCAGATCCTTTGATATAGTTTAGAGGGTTAAGTAGAAATATAAGAAACAGAAAAATTTAATTATGAACTAAAGAGGCAGAAAATTAAATTAGAACAATATGGATATGGGAAAAAGAATGAAAAAGGAAACATTACTGTAGCCTCCCCCCTCCCCCAGCACCATGGTTTTGCTTTCCGTGGTTACAGTTACCTGTGGTCAGCCACGGTCTGAAACATTAAATGGAAAATTCCACCTCACTTCATTTCATCGTGTAGCATTTTATCACCTCACATCTCACAAGAATAAGAAAACTGTGTACAGCACAAGATATTTTGGAAGAGACAGACTATACTCACATAACTTTTGTTATAGTATATTGTTATAATTGTTATAGTCGTTGTTAATCTGTTACCATGCCTTAATTATGAATAAAGCTTTATTATAAATATGTGTGCATAGGAAAAAACATAGTGTATTCAGGGTTCAGTACTATCTACTGTTTCTCATGGTTTCAGGCATTTCCTGGGCTCTTGGAATGAATCCCCCACAGATAAGGAGGCATTCTGGATAAAGGCACAATATCAGTTAATATATATCTAGAAAGTTAATCTTGACATTAGTATTATAATAAGTAAAAAAGGAGAAAATTTTAGTTCAATTTAACCAAAACTTAAACAGTATCAAATGTGGGAAAGTTATGTAAGACCCAAATTTAAATTCAAATATATCCCTGTCCTTACTAAGACCTCTATCTAATATAACAATAGAAGAAATACATAAGTTTTTAAAGTTTAAAGAGGAGCATAATCATCGTTCCTAGGTATAGAACGAATAAATGTGATATGGAGAGACTAGGTCCCTATTAAAGTTCATTATAAGATTAGAAAGTTAGATCATAGAATTTCCGCGGAAAAAGGAAAAGAATTGATCGTGCCAACTTTTTTATTCTATCACTGTAGAAACTGAAGACCAGAGATGTTAGAAGCCAAACTCTCTTGAAGAACATACAGTATTTGGTGGCCAAGATCCCAAGGCTCAAAGCTCCAGGTACTGTATGTTGTTGCTAAACCCAATGTTAAAATAATACTTAATTAATAAACATGCTCAGCTACTTTCTGGTGAACATGCATGCTGTCATCACATATTGTTAGCTCTTCAGTGAAGTTCAGGATTCCATCCTCAGCACCATAGAAAATATTTATGAATTACATTGACTTTTTTAACTATGTGATAAATTTAGACATAGTGACAAATCAGTCAGGAATTTGCCAAGAGCAAGGCCCTCTCACTCATTCAAAACTGTTGCGCTAAGTCGGTAGCTGGAGTCCAAATTACTGTGAAGCAAAGAAATACTGGATATGGACAAACAAGCCTGAAGGAAATAAAGATTTTGATGGTACAAAGCTGAACACATTTTAATAAAAGGAAAAATAAACTAGGACAAAATGATTCATCCATGAAAGTAAATGAAATAAAAAGTGACTTTCTATTATTGAATTATGTTTGCCTAGCGATTACCTCATTCCCTTCCTTGGAGATGATTCTCCTGAGACGGTGTTGAGATAAAGCCTTGACATCCAGGGACCAATTCCTGTCCTAAACGTCCCCTTGCCTTGAAACCACATCAGAAGCTCTTGTTACCACACCTGGGGGATTCACATAAGAGCCAAAGCCACAGCCAGGAAAATCATGGCACAGGCACATTTGTCTCTGCCATTCCCCACTTTCTCCCTCCTCTGCTCTGCTTCCATCCACCTCCCTTACTCTCAGGACCCAAGGCCGTCCCCAAGTCCACTGGGTCTCTCTGAAGGGTCAGTGCACTTTAATGTAAGGTTGTTCAGTTTGGTGGAGGATGAGTATTTAAGTAGACTCCAAGAAAAAAATCCTCCCAAACTTAATCCCTTATACATGCTAATTCTAAGATGGAAGAGAAATTTCTGACTATTGCATACCTCAGAGGAGTGACCATCAAACTTTTATGCTCATATATCACCTAAAAGAATTTTGAAAGTCTAAATGACTCTCATGTATTTTTAAACTGAGAGTAAAACATTTGCTCAAGTCAAAATACTTGTGAAGGATGTAATTTCTAGCATATGGCAAATATTGAAATTTTAAAATGTGGTATGACACTTTCAAACATTTATAATAGTAATTTGATACTCACTGTTATTCATTTAAAAATACATGAAAAAGACCTTCTGACCATTATCAGAAATTTAACATTTTATTCTCTCCTTAAACTTGCATTATCTTTCTACTTCTCCAACAGAATTTTTTCCTAAAGTAATATGTTATTTTTCTTGAATGTTTATTGTTATTCTAGTTATCATGCTTTCCTGAAAATATATGTGTATATATTATATACATATATTATGTATAATTATATATACTATATATAGTATATCATATATCACATATATATGAGCATATAAATATATATTTTGTGATTTTATTTTCAGAGGCTCAAAAGCTCTACATGTTAACAGAAAAAATTATTTTATTTTTTAAAGATTTTATTTATTTATTTTTAGAGAGAGGGGAAGGGATGGAGAAAGAGAGGGAGAGAAACATCAATGTGTGGTTGCCTCTCACATGCCCCCCACCAGGGACCTGGCCCACAACACAGGCATGTGCCTGACTGGGAATCAAACCAGCAACCCTTCGGTTCACAGGCCAGCACTAAATCCACTGAGCTACACCAGCCAGGACAAAAAAAAATTTTTGTATTTCATTACTGCTAATACACTATTGGTCAAAACAATATAAACGTGGTTGATAATAATTAAACAAAAAAGTCAAATTTGACTGGAAGTGTGTTTCTTAATATGATGTATGGAGGTTTCACTACTTAATCTGTATGTGTAACCATGGGTGAATATTACTTATTGACAAAAATGAGAAAATTTAGCATCGATTCAATTTTTTATTTTTTTAGATGTAAGAGTTTGGTTACAATTAGATGAGAATGAAAAGGGTTTGGCTATAATAATAACTCCCAACTTATTACATTACTTCTGAGTTACCTGACAGAAATCATCACAGCCAACAATGCAGTTGGGTCCTCCTTCAATTGTGTTGAAGACAAAGAAGTAGAATCAAATTCCCTTGCAAGTGGGTTTGTTACTATGCAACTATAGTTATTCACTTTCTTAGTGTCTATGTCAATTTTTCCTATGAAACCTTTATTCAGTATCCCAAAGGTTTCACACAGTAGAGTGGTCCACCACAGTGTGATGCTGGACAGGCAAGAGATTTTCCTTGCTTCTGCAGAGTACAAAAAGAGTGTGAAAAATGGAGTGGATACTCAGCTGACTTTAGACTTATTCATAGACAATCAGTCTTAGGAAAGAGTATATAGAACTTGAATTTCTAGAAATTAATTCATTTGACTCTCTTTGTATCTCTGTACCCTTTGGAAAATGTTTGTGTTGCTCCAGATACACTTGCATCCAGTGGGAAGGAAGACTACTGCCTTATATCACCACTTAACAAAATAGAGACAGAGGTAAAATTTGACTTTAATATCTCTAACTTCCCTGTTTTTGTTTCATAATAGGCCTTTTACTTTCCTCAGATTCTCTGAAACCATACATTTTTTTTCCTCCTGACCTTTTTTTCTACTGGAAAAATACCTAAAACTCTTATTTTAAAACAATGACTTATAATAGCCTAAACTGATATATTTTACACAATTTTGGATGTATATATTAGGAAAAATCAACACCTTAATATTAGAGAAATGAATTTTAGGCATTAGTCAAACAAGACATAGATTGAACAACTGATCTTCCTCTTAAGGCTCTTCACATGAGAGTGATTCCGCTCAGATCTCACTTTGACTCATTGGTTGCCCACTGCAAGCAATAGTAATATGTACCTGCTTCATAATATTAAAGACGATGTCACCCATCATTTGATACTCAGTGTTCAAGGGTATCACTGAAAAGTGAAGTCTTTGCAAAGAAGAGGATGTTTAAGCTAAGCCCCAAACCGTGGTTTCTAACTTTGTAAGAGTCACAGCACCCTCAGAAAAATCTATTTGATCCCTTGAGGATTATGTATAGATTCTTCTACATGTCTATAGCCTTCAAGCATAGAATATCTCCATACTTCAAAGGACAAATGTAGACTTGAAAGGTAGGTAAGCAGAGAAGAGTGTCTCGTGCAGAGAAAACAGTATGGACAAAAACCAAAATGGCATTTTGAGATTAATTGCCAGTAAGTTTGTATAGAAGGAGAATAGGATGTGAGGAGTGTTGAAAATGTTATAAAAATAACAAACTAGACTATGAAGGATCTTAACTGGTTGAGAATATATTTGGCTTCATTTAATGATAGAGTTACTGTAATGTTTGGCTAAGAGTAGTACAATGTCCAGGTAGCTCTTTGAAAAATGCCTTTGGTTATAGTGTGGAAACTAGATTAAAGAGAAAAATATTGAAAGCAAAAAGGGTTAAACACTACTGAAGTATATCATGAGAGTTATGGTAATGGCACATATTACACAGCAGCCGTGGAGGAGGAGGAGTGCATTCCAGAAATATAAAGAAGGTTGAACTGGCATGACTGCATAATTAATTATATGGAATATTGAGATAGGAACAAGAGAGCTAGAAATTAATGTTGCTGTTTTTTTCTTTCTTCAATGTCTGGATGATAATAGCTAGTATTTACAAACTGCCTACTCTTTGTGAAACAGTATGCTAGACACTGCATTCATTTTTTTCTAATCATTATCACTACCCTGCAAGTTCAATTATTTTGCTCCATTTTAAAAGAGAAAATTTTAATAAGTTAAAAACTTATTTAAGATGACATAATTAAATAGTACCCAAATTATAATCAAAACAGATTTTTCTAATCCATAATCCATTACTTAAGGAAAAGGTAAATATTTGGGGAATGAGAAATTGTTATATATTTATATATAAATTACAGCTTTCAGAGAATTTATTCATCAGTTTTCTCTTTGGGTCCATAAAAATTCCCAATTCATTGGAAGATAAAAATGATGTATATTGTCAATGTCTATTTTACAATCAAAATTGACTTACCCAAACTCATACAGTTCCCCAATGTCAAGGGTAATTGGTGGGTCTTCTTTTCAGGCTTTATATTGTTTCTCTGCTATATCATCTCATATTTTTTCTTCCTCATAGCTACAAACTGCTAAGCAGCTGGCTAGTTTGTGAATGTAAATTGGTATCAAGAGGACTTGCTGTGAATATAGAATTAGCTCAGCCCAGCTTCTTCCCAAGTTTGACCCATGAATGAATGTCACACAAATGATGGGACTGATGGGCATCTGAAAAAAATCTAAAGACTCTCAGCTCCTCTCTCTTTCTCACACTCTCTCTCATTTTGTTTGTGTCTCTGTCTTACACACACACACCATTATGCCAACTTTTGCCCTATAAAACGTAAAACAGTTGAACCTGATTTTTCTAAGTCCTTTGAAAATCCCAGTTTTATTTCTAAATCTCATTAGAGACTGAATTCATGGGATTAAACTTTTTCATGAGAAATTTAAGCTAAACATAAGAAAGAATTTCCTGACATAGAAAATTATGAAACATAAAAATGGCTTGCCTCTAGAGATGATAGCATTTCTGTCTTTGAAAGATTGTAAAAGAGTAGAGACTGCCCTTTGGATGCAGGGGTTTAGATATGGTTCTAAATGGAAGTGGCCTCTTTGGGAAAGTGGTAGACCAGGTGACCTTTCACAGTATCTTTTAGTCTCTAAATTCAATTACTCCGTAATCCTATTAAAAAGATCAAATATATTTAATAATGTCCACTCATACAGAGGTCAAGCTTCTGGAAACCTCAGGGGTTGATAGATAGCCTTAAACTTCAATGGAAAAAGAGAAGAAAAAGGAAGCTCTCAAGCATGAAGAAATATTAACTAGTATACTCAGAACAGCATATTATTCTACTGAAAAGGTAGAGCCAACCTTGGACCTCTCCAAGACAACTATGTGTAAAAGAAGACATTGGATAACAGTGTAAAAAAGAAACAAATCTAAAAGAACAAAGAGAAGCTCATTCGGCACAGTTAAAAAATCCAAGTTTTCTATATCCCAGTAGTCCCTGAAAGCATCACTATAATGCACCATGGCTAAATTATTGTTTCATAATAATCACCCCAATTCTGCACAGAAAAAAGCTTGAATTATTTCCAGTCTTGATTGCTTAGGAAGGTGGAGACATATATTTTTATATATAATTTTTTATTTATATTTAAATTTACAAAAAAGTTATAAAATTAAAAAATTAAGACCTTTAAAGGAGTAAGCCTAAAACATATGGAAAATTTGTTTGTATGAAAGACTTTATTCTTCAGTTATGCCAGGTATATGTGGGTGTTTTATGGTCTACTATTAATAACATATTTTTGATAATCTATTAGTAACAGAAAAAAATCAATGTGACAACAAAAAGGAAATCTCTAAGGTAATGGGTATTGTTTTAGAGAGCAGTATGGCATTGCTTGAGTTACTCTTACCATCTACTTTAGCTCTCTAGTCCTATTTATGTGTATTAGGTTGTTTCAGATACACATTTCTCATAAACTTATTCTTTTTTTTATATTTTATTTATTTATCTTTAGAGGCGAAGGGAAGGAGAGAGAAAGAGAAATATCAATGTGTGGTTGTTTCTCATGTGTCCCCTGCTGGGAACTGGCCTGCAACCCAGGCATGTGCCCTGACTGGGAATCGAACCTCGATCCTTTGGTTCGCAGGCCCACGCTCAATCCACTGAGCTACACCAGCCAGGTCATAAACTTATTCTTCTTAACTTTCAAACAAATTATTTATTTATACACCATTTTTCCAAAAGAGTTGAGGCAGCTTATAGAAAAAGTTACAATAAAACAAAATAAAAACAAACAAATAGGAAAATTAGAACAGGAAAAAATAGGGGTAGTAAAGCAAGTTGAATCCAGGCACAAAATTAGAATATAAACTATACCCTATTAGATAGATAGATCCTGTTCTGCTGCAAAATATGGGATAAATTTGTTATGCTTTTTTGTGTAATTATCAGTTATCAATTTAGCCTTATTATCAGCTTTTCTAAGGTCTTCTGTGCATTATTGCACAAGAGAAGTTGAAAATACATGTCTCTAAATCTCTTTCCCACATTGTTCCAGTTAGTGTCTGCCAAGGAGAAGAACTCATGTGCTTTTGGGAGGCAAAGGCAAAAAGAAGTCAGAGGGTATGGAAGCCAAGTCAGACAGGAGAGTATAACAGCTTCCTACTGAAATTTTTGAGAATCACTCACTTTACTGTTTCAAATTGAAATCTTCTGTAGTGACAAACTTTATAACCCACAGATTTTCCAACAGTTGTGTAAACCTTGAACTCTACAATTTATAATCCTTTATATTCAGAAAACATAGAGTGGCTTCTGTTTTCCTATCCAAATCCTGGATGATATACTTCTTAGACACCAAAGCAGAGAGAAAGCCACCTAGTCATTCAATTCACTGTCTTTGTAAGACAAACACAAACCATTACCTCAAAAGAATCCCAGTTGTTCCCATTATAGAACACTGAAAGCAGTTCTTCCTCAAGTTCTCATAAGGGTGTATTGAACAAGTACTTGACAAGAATTTTACAATATGTATAACAGTATCTTTCCTATGGCTTCTTCTTCTAATGTCCCTGAATACAAGCCAATGGCATAAATATGACATGCAATTTGGTACAAGCACATCTACAAGGGGCTGAAACAACACAACACACATGTAGTTGTCTGATAGGTTGGTGATATCCAAATGTGAAATTTAAAGCAACAGAAAGGGTAGATTTATGGCATGACCTTCAAAAATTATATGGTCTTTCATATTATACTATAAGGAAATATTGCCAGCAATAAAGGAAAAAAGGATAGAACTCATGAAGCTTCAAATATCAGACAATAATTTGCACAACTGGGAAAAGTCAGCTTTAAGATTTTGATTTCTACAACCTCACCCATGGAATCCATCCTTCAGGTATTTATGTATACCTCAAGATTTTTCCTTATTAGTAATTCAATTAAACAACTCAATAATAATAAGTTAATAATTAGATTTTAATCTGAAAATTTCTCAAATGATCTCTTTACTAGCCTTATAAAGAGTTTTTTCAACCTTGCAATCCCTGTCAAATCAGGCACTAGAATAACAGACCTAACTACTGAGGCTGATAAAACTGCCACCCATTTGTCAGCAATTTTGGACAAGAATGAAATAGGTAATAATTTCAGATAGCTGAAGATCAAGACCAGATTTAAAGTCATTCATCCCACTTCCTTTTCTTGTCCCCTTTATCTCTTGCTATTTCCACTGTGAGAACAAACAGGCCCACCAATATCTCTGCCAAGTATCCCAGGTTAAACTGAAGGGGAAAATGGTTACTCTCTTCACAGTTCAAATTTCCCAAATTAGGACAATAGTGTACAAAAAGAGGCTTCCAATAATATATTTTTTAGGTTTGACATTGAGACAGAAAAAAAAGAATAAAATATCCTAAAGTTTCATGTGTCTCTATCAAGTTATTTTTCAAATACATAATTTGGTAAAAAATATTTTCATGTTGAGGTAGCACTTATCCCTCAGGATATGAACTGTAAGAACTCAGCCCCCCTTCCTTAGTAGCTCTAACCATCACTTATCCCTCAGGATATGAACTGTAAGAACTCAGCCCCCCTTCCTTAGTAGCTCTAACCATCAACTCTAATGCCACTCCTGGCATTCAAGTAATCTAACATAATTATTATTTCCTTAAGTAAACATTTGCTGAGTATCCCCTCTATGTTCAGCACTGTTTAAGATTCTGAAGATACAGTAGTTAACAAAGCTAATGAAATTTCTTACTCTTAAAGCTTAGATTATATTGAGGAAAAAGAAACAAAAAGTAAGTAAAACTTGTATGTGTAAAACGAATGTAGGTGTTATGAATAAAATCAAGGTAACAAAGGGGAATAGAAAGTTTAGAAATTGGAAGGAGGAAGACATAGGCTTGCAATTTCAAAGACCAGAGGGAGATGAAAGAGCAAGTACTGTGAATGTCTAGGGAGTTTTGAGCCTCAGGTGAAGAAATACTTGGCCAAGTCTTTAGGGTGGACAATTCAAGCCTAGGTCAATATGAGGGTAAAACTGTTATCTGCACACTTTGGTATTTACCTTTTGTAGCATTGGTGCTTTAGGAAGGAAGGAGTTAGAAAGTGATCACATGAAGAACGAAACTGTGCACAGGAAGTACAGCACCTAGAGGAGTGGAAGTAAAGGCTGGGAATGTAGCTATTCAAGTGATGGTTAGGAGCCACATTACTAGAAAGAAGCAATGTGTGGATTCACTGAGGAACAGAAACACATATCCCCAGAAAGACTTGAGTCTAATACTAGGCTTTGCTATTATGTGAATAAAAGCCGACTAGATGCAGACAATGGGGTACAGTGTTATTGACAAAAGTCAGAAATTGCTCTCTAATTATTCTATCATGTCAATTACTGTATTTCAAGTAGAATACAGGCCATGGTAAGAGATGAGATACCTCATAGTTTAGTATAGGTTAGAGTTACAGAACTCTAAATTCTAATTCTAGAGATGGATAACTATGATTGGATAAACTGGGTGGGTAACTTTTTTAGATCTCAATTATCTCATCTTTAATACAGGCATAATATCAAAAAGTGAAGACATTTATAAACATTATAAATGATGTAAGTAAATTATCTGGCACATGGAAAAACATACTAACTAGTTTGTATTATAATAGGGTGACTGTAAGAAAAATTTTAAAATTAGTAAAGTTTGTTTGGCACCGAGAAGTATTTCACTGACCATTGTGTATCCTCCTATCTGACACACTATCGTATTAATAGAAAGTACTTCCATGTATCACAGTTAACAAGACTTTTATTAAAAGTCTCCACTCAAAAGAATGAATAAAAGTAGAGATTTTTGACAATGTGGCAGGAGAGGAGAAATGACATACCTGAAATTAATATTTTAATATATGTGAAGTCATACCACAGAAATGACCACCTAATTTGTCTTAGTCCCAGGAACAATTTCTTTATTCTTTCTCCTCCATTTTGCTGTGACCAATGGTTTCCCTCTCTATTACAGTCCTCACTTGCAATGTTACAGGGTGGTAAATCACCTTCAAGAGTTAAGTAAGGGAAAGGAGAGAGAAGAGTTGCTCAACAGGGATTCAGCCAATCAATGGTTACTTAATAACCACCGACTATTCTGTTCAATTCAACAAACATGAGTTATGTCAGACAATGTGCCTGGGTATAATTATAAGAATGTTTTTTGTGCTCTAGGGACATACCATCTGGCTGCAGAGATTAGAGTTAACCACATAGATCAGTTAGGGAATAACGATAACAATAATAATATCTATTTTAAGCCCTTGCTATGCTAGATGTTCTAAATGTGCTAAATCCAACCCCTACAATGAATTTAGGAGGTAGATATTTTTATGGTAATTTTATAGAGGAATAAATGAATTTAAACAGGTTAGGTTAGGTACCTTTTCTATTATATGATGGTATGTAACACTGCAAAAGAGTAGATCAACTCTGAACCTGACACGTGAGTGCATGTGCCATAGATTGTCTGAAGGGCTACCCTGCACAGAATAAATGGCCAAATAAGGAGGCAACATTTGAATGCTAAGGAGCAGAAAAAGAAAACAGACCAATTAAATTAATTGATGTATTGGTCAATGGATACACGTATTTTGATTATATCTATATAAGAAGATATTTATTATGGAAACAGGCTATGTGGTTATGGAGGCCAAAAAGTCCCATAATCTACTATCTCCAAGTTGGAGAATCAGGAAACCTGGTGGTATAATTCTGTCTGAGTCCAAAGGGCTGAGAACCTGAGGGGCTGCTGGTATAAAACTTGAAGTCTGATGGCCCCCAAACCAGAAACTTTGATGTCCAATGGCTGGAGAAATTAGACATCTCAGCTCTAAAGGGAGAGAGTTGTTCCACAGATTTGTTCTAGTCAAACCCTCAATGGATTGGACAAAGTCCTCCCACATGGGTGAGGGTGGTTCTTCTTTATTCAGTCTGCTGATTCAAATGCTAATCTCTCCCAGAGACACCCTCGTAGACACACCCAGAAATACTGTTTTACCAGCTCTCCGGGCATGCCTTAGCTCACCAAGTTGGCACATAGAATTAACCACCACATATGGAATACATATCGTGGTCAAGAAACTATGTGTAATGCTATGAAGATTCTAACAAACATTTTCAACCTAGATGGGATGAGAAGGAGAGCAGAGGAAAATTAAATAACAAAATGTTGAAAGTGCCACTTTAATACTAGGAAATAAATATAAGAATGTTTATAGCAGTGCTGTTAATAGAACTAGATAAAACCAAAATGTCTCTCAATAGAAAATCAGATAAATAAACTGTAGAATATTCCTAAAATGAAACTTTCTACAGCATCAAAAATAAGTTTACTACTGCTAGTGTAATAATACAGATGATGTTCAATAGAAAGTGTTGAGAAACAAAAGCTACTTGCTTTTGAAAAATAAAGGATACATATAATGTAACACCATTTATGAATTTTAAAAAATTTTAAACTAAAAAACCAATTTTTAGAGATACAGTGTGATCAGATTTTTGTCAGAAAAAAAGAGGTACACACTGGGAAAAGGTGCATAATTGTTTCAGTGATACTGAAAAATTTCATTTTCTAAGTGTATGCTTCTATGTGTTACATAATACATGTATCATTTATCAGTTATTTCATAATAAAATTAAAAAGCAATTTAAGATAGAAATAAACACATGAGTTATCATATGTCATAACAGAACTAAGCAGGTAATAACAGTATGATTTGCATATTAAGTGCTAGCAACTAAATTCATTCAATCCTCACACAGATCCTTAAGGTAGATGTTATTATTCTACTCATACTGTAGAATAATAACAGGGACAAACCAAACACAAAGGAGTTTAGTCTGGCCCCGGAGTCTGACAGTAATTGCTACAGGAGCTCAAAGGAAGTCATGTGCTGGGTGGGAAGGTCAGGACATCTCTCTGGAAAGGTATGCTTTATGGAGGGAAGGTTGAGTTTGGATGAATAGAGTTAGTCATTTACTTCAACCCCTACAACAAATATTTTTTTCTTTAATTCACAATAACATTTGTTTAAATAAAATATTCTAAAAAAAGATTACAAAACCCATGAAAGAAGAGCAGCTCTGAAGACAGGGTAGAAACTGTATTTCCTGTTTATCCCCTCTCACTCCCCCCACCCGTGCTCTCACACTCCAAATGCTGTTCAGAATGTGAAAACGACTGCGTGGAGGCAGGTTTCATCTTTTCTTTTCCCATGCCTCATGGCTACCTGGAGGGATATTAAGTTTCATTATTAGATATTACTGAGCCCAGATGCTTATAGTTGTAAATCAAGGGAAAAGAGTTGAGGCTAGAAAAGCAGAAAGCAGTCAATAGATCTTTTGTGGTCTGATTTAGTTCATTGGGACTATGGCTCCCTCACAGGAGCTTAGGGCCCAGCCTCACAAAAACAAGCAGTGGTTTCCCTGGAGTATCTCTTGATTCTGTAGCAGAAATAAGCCACCATTCCTAGATGGCCTGGTGGAGAGACCTCGGGGGAGAGATACTTATGTAAATATCTTTTTATAGGGACCCATAAACAAAAAGGAGGAAGATGTTTCTCTTGGATTAAACAATGTAAATAGACAAAATAAAACAAATGTAAAATAGAGGTAATACTATATGTACAAGGAGACATGTAGAGAGCTATTTCAGCTAGTGTAAACAGTATAACAAAACTGGAAAGGCTGGCTGATGGAAAGAAAAGCTAATGAGTTTAAATTTTTGTCCACAAAGCGATGGAAAGATACTGAGATATTTTTGACAGAGCAGCCTCATGTGGTCATAGTAAGGTACCTTGGTTTCATCTCCACATTTGAGTTTCCATTCTTTTCAAGAGTGAGAAATTTTACCTATAACCTGCAACACATTGATAGTGAGTAAACAAACAGAGAAAAATAATCATGAAATCTTGTGACAAACAAGGCTAGAAAATCATCTCACTTGGACCACAAAGTTCAAAGTCAAGCTGAGATTGTAAGGAATATATCCATTGACAAACATCCTTCTTTGTCAAGTACACTGGGTAGAAGAGAAACATTGCAAAGGAGAAAAAGGTCATTCTAGACACAGTCCTAGAAGTCCACTATCTCTTGTTATCTGTGAATGTTCCCTTAACATTTAATTAAATAGCAAATGTTATTTTCAATACCAAGTTCTGCAGATTATAAGAATAGTTTTATAGCCACGCATTTTTCTAATGCATATATAAACAATTCAGCATTTGATCTATTTGGTACCAAGCAACGTCGACCTTCATAATGCTGACATCTTGTTTTGTTAAGGCATAGGCACAGTTTACGCCACAGGAAAAAAAAAAGACTTAATTGCTGGTCCTATTAATTCACAATTTCTGCTGTATTTGACAATTTTTGCATTTTCTTTAAATTGAAATAAAAAAGAGACGTATGCACACAGCATGTTATTGTAAAAATGACCCATCGCCTTCTCTGATCTGTAACATTTAAAGAAGAGAGTGTTTAAAAATGTCAGAGTACTTAAAAATAATATTTCTGAAATTTCATTACACAGGGTCATGATAAACCATAAAATCAACTTCAGTATGGTTTTCTGATTTACTCTTTTATTAAAGAAGACAATTGTAGTTTGGTTTACAAGAACAAAAGATAAAAACTGAGAAAAATTTAAAATGACATGGAGAACTGGAAAACAGCTATTGTGTATTCTTTCCTTCTCTTTAAAAAAATATATTAACAGCATTGTTCTACAACATTCCTTGTCACAAATTTTGTTAGGATCTTGAATTCCAGGTAGATACAACATATAATTTCTGTCATCATTAAAGTAGATATTAAATGAGTGAGTATGTGGAATTTGCATGTAACTGATTAATATCTAATACTCTAAACCAGCAACAAACAACTGGCGACAAAAAACAACCAATTATTTAAAAATAACCTTCTGTGAAAAGAACTTACCTAATTCTTATTATTTATTCTTCATTTTTTCCAATGCAAAAAAATGTTATGGGGTCAGTGCATATTCACCAGTATGTATCCTTCTCAGTGGGTATATTTACTAGTATTATTACTGAATTGTGTTAGACATAATTTAAATGCATATTGTTTTTCTTGCCCTATCATTTTTGATAGCACCTAAATATAGTTTTAAAATATTCTATTTTTTTCCATCCCTGGCCAGTGCAGCTCAGTTGGTTGTAGTGTTGTCCTGTAAACTAAAGGGTTGTGTGTTCAATTCCTGGTCAGGGCACATGCTTAGACTGCAGGTTTTGTCCCCAGTTAGGGCCTGTGCAAGAGGCAACCCACAGGTGTTTCTCTCACATAGTGTTTCCCTCCCTCTCTCTTTTCCTCTTTTCTCCTCTCTCTAAAAACAATAAACAAGCCCTCAGGTGAGGAATTTTTTAAAGTGCTGTTTTTTCTAGATAGTCACATGCAAAAGAGTGAAGCCTGTCCACTGTCCTACACCATACCAAAAAAAATTAACTAAAGTAGGTTAAGGATTTGAATGTAAGACGAAAATCCACAAAACTCCTAGAAGAAAATGTAGGCAGTAAGCTTCTTGACATCAGTCTGGTACTAATTTTTTGGACCTGATTCCAAGTACAAGAGCAACAAATACAAAAATAAACAAAAAGTACACATCAAGCACGAAAGTTCTGAACAGAGAAGAAAAGCATCAACAAAGTGAAGAGGCAATCTGCTGAATGTGAGAAAGTATTTGCAAATCGCATATTCAGTAAGAGGTTAATATCCAAAATATATAAAGAACTCACAAAACTTAATAACAAAAACAAACAAAACAATACAATTAAGCAATAGGCAGAGGATCTGAATAGACTTTTTTCCAAAGTAGACATATAGTCAATAGACATATAAAAAGAGGTTCAACATCACTCATCATGAAATAATGAGAAAATGCTACGTATAAACCAGGAAGAGGGAGGACACTCTCCTGACCATGCTGGCACCCTGATCTTGGACTGCCAGCTCCCAGAACTGTAAGAAATAAATATCTGTTGTTTATAAGCGCTCCACTCCATGGTATTTTGTTAGAGCAACCCAGATGGACTAAGACAAATTTCTGAAGATAGAGAGGTAATCAGGGGCCAGGTCACAAAAGGCACTTTATCTGGAGGGTGTTGGGCATCCACTGGTGTGCATTACAATGTAATAACTTGATAAGATTCCAAAGTGAAGGATCTAGGGCTGCAATGTGGAGAATATATTAGACAAAGATGAACTTGGAGACAATGAGCTCAGTTAAGAGGCTGTGCTATAAACCATGTGTCCTGGACAAAGGTAATGGAATCTTGAAGAGAAGAGTGGAAATTTTTTGAAAATAATTAGGTGGTAAAATAGCTATGACTTTGTAATTACTTAAGTTTGAGAGGTGAGGAAAATAGAAGCATTGGGAATGATCCCTATGTTTGCTTTAGGAAGCTGGGTTAACAGAGGGGATATGCCACTACCCACAGATTTGTAGAGAATATAAGGTCTGTTGGCTATTGCACTCCAAGATATGTATTGATTATAGTGGGCTTACGAGTTCATGGTGATATTTTCTCCTTTGGAACTGCCATACTTCCCATTTTTAGGAATCTAACTGCTACCTTTAGTAGGCTATATTTCTGAAGACAACCAGTAGGATCTGCAATCAAATCCCTCTGGCAGTATTTCCACTAAACACTTCTAACATTATTTTCTCAAAACAACTGGCTCACTAATGAAGACAGCCTATCTACATATATGAGGACTGTCCAGAAAGCATCCAGCTGTGTACTATGAAAAATAGAGACATTTATAGAAGAATACACAAGATACAAAAAATATTGTACATAGGACAATGATGCTTCAGTCCCCTTCAAAGTTATGACCTTCTTGAAGAAATCTGATTCACTGGTAGTGACTTGATACAGGCATGATGTTCTTTCTGCTCTGGTAGCAGAAGTCACAGAATGAATTTTCCTACACATTTCATGCCAAGATCCTGTATCAAAATCTCAGACACAGTAGTTTTTGGAATCCCCAGATCAGCTTGTAGTTCCCTCTGTCAGTTGCTGATCTTCGTTGATTGCAGCCGGTACATGGTCAACATTCTCAGGTGGTCTATTTGTTGCAGGCCTCCCCAAATGTGGATCACTTCCAACAGGTTCTCAACCATTTTTGAAGCATTTCTGCCACACTTTTATTTGTGCTGCACTCATTGTGTTGTCCCCAAAGGCCTGCTGAATCATCTGAACAGTTTCTGAGGAGGAATGTTCAACTTAACACAAAATTTGACGCAGTTTCTTTGCTCTACTTGCTCAGTCAGTTTGAACGCAGTGGCCACACAGTACACATGCTCACTCAATGGCATCTACTGCTCCTGCTGACTAGTACAGTGAAGTCATCATTGTTCATACATGTGCATTCCAGTCCACTCTCCTTGGCTGCCAGATTACATCGATGTCATGCAAGTCATTCTCATTGTATTAACAATGGCTGGACTTTTTCTGGAGAGACCTCATATTTGCCAAACTTGTCACTAAATAAGGATGAGGATGTTATAGTCTCTAGTACTCAAGTTTAAAAAAATAGAATTTTTTAATAATTGAAGCATAACTGACATACGTTATGTTTCAGGTATACAACATAATGATTCAACATTTGTATAGATTGAAAAATGATCACAATAAGTGCATTTACCTTCACTCCCATACAAATTTTTAAAAATCTCCCATTTGTTGTTCTCATCTCCCACTCATAAGTTCTTCACCTCTAGTACTTCCTTTCTAGTTAAAAAAAAAAGCAAACAACAACAACAAAAACCCTGATCTATGTTATACCCCGAATCCTCTCACTGTGTGGCTCCACAAAGCTCTGGATCTGCCAAGTTAAGTCAAGTCTACAATCAGTTTTATTTCAAGAGTCTGCTCCTTGCAAATCATATACCTTGCTTTCAGACCACTGTGTCTCCTGGGACTTTAAATAAAATATTTTTGTTGACTCAGTCAAAATATTTGTTTTCAGCTGCATTCACATTCCACTTCTTATTTTCCATTACAGTAAGTCTCAGCTTTATAGCCTAACGTGAGTGGTGGAAGGTTGTAAGAAAGAAAAAATAAATTACACAGAAAGAATATTTAGGTGATATTTCAAACTAGTATTATCCTGCTGTGCATTACCACCTTCCATTCCTATTAATCACTCTGTAACTCAAGGAAAAAAATAAGGCACCAAGACACAGAGAATATGGTGGGTGAAAATGTTGCTTGGCTCTTGGGTATTAGGGTATATACAGAATATTTCCAAGTTTCTGCTTCCTAATTCCTTTCTTTTGTAGCTCAAGTTGGTAACTGGAACTTGTAACTGCACTAAAGCCAGTGCCCAGCATGGCCATCTCTGACTTGTACAATGCATATGGAGCCAGGCTCTGTGGAGCCTTCTTTCCTTTCTTAGAAATCCACAGCCATGACACTTCATTTCATTCTGTAAGTTCCTGACCCATAAGCAAAAATAAATAACTAAATAAAGCGGAGCAACCATTCTCTTATTCCTATCATAAAACGGAAGACTTTAGGGATTTTTTTTTTTTGTCTTTAAACTACTTAGAGTAGAAATAAATGCCAAACTCTACCTATGGTGAACTTTAACTATAGGATTTGCTTGCCTAACCGTGTTTTGGATTTGGATTTTGCATGTTGTTAATACAGAGATAGTTATCATTATGTGTGTCATGCAGTTTTAATGTTTGGTCCAGTTCCTGAGAAGCTGAACATCTGAAAATGGTACCTAAACACATTAGCATGCTGGAAATTTTCAGCCCTGAAATAAGTGAGCCTTCCATGGAGAGAGGCAGCGTGCGCCTTTGTGACAGCACAGCCGCACATCAAGAGATGATACACTGAGCTAAATTTGATTTCACTTCACTTTAAATTCTCATCTAAAGGAGGCCTGCCATTTTCATCATGTTAAAATAAATTACAGATTTACTATTTTGTTTGTTGCTGTGACTTGTTAATTAAATCACAATGTGGTTGTGTTTATTAAGTTACAAATTATACCTTTTGGGGAAGAACAAGTTCTGAAGTGAAACATGTTTACTTGATGTTTTCCCTCCCATCTGCCTTAAGGGGAGATATAATTAAATCTAAAAAAGCAAAAGGCAAGTGAGAGGAGAAAACATTGTGAGGAAATTTCTTCCAGCTGAACAAAGCTGCAGCATTCTAGAGGCAGACAAATGGCTAAGGATGAAAAGCTAACTTGAATCTAAAATAAGATTTAAAACTAGAAGAGTTTACCTTTCAACATCTTTTCTTGGACTTTCAAAACTGTCTAAAACATAATGAAAAGTTAAAGGCACCACATTGTGTCTTCCTAGTCTATCCAAATGTCTTCCCACCACCACACTAAAAGCTCCCAGATCTTATGTATGGGCCAAGGGCAAAGTGATATCCAACTTCACTTAGGGTCTCCAGTAATTAAAATTGCATGATATTCTAGACCTGTACTGTTCAACATGGTCACCATCAGTAACGTGTATCTATTTTAAAATTTAAATTAGTTATTTAATAAATTTAAAATTAAAATCAAAGTGAGAATTTACTTTCTCACTAGCTGTCTTTCAAGTGTTAAACAGCCACATGTAGCTACTATCTCAGACAGCATCGATGTAAAATAGTTGAATCATCAGAGACTGTTCCACCCGACAGTGGTGCTCTAGCTGCACATTAGATTGAACTTTATCTTTTGTAGAGCTTCTATGAAGCACTCTCCAATGGGACCTTCTATGGTGACAGAAATGTCCTGCTGTTGCGATTAGTCACAAGAGAAAGGACAGACTAAAGGAAGAACTTTCCCTGAGGCTGAGACTATAAATATACCAAAATAAATAAATACATACATACATGCATGCATTCATACACACATATCACCTCTGTTTTATGACTTAAGGGACATTAAAATACTCTCTTAAAATATGTCACCTCTTGCCTGCCTATAACAATCTAAAATTTCCAGTTTTAATCAATCTCCTGAGTTAAGACAGTAAAAGTTTTATTAGCTATGTTATATAGAAGTGATAATCCATGCCAACTATAAACACCTTCCCCCCAAATAGAACTTTCTGTGATGATGAAAATGCTCCATAACTGCACTATCTATTATGTGGCAGCCACTAGGCACATGTGACTATTAAGCAAGTAAAATGTGGCTAGTGCAACTAAGAAAGTAAGCTTTTAATTTTATTCAATTTTAATTTATTTCTATTTAAATAGCCACATGTGGCTCCTTGCTAACAAACATATTACACAACACGGGTCTGTAGGGCAGAGCTGAAGAAAGCAATAGGCAGGTTAGACAGTGTAATGGACAGAATGGAAGTGTGGCTCCAAGATTCCATCCGCTGGTGCACGCACCCTGTATGATCTCCACCCTGAGAAAGAGCAGGACTTGCCAAAATGGTGGGATTTCACTCTCATGATTAAGTTACTATTTAGTTAACTTCACGTTAGTCAAAAGAGAGATTATCCTGGATGTGCCTGACCTACTTAGGTGAGTCCTTTCAAGGGACTGTACTGTTCTTGAAGAGAGAGATTTGAGCACATGAGAGGGGATGATGCAGACTGATGTGTTATGGAGAGGGTCATGCAGCAAGGAAGAGCGGGTGATCTCCCAGAGCTGAAAGCAGTCCCTGGCCAGAAATCAGCAAGAAATAGGGCTTCAATTCTACAGTTGCAAGGAACTGAATTCTGCCAATAACATAAACAAGCTGGAAAGAGAACTCTGAGCCTCAAATGGTATCACAGTCAACACCCTGACTGCAGCCTTGGGAGACCCTGAGCAGAGGATGATGTTAACCCATGCCTAATGCACAGGAACTGTGAGGTAATAAATGCGTGCTGGTTTAAGCCACAAAATTTGTGGTACTTGTAATGTAGCAACAGAAAACTGGTACAGAGAATTTAGGCTTAAACCACTTAAGGGAACATGTTTTTTAAAAACTTTCAGCAGAATACATAAATTTGTATAATATTTTCCATTATTAACTGTTTCCTAAAGTAGATATTAAGATATCCCTTTGGACTCTTGTGAATTGAAGAGAAAGACAAGAAGGAACAAAGGGAAAACTGCACGACAATGACAATGATAGTGGTGATGACAGTAATAGCCTTCAAAATGATGATGTTGATGATGCTGATGAAGAAATACACATTCACAGAGTCATGCCATGCTTTGAATAATGGTGAGACCAGTGAGGCTACACTCTGTATTTATTTCAATGAACAAAATGGGATGGCTGAGAAAATTTTCTTGTCATCAATGGGAAATACCAGCTTCAAACCAGACACCGTTCTTTTTCATTTACCAGGTAACCATCAATATATAAAATACATGTCTGAGTTCAAATCATTATACAGTTAAGATGTGAACTAAAACAAGACAGAGACATTTTAAACATGAACAGAAATTCATATTTGAAAATAACCTCAAATTAACATTTATTTTTTATATTTACAAGGACTATTTCTAACTTCTTGGATTGGAAGACTAAAGGCATTAGGATAACCCTATTGTTAACCTCAAACAGAAAGAATTATAAAGATATATAAAAAATTGAACCTCTCCATTGATTTAGTTTATTCATTTTATAAAATTAAATGTTGAATATGAATCATAATATATAGAAAAATTTTCATTGTGAAAATATATTTAATTACATGTAGGATAACTTGACCCAATAAAAACTTTATCATTTATATACCTAAACAGAGAGACATAATCTCTCCTTTTAATAAACCATAAGTAGAACACAATGTTCATTTACATGACAATAAAAAGATAAAATGTAGGTCAAACATTCAGAAAAATAAAAATAAGGAAGACATATCTTTATCATTTTTTTCAAAAGAACTAAGTGTACCAGGTCAGTCCCAGTTCTTTGGAACAGACAAAGATGATATGCTGACGATAAATAGGAAGTCAGACCAGGCTCCCAGCAATCTGAATAATAGCATGAGGTTCGCCAGATTATTCCATCTGTAAATATTAATAAAGCTCTATTTGCCTCAAGGTGGATGTTCATAGACTAGACAATTTTTTGAGGTCCTGAGTTCTTTTTAAATCCTTGTCAATCAAAACCCTAAAATTACATGGGTGTTATTACTCATAAGACTCTTCTCATCAAAGATCAGTTGAAGTGTGGATAACGTTTAGGACTATTTTTCTTCAAACCAATGCATACTTCAAGCAGAAACACTCTGTACACTACTGTTCTAATCCTAAACTCTGGAAAGGAATTGGCCTGCTCTTGTTATCTTTGTTATTCCAGAAGGAAGTTAGACCTCTAGCATGACAATGTTGTATCACAAGGCAGCAGGAAAAATATCAACCCTGTGTCACAACCCACAACACTGAACAAATGCTCTCGTCTGTTGTACATTTGACTATCTCTGCCTTAGAGAAAGAATGCAGCCTTGATAAAGACATCTGCTCCTTACTTCTGATAGAGAAATGCCCTGCCCTGGAGGGCTAGTATACTGTAGTCATGTCTGGGGAACTGAGAGAGAAAAGGCAGAGGCATCATCTTTCTCCATGACTCATAGTCAGTCTCTTATTTACCCAACAATAGTTATGGAGGACCTACTCCATGGAGACACTGAGTTAGACCATGGAGATACATGGTGGAAACGCATCATCAGAGTAAGTTCCATTGGTCGGATGTATACCAGTGTGCTTATAGTTAACAATATTGACCTGAAAATTTAAAATTTGTTAAGAGAGTAGCACTCATTATCCATTTTACCACATTGAAAAAATAATATATCTTATATTTGTCATGTAAATATGTAAAACTTAGATAATGAATAATTTCTGGTAAATTAAAATGGGGGGAAGCTTCAGCATCTTTGGCCCCTCATGGCTTATAAATCCAGGTGGACAGCCAAATATAAACACACAAAAATATATGATTAGAAATGTAGCAAGTATAAAATAAAAAAAATAATTGATGAGATCTATTTTAGATTAGAGAGAGCTTCAATTAAAGATTTGCAGTGGTGCCAACATTTCACCTAAGGACAGGTAGGTGCAAGAGGTTCTGTGGATGGAAAGGAATGTTCAGAGCAAAAGGGAGAAGGAAAGACTGCAAGTGGAGGCCGTACACAGGAATGAGCTTTATGCATTTGAGAGCTAGAGGGTTAAGTGTGATGGGAGACAGCAGGCAAGGAATCCTGAGAAGTGGCTAGAGAATGAGCAAGGACCAGATCATGCAGAGCCTTGTGGGCCACTTAAGGAGTACGGATTTTTCCTGGGAGCAATCTATTAAAGTGTTCTAAGCAGATGAGGTTCATAATTCAATTTATATTTTAAAGGTAAGTTTTGGGGGAGATATTTATGAAGGTAGTAGGGCTCATTACACCTAAATTATCTTGCTAGTTTAAAAAGCTTCTTGGCAATATATTCTCTAAGCTCATCCAGTTGTCATTACACAGGTTTCTGACTTTAAAAAATGAGATTGCACGTGAAGCAAAGGAAGGACTCACGTGTCATTATCTTTTCCTCAGCCTAGGCTTTCTCCATGCATTAGCTAGTCCAGGTTTTCTCAACTGTAGCACATTGAATATTTGGAACTGGATGATTCCTTATTGTGGAGGCTGTCCTGTGCATTATAGGGTACAATGTTCAGCAGTATCCCTGGCCTCAACACAACAGATGCCAGTGGCGCTCTGTTCCCTCCACCCTAGCTGTGACAATCAAAAATGTCTCCAGATGTTACCAAATATCCCCAGAGGACTAATTTGAGTCCAGCTGAGAAGCACACTAAGCTAGTTGTAGTCAGAGACACAACGCTATTATCTTAATGTACGTGATTTCTGCAGGAGCCAGCAGCTACAAAGGACTCCAAAAACCATCCCCGATAGCATCTTACCCATTTTCACAAACCACAGAAGAGTTCATTTCTGAGTGTCATCAAAATTACCTTGAAGTTCTTTGTACCTAAATTATACATCTCAGCCCAATTATTTAAACTCATTAGAAATGGGTTTGGTGAAGTTATTTGGCTTTATAAAGAGCACTATTCTCACCTGCCCCAAGACCCTGCAAACACAGATGGAGCAAAGAAGACCCTGCCACTATTCACTGACTTACTTCTCACTCTACCTGCTCTAAAAGTTTCTACTTGACACGTTTATTTCAGAGGATTTAAAATCTACTTATCATTGAATGTCTCATTTAGGAAGGCCCTGGAGATCAGTCATTCCAAACAGCTCACATTAGAAGATAAATTGGATTATAAGAAATGTGACTTTCCCAGGATCATAGCCAGTGCATTTTCCCTGATGGAAAAACAAAAAGGAAGATCCTTTCCAAATATCTGATTGAACAGCCTGTGGTTGAATGTTCCCTGCAAACAAACTGCTTTCTGTGGCTTGAAGGATTGAATGTGGCATAAAACTATGGCTATATATATTTGGAGCCACTCATATGGGATATTATATCTGCAATCTCATTGACTAGAACCATTTTAAAGTCTCTTTGTGCATTCATAATATTAGTGGCATTTCCATTTCAAACTTATGTGATCTCACAACAGGAGGAGGGAACCCCCAGCACAGGCAGAAGCAGCAGGTGCCTCTCCCTCAGGACCTAAGAAGAAGCCTGTTTAAAGCATTTTCCCTCCCCTCAACATAGTGCTTGAAGTTTTTATTGCTTTGATCCTATCTCCTCAGGTCTCTGTAATGATAACAGTAGAATCACATTGAACCAAAAGAGCTCACTAAGTCCACAAAACATCAGCTAGTTGGAAAGCAATTTGTGTAAAGATAAGTGCATAGATTTGGAGGCAGTTTTTGAGGGCTGGAATCCTGGTTCTGCCACTGTTTGGGCAATTATTTAATCTTCATATACCTCATTTCCTCATTTATGAAATGGGACTACTAAGCCTATGTTATTTGGCTGCTGTGAGGAACAAATGAGTCCATATGTGTGAATACAAGTTAATATACATGAGAACAGCCCCTGGAATATTGTATGTAGTATATTTGTCTTATTTTCATTATTAGTTCATAAAAACTAGCTGTGTATTTAGGTACATATATTTATAAGGGGAATTAAAGAATAGATACATTTGGATGGAATAAAACAAATGAGCAAAGGTCTAGAACATGGGAAACTGGTTAGAGGCCACAGACCAGATTGAGATAAAAATCAATCTCTAAACATTAATACTTGATGATCTCCTATTATATCAATGGTCTGTGTTTTATCTTAAGAGAGAGGGAAGGAGTAAAGAAGTGGAAGAGCTGATTTTATTCTCTGGAGGACCTACACCTACATGGAGAACTGAACACATTAAAATGCATACTAACAAACAGCGCCAGGTACAACAAAGAACATAGTAAAGAGGAAGCTACATGGAACAGAAAGAAGTGCCAGGGAGGCAAAAAAAAAGAGGTGGTGGCAATTTATTGGGGTGCTATAATGGTATGCCTTGGACAGACATGGGTGCCTCAAAGATTGTAATAATGAAAAATTTGAAACACAACCTCAATCAGTAGGCAACCTTCATCAGTAGGCACCTCATTACATCATAGGGCATATGTCCATTAAAAATGATGACAAAGGCTGGCATGTTACTGTGGGGAAATGCAGGTTATAGAATCAAGTATATGGCATGATCCGATTTTATGCAGCTGTGTATATATACATTATCTATGAACACGTACAGGTGAAAATATGTCACTGTCAGTAATTATTTCTTTAGATGGAAATCTTTTGGGGGCATTAATACATTTTTATATCTACTATTTACTTTTTTTTACACCAAACACTAAAATTCTTATTTAGGAGAGAAATTGGGAGAGAATGGGAAAAATAAAAGAAAATATGTTTTTCTAAGACTGACCAAGCATATTAAAAAGCTGACATGATGTGCATTTTATTTTGTAGTTCTCTCAGAATTTATTCTAGGGCCACTCAATGAACTTTTTATATAGTAATAACCCTATATTATGAAGTTCTTGAGTAAAATTTGGGTTAGCTCTGCATGCTCATTATTTGTGAAAGTAGCCAGAACAACCAACTTTCACAGCATGAAAAGTATTGATACCACTGATGGATGAAATGTTTTCTATGCTCTGAAATGGCACTTTAAAAAGGCTAGGGAAAAGCTGCAGGTTTCCTGGCCACTGGACTATATATAAGGGTCATTCAAACAGTAAGGGTTCCAAATGCTAACTCTCTAATCAGAGAACACAGCTGGAGAAGAAAGAAACAGTTGGAAAACACTCGAATTTCATGGCCCAAGTCTTGTATTTAGTGCTGCAACTTTGCAGCAAAAAAAGTTTGTTGAGACACCAGAAAGTCTCAGACAAGTTAGCATCTCTCAATTGAAACAGATACTATCACAAGTTAAAAATTGTAAATACTCCTTCTTTGGAGGAAAATGGTTCAAACCTTGAGTAGACTTTACACCAAATTACCCTTTTTCTCTGCATGGCCATGGACCAGTTGCAGTCAACTAAAATGAGAAGGAAGGGAAATTGCTCCTTTATTTCTGTCTTCCACCTTCACCTGTTACCAGGTAGACCTGAGTCAGGGGGCTCCTGCCTCGGTTCTTGTCTTGCTCACCACAGATGAATTCAAATGAGAGACAACACAAAAAGTGGAAATGAGGTAACACGTTTCTTTATGAATTATAAGACAATAAGGTAGTGAGTTTGTTAGTAAGTTTGTTCTATACACTTGAGCACCTGGCTACAAGTGGGCACTCAGCTAATCTGAGTGTGCTGACTGTTGGGGTTCAGGGGTTATATACTACAGTCAGTTTCTAGGTTCTCCCTCCTCCTGTCCCTTCCAGACCCTGGGAGAGTCACAAAGGCTTCCTTTCCCAGCTAGTGAAGAATGTACTCACAGAATATCAAATGCTCCCCTTCTCCTGTGCTATTATTATTTTGCTTGTGATGTTTGGAACACCTGACAATTTTATCAGACCAGACTCTGGACTGCTGAATGAACAGGTAAGCCATGTCTCCTTCCTCCTCTCTGCCTTAGTTTACTATCTATCCCACCTCGCACTTCCAGGATTAAATACACAGGAGTTAATAGAGGCATTAATCACATCAAGTGATATCTAGATTTCAGATCAGCAAAGATTGAAATACTTACTTTAAAAAATATTTTTCAGGATAAAATGGCAAGTGCTGACAACTTGGGCGAGAGAGAGAATTTGGAGCCTTACGGAATCCTTCAGACAACACAACACATGTGGCTCCCCACTGCCCCCATCCACTCACGTCCACTATGCTTAGGTAGTGAACTATTCATAATGCCTTCAGAAGGCCCAGAGAATTCTAAGTGGAAAAAATCAGAAAACACTGACAGACTCATCAAAAATAGTCCTCTTTTACGTTTCCAATGAAATGTCTAAACAATTTAGTTTCAGATGAGCTCTAAACTTATGGCAGCTGATCAGAACTAAATCCTGTTAGGATTCTCCCCATTACCAACTGTTACACGTCAAAGTGTATATAAATTCTTAAGAAAGAGCCCAGTGCTTTGTAGTATGTTTAACATATTGAAGGAAACATTTTTGTTTGTAGGAAAATTACACTGACTGTAACAAACATGTTTATTCTAAATAGATTCCTTCACATACTGTAGAGTATATGAAAAAAATTAAAAACTGAGATTCTATGTGAATTGACAAAGTTCTTTTGTATCTTTTCTTCTCCAAGTCAAAGAAGGGCTGATTTCATATGTTGGGATCATTCCGTTGCTTCCCTCTCCATGTCCATTTTTTGGCAAAACATCTTTTCATCTTGCCTTAGGCTTTCATTCTCTTTTCTGTACTTATCTTGTTTGAACTTATCATTTTCTCCAGAGCTGTCTATTATTTCCCCCAAGCCTATTTTTCTTGCAACCCTGTGTTTTCCCTCTTGAAAAACCCAAGAATGGTATGTTCTTTTTTCCCGGATGGCTTCAATCTCATCATTAGTCTCTTTCTTCTTAGTTTCAATATGCACTTCCTGTTCAGCTAGTAAGCAAGGACAGAGCAAGTCTGTACATTCAATTTTGACTTCACTGTATGCTCTCATTAATTGGAACTGCTATCTCTTCCATATGCAAGTAAACTAAGCCATCAGTATAAAATGAAGTTACTTTTGCTCGGGTCAGATCTCTCATTGTTGGCTTCCTACGTCTAAAGGTGGCTCATATCACTTCCTAGTTAGAGTAAAATATGCAGTGAATGTCTATCCTCTTCAGATTGGCCCAGTCACTCCTTCCATAAGTTACCAGCATCTACAATGTCTGGGCCCTGCTGATTCCTTAGGTTCCTCTTCTCACAATTTTTCTATCATACTTTCTGCTTAAATCCTGGCACTTTTCCCAAACACCATGTTCTCACACTTTGTCAAGTCTCTGCTCCTCCTTTCCCCCTTCACGGAATAGCCTTCCTCTTCTGTGGTTCAGCCCAAGTCTCACTCTTCTGAAAAGCCTTCTGACTGTTTCCTCTCCCCACCAACCCCAGACTGGATTGTTCCTCTCTCACACAACTTACCCCCACGCTCTGGTAGTGGTGGTGGTGGCGGTCTTCCCCCAGTGGACTCTGAGCCATTCTGAGGAGATTGTGCCCCTCGTTATTTATCTATGCCACAAGAATTTAGTTGCCACAAAATAATGTTTGTGAGAGAAATTTATTTCTACTATGAAAAGACAAATGAGACGGGCCTCTAGAAATCTTCAGTACCACACGATAAGATCACCACAGTTAGCAATCTCATTATCTTATAAGTGCTTAAAGGGGAAGAAGGTCAAGTACATAGGTCTGCTTGCAACTTATGGAAAAGCTTGAATTATGGGTCAGACTCTTCCATTTTTGCTTTGAACTTGTAAAGGAAGGGAGCCAAAAGCCAGCTAAGATTAAGGTTTCTTACTGTTACTCCTCCTCTGGATTTTTGCCTCCAGTCAACAGAAGACATTTCTGAACCCAGAAACCTAGCTACTGTTCCAGCGGGCATACTTGAGCAAGACACCTCAAACCCTCTCATTCTCCCCACCTCCCTCTTTCCTGGAGATCTTTTCCAATGGACTCTGCTCATTTAGTTAATGCCCCATCCTTACTCAGCTCATCCTTTGGACACACTCTGTGAAGCAACTGTCAGTTATGATCTCATTTAAATCTCACACCAATCCCATGAGATAAGTTGTATTATTTACCCCTATTTTATAATTGAAGGAACCAGAGTTTGAATCAATTAATCAACTTACCCAAAATGAAATAGGCAAGAAGAGACAGAACTGGGATTGGAACCATGTTCTGACTAAATCCTGACCCTCAGTTCTAAGCCATTGCTCAACATTATTTCTTCATTGTTTGATCAGAGCTTCAGAAAGTCTTCACTAGGGGATGGACTCCATGTTTGTCTGACACCTCACATAAATGGTCTGGAAATAAACTTTTTCACTAATATGTCTTTATTTTTACCTTCTGTTCATCTTTTTTTACTTGTCATGATACTGAGTAAAACCTTTTTTATTGGCTTTGAATATAAAAAGTATTGATAGGGATGGGTGGAAATTAAAATTACTCGGTTTTACTTCTCTAGTTAGGATTGTCTCAGGAACTTGGACAGGACCAAACCTGAAAACAAAATGAAAATTACAAATACTAACATTTTTAGGCATTTTTTGTATTCTACTCACTTTGCTCCAAACATTGTATAAATTGTCTCATTTAATCTTTATGCCAAATTGATAAAGTAGTTGTTTTTATTATCCTTCTTATACAAATGTGGACACTGAGGCAAAGAAAGTTCACATGGATTACTCAAATTCTCACATTTGTAATTTATAAAACCAACTTTCAATATCAAGCAGCCTGACTCTAGAGCCCAAGGCCCTAATTAAGCTATGCTGGCTCTCAGGGAGTTGATTTCTATTGACTCAGTAAGCTTCTGGGGAAAGCAGACATGAAGCAGAGAAAGAAATAGGAGCTGTTAGCATGGGCTCCCTCAAGAGGTGGTCCCTTTCCCATCAGTGGAGGCAAATATTGGAATGGCATTTTTAAAGGAAAATTGCAGTCGGAGCATTTAGTGCTAAGTGGAAGAAGTCCATGGTATTCCTCCAGAACAAGAAAGAAAATTGCCACCCTAGAATCTAGAGAAGTTATTCCAGAAATTCTCTGACACCTAGGCAAATATATGGACAGATTATTTAGGTTGCTACACAGGCTGTATCTATATCTGGCATTAAGATCAAGAAGTGTAGCTTAAGTTACTGCTTTGGGTTGGCCGGGCAGTGAGGCTATTTATAGATTTCCCTGTAATGGATATGGACAACAAAATAATGTTTTGATCTGTATTAGAGCATTTACCACAAAATATTATAATGATATGTTTATATGGCCATCTCCCCTTCTAGACTATTAGGTACTTGAAAGTAGAACTATCTTAGTTTTTGCTAGTGTTGCCCAACAACCTGACACAGTAGGCCCTCAATATGTGTCCAGAATGTTTCTTCTACTGAGAGGGAGTTTCACTGAATAGATTGCAAAGAAACACTCTTCAACTTCAAGGATGTAATCCCTGGGTTATCAAGCACAACTGGGAAGATAAAGAATCAGAGTCTCTGGAACCACTGACAACCAACAACCTGGAAACTGCTGCTTCGCTAAACCTCCTCAAGACAGCCATGAAGCCAACAATGGACCCTGGGGTGCAACTGCAGCCAAATTGATCTCCCTGGCTGTGCTCGGTAGTGGCAGGAGCAAAACCACCAGAAGAACGCTGCTGCCCGACCTAAGCCTTGCAGAATGCACAAGAAGCCTCTACTTGCCAAAACCAATTTACTGGTTACCCTTTCCCTTTTTTCCTCCTATTATCCCCTTACCCCTGGTTACTGTCAATTCGTTATTCATTTTAATTTCTCTGGTTACATTTTCTTTACTTGTTTCCTTTGTTGATTAGGTTCCACTTATGAGTGAGATCATGTGGTATTTGTCTTTCACAGTCTGGCTTATTTCACTTAAGCATGATGGTCTCTAGATCCATCCATACTGTCACGAAGGGTAGAAGCTCCTTCTTTCTTTCTGCTGCATAGTATTCTATTGCATAAATGTACCATGGTTTTTTGATCCTCTCATTTACTGATGGGCACTTAGGTTGCTTCCTGCACTTGGTTATCGTAAATTGTGCTGCTATGAACATTGGGGTGCATAAGACCTTTTGAATTGGTGTTTCGGGATTTTTAGGGTATAATCCCAGCAGTGGAATTGGGTTTTGTGAATTGTCTAAGATAAGGCCCCAATTAAGCTGATTAAGCCTGGGCTCAGGTGGGACTGTCACCCAGAGCACTGTCAGCAGCCTCACTTTGGTTTGGACCTCTCTATTCATGGTAGCTGTTTCCAGCATGAAGGTTCCTAGAGAGAGTATCCACAAGGGAGGCATTTCAAGAGACTAAAGCAGAGTTGCATGGCTTTTTATGACCTGGTTGCAAAAGCCACATAGGGTCACTCTCTTCATAGTCTACTGGTCAAAGCAGCCATAGCCGTACCAGAAAGCATGGGAGCAATAAACTCTCTAGCTTGATGAGCAGGATAAAATCCCACTGCAGATGAACACAGAAGATGGGAGAGTGGGAAATACAAACTACCATAGTTTTTGTTGTAGCTGCTAGCAGGTTGAGCAAGGTTTTTTATTTTTTATTAAATACATTATCTTGGAAGTTTCTAAGTGTATTTCTACAGGAAAAAAAACTAAGGAATATTAATGGCTAGGAACATTGAGAGGTAACTTACAATATATTCATATATCTCAGTGGAGGTTATAGTATTACAACTTTGTACTTAAACATTTTTTAATTAATAGGTTTTCTCTCTGAACTCTTGACAACAGGGAAAAATACCATTTGTTGCTACTTTTTCAAATGATAAATTGGGTTGCTACAAATTTTCATTAAGGTTATTATTAATATCTCCTATTACAGCAAGCTTCTAACAACTTCATTTATAATATCACTGGTGGTTCTTTACTTATACGTTATCAGAGTGCTGGCTAGAAAGATAGAATGTTCAATATGCAATAGAGATAAATGATGGCAGAAAAATGGATTCTGAATGTTGCTTGAAAAACCACAATTCCCTTCACTGAGTTGAGACTGTAGAATTGGCCACACTTAATCATCAATGTTCATTTTTTATGTTTTTTTTTCTATCTGGCTCACTGAAAATAACACAAGAAAGGTACCCTTTTGGAAATCTCTAGCAAAATCATTCCCTTTTCTAGGGTGAATGGCATACACACACACACACAAACACACTTTTTTGGTTTGTCTGTTTCTTTTTGTTACAATACCAGTTATCAGAATAACATCACATTTTCTTAAATCTATATATTTTTCCTTATAAGCTTTGTTGACAAGTTCTTTTCATATCATTACTAATCTTGGAAAAATCTACTTAGCTTAATCAATAATCCAATTTTAACATGATTATGTGTGTGTAAAAAAATGGTTCCTGTACTTAAGGTAGTTTCCAATTTCGTTATGAAGACAAATCACAGTCTAACATAGGCAGAAAAAAATAAGGTAACAGAACCAGTGATTAACATTTGTCAACAGTCCTTTCCTTTTTTCACTTTTCTGGGTCTTTTTATGAGGGTAACTATGGGTGGTAAATGTAAAGAACAAAATTATAGAAAATTTCAAAAATAAGACATGAATTATTAATAATTAATACATTATCATAGTTTTAAAATATTCGTACATTTCGTGATAAAAGTAATATATGATTATTGTAGAAAATTTGGAACAAATAACAATAAAAGTAAAATTCGCCTATATTCTCCCATTTCAGGGGAGCCATTGCTAATATTTAGTGCATTTTCTTCTAGAGTCATGTGAATATATGTGTGTGTTTCACATGCAGAAGCACTGGAGTCACCGTGCAGTGGTGGTGATGGTGGATTGTCACTCAGCAGTGGTCTCACTCCTCCCAGGGTGCTTTGCTGTACTGCAGAGGTTAGAAAGCTTTAAAAATATTTTTTCTAGATGTTCTTGTAGAGAAAATTTGGAATGCCATTAAAAAAATAAAACAAAACAAATGAAAAAAGAAACTAAGTAATTGAATAAAATTAGCATGCACTTGGAAAAAAAAGAAATAAAGGCTTTTGAATGTAAAATTTGAAACCATAAAACTCCTAGAAGAAAGCGTAGAGGAAATATCCCTTGGCATTGGCCTTAGCAATTACTTAGGCTATGATATCAAAAGCTCAATCAACAAAAGTGAAGGGTTTACAGGAACAAATATAGAGGACACATGGACAAAACTAGGGGTGTTGGAAAGGGGAGGGAGGAGGGGAGGAATGGGTGGGTGGGCTGGAATGGGAATAAAGGATAGAAACTGTACTGAATAAACTAAAATAAAAATTAAAAAAAAAAAAGTAAAGTTAAACAAATGGGACTACATCTAAAAGTTTCTGCACAGCAAAGGTAACAGTAAACAAATAGAAAAAGCAACCTAAAAAATTGGAGGAAATATTCCTAAACCATCTATCTGGTAAAGGGTGTGTACTCAAAATATACAAGGGACTTACACAACTGAGGAGCAAACAAAACAAAACAATAAAAAACAAACACAACCTGATTTTTAAAAATGAACGAAGGACCTGAACAGGCATTTTTCCAAAGAAAACATACTTAGGACCTACAGATGTATGATGTTACTTAACATCACTAATCATCAAGGAAATTGAAATCAAAACCATAAAGAGATATTATTTTACACCTGTTAGGATGACTATTATAAAGAAAAGATAAATTAATGTGGTTGAAGAGTTAGAGGAAAGGGGGCTCTTGTACAGTGTTTTAGGGAATGTAAATTGGTGCGGCCATTATGGAATATAGTATGGTAGTGCTTCAAAAAACTAAAAACAGAAAAAGCATATGATCCAGCAATCCCTCTTCTGGGTATATACCCAAAGGAAATAAAATCAATACCTTGAAGAGAATCTGCAGTCCTATGCTCATTACAACATTATTCACACTAACCAAAGTAATGAAACAACCTAAATATCCACTGACAGATGAATAGAGAAAGAAATTATGGTACATATATACAATGAAATACCATTCAGCCTTTAAAAAAGTGGGGAGCTTCTACCTTTTGCAATAATATGGATAAACCTGGAAGAATATGCTAAATGAAATAAGCCAGACACACAAAAAATCTCTGCATGCATGATCTTAATTTCATATAAAATCTAGAAAGTTCAATACAGAGAAGCAAGTTGTAGAATGGTAGTTACCAGGGATGGAAGGCAGGGAAAATTAAAGGATGTGGGTAAAAAGGTACAAAGTTTCAGTTATGTAAAACAAACAAGTATAGGCATCTAATATACATGAATGTGACTGCAGTTAATAAAACTGTATCGAATGCTGGACATTTGCTACTAGAGTAAACTTCAGGTGCTATCATCCCACACACAAAAAACTGGTAAATACATGAGGATAAGATATGTTAATTAGATGGACAATAGTAATTATTTTCTATGTATCTGTGTATCAAATCATTATGTTGTATATCTTACATATATGTGTTTTTTAGTTTTTAATTAAATAAAATAAGAAAAGAAAACCTTATCACAAAGTCTTGAATTATCTGGAGTGGTGTACAACGTTCTTCATGATTTCTGCAACCTTATTACCCTCCTCCTACCACATTGCACGTTAGATGAGATTGGGCGTGATCAGGGCAGTATGGCCGCAGACACCAAATTGCACTTTATGCTGTAGTAACACCAAACCTCTTGTAGGTCCCAAATAGAACTCACTTCTTCTCACCTCCAGTCACAACACTGTACATGTTGCCAATGTCTCAAATGTTCTCTTCGCAATTTTCCAGTTGTCAAACTTTTTTGATTCTTCAAATGGTCACCTAAATGGAGCTTCTTTCAACTCTCAAAAGATAAATTATGCCTATATTCCCACTGCACTTGATAAATATCTTTATAACTCAAAAGTCTACCACAATGTCCAGTGAAAATTATTTACCCTGAGAATCCTTGTTGAGCTACTGAATAAATGGATGGATGGATGGATGGATGAAAAAGGGAGAGATAAATGGACACTGGAAGGAGGATGATCAAAAAGAACTTTCTGAGGAGGTATATTATAATTTCCTTAACGCATGGCTAGGAATGAAAGGATTCTATTGAAGAAAGGAATATATTCCAGGTGGGTAGAATAATTGGAAATGTGAGGAAGAAGGTGAGAGAAAACTTTTGTGGAGACAGTGATTTCATCTGGGTAAAAGTTTTTATACAGGATAATATTAAAAGATAGCTAGATATTTAAGTAGTTGAAGGAACAAGGGGATAAAAACACCAACGTCATGTTTTAAGACATTTAAGTAGAGGTGATGGAGATCAGTGGAGAGCAACATTCTTGCATGCAGACAATGTTGCATAAAGTTTTATTTGCTTTTAAAATTGTATGGGTTGATTTAGGTTAATCTTGTTGAAGTCATGGAAAAGTAGTCCTTTTATTTTTAAATAATTATGTAAAACATCAGGTTAGCTATTTAATTTTGTTATAAAAAATCATCAGATCCAACTTTTTATCCACTTAAAATACTATTATGTTATACATATATTGATATTTGGCAGGTATATAGATATGCTTTACATCTTTTTTGCAAAATATTATTCATAATTCATTAAGCTCGAACATTATTTTGAAACATAATGTAAGACAATAAAGTTTCAAATAAAAAAGGTCCAAGGGGTTGCTCGCTAACATAACTGGAAAAACAACCAAATACTAAATAGAACTATGAGAATCCTTCACTCTCACCTTTCACTCAGGGAATCCATCTCTTGAATTCTGAAAGCTAAATGGTTTTATTTCCTTTGAATAGTGTGGTATGTTTTTGAAGTTAGGCAATGGGGAAGCTGTTAAAGTAACAAGAACAAGAATGGCAAATTCTAAGTCTTCCAGAGCCATAAGGAAGAAAAATGAGAACAGAATGGCTATTATTCATTCAAGGAACAGCAAGTAGCAGTAGAATGAGATAAATTTAATACATTCTAGAAGTTTACAGGCAAGGTAGTACTGAAAGAAATCTAATAACTTTATAAATACTTTAAAATTGTGGCCCATTATCATATTTCAATATAATTGCAATAGCCTTATGGTTATAGGAAGTCTGTAGAGAGAGGGGGTTTTAGTGGGAAAAGGGAAAACTTCAAAGTGAGTGAGCTCCCTGGGCCTCGGTATTCTCACCAGTAAAAGGAGTAAAACAAAGTATTCCTCGCATAAACAATCATGAGAACCTGAGAAAAAGTGTGTAATGTGCTTGCTGCAAAATAATCTATGATAAGTAATTTTTATCGTTGATAATATTACACAGAGTTTGATGTACAAATAAGAGGGATTAAAATCACAAAAGAAAAAGATAATAGAAATGATGAAGAGTCATAGAAATACAGCATCAGGTAACTGATTTTTATGCCTAGAGTAAGGAGAAAATATTCACAAAGGAATCTTTTTTGAAAGACTGTGTATGGACGTTTTCTGTCGTCTCATGTCGGGGGCACTGCCTGCTCCTCCACACTGCGCAGTGCAGACAGGAGACACTGCAGGACGAGCGGTCTTGTGTGTCCATAGGACCTGGTACCAGGAGAGCCAGTACCTCAGGGAAGGGGATGACATCAGCAGACTTCCTTGAAAGGCAAGAGTCTAAATGTGCAATATTTCCAAGATGTGATTTATGCTTTAAATGTGTTGCCTCTTTAAAATGTTTTTCTATTACAGCTTCAGCTGTACAAAAGAAAACCCAACACAAAAAGGTTTGACCTCCATGGGCAAAATGTAAACTTTGACATCAGCCTCTCAACTCATACAAAAGGTAGCTCATAATAGATCCCTTTAACATAAAACTATAAAACTTTTAGAAAAACATTCTGGAGAATTATCAGGAGGTAGAGTTAGGCATGGAATCCTTAAACTTGACAATAAAATGTGATCTCTGAGAAGAAAAATTTATAAATTAGACTTCATAAAAATTTGAAACTCATCTTTTAAAAAAGATATTGTTAAAAGGCTGGAAATATAAGCTATAGAGTGGGAGAAAATATTTGCAAAACACATACCCAACAAAAGATCAGAATCTACTGTCTTAGTATTTAGAATTCATAGAACTCATTTAAAAAAACTCACATAAAATGGGCAAAAATATAAACAGATATTTCACCAAAGAGGGTATACAGATGGCAAATAAGCACATAAAAAGATATTCGGCATCCTTATTAGGCAAATGCAAATTAAATCTGCACTGTACAATAAGAGCACTTTATATGTGTCAGAATGGCCAAGATAGTGACAACACCAAATGCTGACGAGGATGCTGAGAATGTGGATCACTGCTACATTGTATGTGGATTGCAGACTAGCAGAACCACTCTGGAAAATAGTTTGTCAGGTTCTTTTAAAACTGACATGCAGTTACCATGCTGCCCAGCAATAAATTCTTGGGTATTTATCCCAGAGAAGTGAAAATGTATGTTCATGTGAAAAGCTGTACAGGAATGCTCGTGGCAGCTTTGCTCATAACAGCTAAAAAAATAGAACCAACCCAAATGCATTTAAATAGATGAATGGTTAAACAAATAATGGCACATTCATACCATGGAATACTGCTCAGTAGTAAAAAGAAATGGACTATTGATCCACACAACTTGAACGGATCTCCAGATAATTAAGCTGAGTGAAAAAACCCAATCCAAAAAGATTACACACTGTACAATTACATTTAACTGGCACTTTGAAATGATAAATATATATAAATGGAGAACAGATTAGTGGTTATGAGGGGTCAGTAATGGTAGGAGGTGAAGGAGGGAGAGGCCGCCAGGGATTAGGAATAAAGGGAGGGATGGAGGAGAGAGGGGAATAGTCATCGAAGGACAGCCACTAGTGTTCTTCCTGTTTATAGCATTGTGTCACATCTTGATGATGGGGGATACATGAATGTACATCTGTAATAAAACTGGATGGAATTAAATGCACACACAAGTATAATTAAGAAAATGTGAAGGAGATAAATAGATTATAGTCTTGCAGAATATTGTCTTTGGGGGAAACTGACAAGAGAGGATGCAACATCTTTGTGTTACTTCTTACAACTGCATGTAAATATAAAATCATTTCAAAATAAAAATTTTAATTTTTCTAAAGCTTTGACTTGTGAATTTAATGATTGCCCTTAATACTAGGTTACAATATAAGAAAAAAACACATTACTTTTAAACAACTTAATAGTTTAAATATCTGGTACATCATTGCATGAGAAAAAAGTCATGCAGTTTTCCTGATCAAGATAATTCTGAACTAATAAGAGTGACTTAATGACTTTGGTTTCAAAATAGTCTTATTCTTTCTTCTTGATTTTACCACCATATAAAAATAATGCAAGCACAATATTTCACTTATGCAAGTCCTGTATGTATTTTCTAATTAATAGTCCATTTTCAACTTTCTAAACTTCTGCTGGTTTAGTGCATCAGATAAACTAACATCACCTAGGCAACTGCAGAATTTTGTGTTCACCTAAATTAATTAATAATATATAGTGTCTTAATAAAAAAAGATCAAAGACAATGCTATAAATCATAGGATTTCATATGGTAGCCTACATGGTAAGTTCCAAGCCTTTAGTTAATTCTGAGATCTTAGCCTAAAAATGAATTAGGTAGTAGTCTTTATATATATGGACATCTTTTTTTCATTTTATTATTTTTTTATTGTTGTTCAATTACAGTTGTCCCCATTTTTCCCCCATTACTCTCCCCTGTCCCACCTCCCACATTCAATCCTCCCCACTCCCTGTTTTCTTTGTCCATGGGTTCTCCATACACATTCCCTAACTTGGACATCTTTATCTTAAAATACCTGTGCTCTTATTTACTACACTATATAGTAGCCAGGAGTTAACAGGTTAAGAATTCAAATCTGAGTCAGGCCAGTAGGGTGGGGCAACTGTTCTGAGAAGCAGTAACTCTGCTGCTAGGAAGACATAAGATACCTATAGAAGAGGCTTTAAAATAAGAGGAACAACAGGAGTTTAAGGCACAGAATAACTTTAAAGCACTACCTTTTCTCCCTGTGTACCTAAGATCTTCCTTAATAGCTCATATCATTCTAGCAATATTTAAGAACTTTATGAGAAAAATTCTAGAGGTTAAAAAATGTCATTACTGCCTCTCTTGGATGTGCTAAAAAACTTTTCAATATTTTTAAATAAAATTACACATTCCCCAAATATAAACAGATTTTTATAAAGAGAGAAAAATAATTACCAGCATTTTTTCCTCTGTAAGAGCAGAGATTCAGTGAATGCATTCTCACTGAAGATGCCCCTGTGATCTTCACTCTGCTATTGCCATTTCTTTCTGAGATTTTGCTTCGGAAGCTCTGCTGCCCGGGGACTGGTAGCGGAAGTTGAGTTCATGTTGTTTCCCTGTATGCTTAATTTTTAATGACAAGTCTCTGAATTACTAGATTGTGTCAATTACCCCTTCAAGAAATTGAATTTTGTTAATGAAATTAGTTGCTTGGGAGAGAAACAGAAGCATTAATTTCAGTTTAGTAGTTTCTTTTTGAGCTGTCGCAGGTGCTGTTTGACTGAATTGTTGGTACTTAATAAAGAGTTTATCAGGCCTCACACTCCAATCAGATCACTGCTGTCCCAACAGCTCTGCAGCCAACGACACGGCTCATGGTGGCAGAGCTGAGAAACAAACCATCCAAACTGCAGGTAAAGCACATAGTCATTTCTCTGGGAAAAATAAGTACGCTTCTAAAAACATTATCCTGAGACTAAAACATTTAAATACAAGAGAACGTGAAAAGTTAAAGAAATCAGCTATGGTAGTTCAGAGCAAAAGCAGTTTTCCCATGAATACTTCTCTAAATATGGCTGAAATGTAATTTTTATTTGACTTCTCAAGATGATTCCCTATTCATTGTTTTACATCTTGTTGATAACAGAACACTGTTGGTGCAATCCATATTCTAAAACATCATGGCTTTTAAAGCATTATGACAGTGAGGTCATGTAATGATCATTCCTATTTCAGGAAAATCACAGAACGAGTTTTTATTCCCGCATGTACTCACTTATTTTTGTTCCCAGTAAATTAGAATATTATGTGCTTGACCCAAAAATAATATAAAAGTCCGCAATGCCACACAAATGCAACATTTCTTTACTATCATATGGAAGTACACTGAATTATTAAAACAGGAAATAACAAATCATAATTTCAGTCAAGACTCTCAACCATCTACTTCTCCAAAGCCTGCTAAAAAGACCATTGCTGGAGGAACACATATTTATTGAGCACCTTCTCTAGGCCAGGCATTGCTCCTGGTTCCAAGGCACAGCAATGAATACAAACTCAGTCCCACCTTTCCTGGAGTTGACCTTGTGGTGAGAAGCCTACCAGATGCAGTCTCTGCCCCCTAGGATCTCCACCCCAGACCTAAATAGAGCAGGAAAGGTTCCCTCAGGAGACCTGGATTCCAGAAACAGAAAGAATGGGCATGCAGAAGGAAGACCTCACAGGAAGCAGGAAACATAAAGATGGTCAGAGAAGGCTTTGCTGAGGAGATACCTGAGTAGGTCTTGCAGAATGAATATGAATCCAAGAGAAATGCACTCCAGGAAGAAGAAATAAGTTGCCAAAGGCATGGAGACAATAGCGTCTATTGTTGTTCAGTCAAGAGAGGGCCCCCAAGGTATTGAGGGGAGCTAAGGCTGAACACATGAACAGGCCTGGACTTTGGTGGACCTGTGGGCCAAGGCCCAGGGCTTTGGGGATCCTTCTTCCCCAGTCTCTCTTCTCATAGAGGGACACTGATTGATAAAATAACTAAAAGGGAGGAGAAAAAGAATGAAAGCATTATGCCATTGTTTGATTAGATGGTTGATTCTGGAAATTCTGTGTAATACATATATTTTTATTTCATTACATTTTAAGGTATTTAGTAGAGTTCTAATAGCTTTTAAATTAAAGTTTCAAAAGTAATTATAACAAATATTTACATAATATTTTAAAGTTAACAAAAATACTTTATCATATATTATTTGATCATCTCAGTAATGCTAAAAGGTAGAAAGAGTATCATTCTCTGCAATTTACACATGAGGAGAATAGGTGTTTTCCCTGGGTTAGACTTCCAGCAATCCCCTTCTCACTCCAAATCCTGGGATACATCTACCATACATCAACATCTACACATTCCATTAAAAATTCCTTTTTAAAGTAAAGGTTGGAAAACTATAACTCTGGGCTCCTCTGGATCTGACTCACAGACATGCTAATACCATGCATGGCGTCATCACTGTCAACCACGTCATCGGTCCGCTTTGCAGCTGGCATTCTTCAAAAGAGATTATCTGGTGGCTTCATACCCTAAGTCTTTGATTTACCTTCTGTACTGCTTTTTGGCTCTAAGCTTGGCTGCTAGCCTTTAAAATAATTCATCTTTTCTTATGGTCAGTGCTGACTTGGACAGTCAGGTTTGTATCCCTTCTGGTGTCTGGGACCTCCTATGGAAGCTGAGCTCCCCTTCAGTGCAATTCTATTCTATTCTATTCTATTCTATTCTTTCTTTCTTTCTTTCTTTCTTTCTTTCTTTCTTTCTTTCTTTCTTTCTTTCTTTCTTTCTTTCTCTTTCTTTCTTTCTTTCTCTTTCTTTCTTTCCTTTTTCTTTTCCTTTCTTTTTCCTTTCTCTCTCTTTCTCTCTCTCTTTCTTTCTACTGCTAGATGGAACCCAAACTCTGCCCTCAAGAATTTACATTCTCTTGAGAAATGAAATAATTACCTACATAAAACTATTAACAATTGTTCAAAATAAAGGGTTCAGTTGAGTACACTCACCATTTACCCTGATTACACCTGATTTTTAAGAGAAGCAGTTTGGAGACCCTATTAAAATTCTCATTTCTGGGTTAAAAATGTGCTAATCCAGCATGTACTTGAGGATTTTCTGCTTTCTCTTTGACTTTATATAGCAAATAATAGCAGTACATTAGAAACATTTTTGCTATCAGGTTATTATAATATTGTTGAATGTCAAGGTAGCACAAGACATTTGCATTAAAATGCTATATACTTCTTTGAGATTATGAAATGTATACCCTTGTCAAATCTGATTCTTACAAAAATTATGAATCTGTTGTTACTTCATGGGTATTCCCACAGTGAATATGCCACTGTGGATATTCACCAATATCCACAAGGTAAAGTTGGACGGGGGCTTAGGAATCATTAACTCAGAATTAAGCCATCCCATCCAGGGGTGAGTCATCCCTGCTCTCTGAATCCTTCAGAACTGGTTCCCCCTCTCTTGGTTAACTCCTGCAATGCCTCTCTGGAGTCAGTCTGCCTCTTCTGCTTCATTCTGAGGCTGAGGAAGCTTAGTGCAGTCTTCCCCACACATTTTCCTTTTCCATGCTGCTTTCTTACATACAGGAGTCATTGATTTTTCTTCCACCCCAGTGTGGTACAAGAAACTCCAAATCAATTGTGGACCTATCTACCTAGATACACTGCATAGATGTACTAAGCTGGAACTTCCTGAGTTGGGCCCAGGAAAAGTGTTTTCTGTTCTTCAATCTTCAGATCTCTGAGGGGTGGTTGTTCCATTTAAGTCCACCAGATCCTGGTTTCTTAGGGACTACAGCCTTCACTTACTTCTGGTTTCCCAATAGACAGTGAAAGGACATATGTATTAACCATTAGAAAATTTTTCCATTTTTCTTAAAGCTGAGAAATCCTTTTGGCTCTTGTCTGAAGGCAGGACTCTGACAAGCAAATTAAGGCCCTCCGACTTGTACTTCTCAGCTTCTTCCTCCATCTCAAATTCTTCCCCATCTTCACATCCTCTTCTTCTTCTCTTTGCCAAAGTGAATGTCTCTCTTCACTGGTACTTCTGACGACCCACTCCCATCTCCTCCAGGAGCTTACATCACAGCATCACAGGGAGTATGGAGTTTGCCCTCACACGTGGACTCATAGCATGGCTCTGCCCCCTTTTAAATGCAAGATCCTAAGCAAGTTAACTAGCATCCTACAACCTCAGGTTCTGCCTTTGAAAAATGGGGTCATAACATTACCTGCCACACAGTAAATTCTTGAAAACTAAGAGATGTTCTAGCACTGCATCTCTCACCTTGCATCTTCAACTTTTTTTCTTATACTGATTCTGTTTCTTCAGCAATGGGTCTCCTTAATTCTCTTTGAATTTTTTTAAAGATTTTATTTATTCATTTTTAGAGAGGGTAAGGGAGGAAGAGAGGGAAAGAAACATCAATGTGTGGTTGCCCCTTGTGCACACCCTACTGGGGACCTGGTCTGCAACACAGGCATATGCCCTGACTGGAAATTGAACCCATGACCCTTTGATTCACAGGCTGGCACTCAACTGAGCCACACCAGCCAGGGCTAATTCTCTCTGAATCTGAAGAAAAACAGTTCCTCAACACTGCAGCCTCTTCTCCTTAGCAGCATTCTCTCCCCTGACCACCCAGTTTTTGAAAGAGTATCCAGTCCTGTTGTCTTTTCTTGACCAATCCAAATTTCTTCATTTTCACTACAATGTTACTGAATTTGTTCCCTCAAAGGTAACATTGACCTTCTAATCTCTGAGTGCTGTGTCTTTTCTCTAGTTTTAAATTCATGGAAAACAGTCATTCAGCATTGTTGTGTGTCCCTTTGTTTGAAATAATTTATCCCTCAGCATCTCTAATTGTGCTGTATCTGTGTATCCTTGGCTTATCATTCTTTGCCTTCCTACCTATAAATGTAGCTGCTTCTTCATTTCTTTCCTTGATCCTTTACTATTAGATGTACACAATTCTTCCTGAAAGTTCTTCAAATCTAACATTTCTATCTGAATGACCCAAGGGGTCTGGTTTCCATACTAAATTAAGAACCTCATTAATTATCTACTTGAATATTCTGCCAGACCCCTGAACCTGAAAAACCCCATGAATCAAAATCATCCCACTCCCCCTAAACCAGCTCTTCTTAATTCTGTGTTAAAGATACTGACTTTTTCTCTGGTAACCAGCTTCAAAATCTTGAAGTTACTTCCTCTCTTACCACCTCCTATCACCAATCAGTTACCAGTCCTATAAATTCTAGCTCCATAATATTTTCACATTTATCATTGTCTTCCAGTTTAATTGTCATCTCCATGGTTGGAAGTTTATTACTTCTTATCTGAACTCCTGTAATAACCTTCTAATTTGTTCTAACTCATCTTAAGTCTCTCCCTTCAACTTCCACCCCCATTTTCATTTTTTGAACTAATCCATCTTCAATGCCAGATAGATAAAGCCTCAGTTTAATTTAATAAGTGCTTATGAATAAGAAACTTGCAACAGAGAAAAGAGAGGGATTAGCATTTTGATGCAGTAGTTGGGTACCATGCTACATATTTTCCTACATTCTCTTAAAATTCAAAACAAATTGTAATAGACGTACTTAGTTGACCACATAATATCCATTCCTTCCTCCTCCTTCCAAATAGGACCCTGATTTTATTTAGTTTCCATGTGCTTCCATTTTAAAGGTGGATTCTAATTCGCCTATGTTCATTTTCTGACTATTGTTGTTTGTCTAAGGGTAACTGTGTGTCCTCCAATGACTCGTCAGGTAAAGGAAAGGACTTTATTTTATGGTTGGGCAAAGAATCTCTCTTTCTCCCTTTAGATGTGTAAAGGAAGCATCTTGTCCAGGTTGCCCCAGCCACCAGTTTGGAACCATGAGAAGAGCCAGACTGAGAACAAACTTGACAGAGGCAAACCCAAAGAGTAGTAAAGAAAGAGCCACAGAGAATGCACTCGACCTCCTTCTCCCTGCACTACTGGGTGCTCAGGTAATGTCTTCCCTTGTTTGTTAAGCCATTCTGAGTATCCTGTGGTCTGAATCTGCCTGATGAGCAATCCTGTGATGTGGAGCCTGGCTCAGAGCAGCCTGAGTATACATGACTGATAGTAGTAAAACCAAGATCTGAAACTATATTTGCTTTACTACAAAGCCCTTGCTCTTTCCACTAATCCACATTATCTGATTAGAATGCTCATCATCTTAAAACCTGTAGAAATATTTCTAACACTTATAGTGACATTACTGTATATTGTACACAAGTATAATGCTTTCCAGGTATTAACTCATGACTCCTTGAAATAAGTGCATGAGCCAATACATTCTCATCATATTGTGAAGACTGAAAGAGGTTAAGTTATTTGTCAGGGTTGCACAGCAAGTCATTGTCAGAGCATGGACTTGAACTAATGCATTCTGACTCCAGAACTCCTGATGTTAATTTCCAGCTTTACACATTTCTTCAGGTATGCTTTGCATGGGCACAAAGCTTACAAAACAGGTAATATTACTTTCATGCATTCTCTGAGAAAAGTTGTGGCACCAATGCAAGAGAAATTTGGCTTCCAGTGGCTGTTTCTGCATGTACCAGAGAGAGACTGATGGAAAGATGGATGAGGGGGTCTATTTGAATGAAAACATGGGATCGGAAATGAAATAATTTTTTGGCTGAAGAGGAGGCAGCCAACACTCACACCAGGGAGGAGGCTTGGTAATGCTGCTGGCAGTGAAAGTTCTCAAAGAAACCTTGACCTTGACATATGGCTTAAATTGGAATGTGTAGTGATACCCACAGACCCAGGCCAACTACTATGAGAGATTCTCCACAGTACCAGAATTAATTCCAGCCTCTTTAGCCTAGCATTTACATTCTGCTTCCAATCTACCTTTTAATTCCCCTCCTCCAACTGATGCCTGCTCCATTCTTTTGTCCTGCATTTGCCATTTCCTCTAATTGAACATAGGTACCAAAATGGTTAGACATTAGTACTGATCATTTTTTTTCCTTTGGGAAATTTAACTTGATAGAGATATTTTTAGAAAGACAATTAGCATCTATTTACTAGAAACAGCAATAACTTCAGCAGTTGGATGCCTTTATAACAATGCCGTGGGACATATGGTGAGGACAATGGTAGAATCCTAGAAAATGAGGTTTGTGCAGTGGGAAACTCTGGTTTATATTTCAAAAAAACTCTTTCAAGTTCTACTCAACTAACAAATGAAATAAGGTTCCTGTTCGTGCTACATCATGGAAATGTGCACTATCTGTCCTCACTCCTAAAGAGAAGCCAGAGGCACAAATTAAAGAGGCCTGGTCGAGCTTCACGCATCTGTAATTTAATAAAGTAACTAGGGAATAACAGCTGCAGGGTTTATACCTAACTCTTGAATTTTTTTCACTATGGACATAAATCAACCCCTTGCTCCAAAGCTTCTGTTAAAATGATGTCTTGAGAATAAGTGAAATGTCATTTATTATCTTCATTCAATAATAATAGGTTATCAAGGTCCTGTTTGTAAGAAATGGTAGGTCTCATCAAAAGATAATATTCCAGTTTTTTTTCTTAAGATTAGAAATGTTCTATCTGAACAAGATGAATACTGGACCCTCATCTTCCTTCTTCAATTGTCAGTAAGATATTGGGGAACAGTAAAGAGTAAAATGAATAATTTTATGCTGTCAGTAATATAAGGAGTGAGGGAAACTTTTTCAGCTCATTGTCAATCTAAAATTTTTCCCCACAGAAATCCAGGAGCTTCCCTCTAAATACCACAAGCCATACAAGAGAGAGAGAATTCAAAGAAAAACAAAAACAGACCAGGTACTATCTGGAGGTTTTGTGTTTCATGAAGATTTCCTGGCTACCTACAGAAAGGTAATTCACATTACATCCAGCAGTATACAGTATGTTAAATTTTATTAATGGAAACCTATTATCTATCCAGTTGGAGAAATAAAGAGGGCAAATAGGTTAACATTTTTCTCTTTACTATTAATTAATGTGCCTCAGGTGGTCTCCTTTCTATTAATTTTATTGTGCTGCAAAAAATATAGTGGAGCAAGCTGTACATGTTAATCAGAGCTGCTTGCAAAATACTACAAAATAGAGACCTGAATGTCTCTCTCTGAATCAGTAACAATAACACCACCACCATCAGAGCAGAAACTATTAAACATGGCCCACGCCAGCATGTATTCCATGGCTAATTCTACCCACACTGATGTTTCTAACCAGATCAGTGTTTGTGTTAGGATAACCAACACACTGGGTTGTAAACTGTCTTACAACCCAGCCATGGTCTACAGTAACATTAGAGCAACAAGAGTACAAGTTAAAGTGTGCAAATAAAATTTGAATTATGCTGATTTTATTTGGTTAGAAATATGTAAATATTATTGAAATTTTTAGAGAAAGAACATTTATTAACCTGCTTTCTAACCCAGATCTAACACATAGGAATCAGAATCTCAGAAAGTCTTTTTAAAAATATAGAAGAAAGGTGTATTAGGACTTCTTTTTCCCCAGAAAGGTATGTTCCAATGTGGTCTGCAGACCAACAGCATCTGCATCACCTGGAAAACTATTAAAAATGCATATTCTCCAGCCCCAGCCTAGACCTACTAAATCAAAAACTCAGGGTGTGACCCAGCAATCTGTTTCCACAAGCTTTCTAAACGATTCTCACATCTACTAAGGTTTGAGAGGCACTGTTCTATGCCAGGATTTATGAATATCATCCCCTATATCTACCGACCCACATTAATTTGTGGACCTTAATCCCAGGGATTTATGATAGAGCATTTTATAATCTGCCAAAGTTGCCCCTCCTCTGACATTTCTATTCTCAATTAATGCTACCACAGTCCATCTGAAACTTGAGATTCATCCTAGAATTCTTCTACCCTAGCCTCCACTTACAATAAATTATAAAGTCCTACCTATGTCACCTCTTGTACATTTGTATCAGTCCCCTTACTGGTCTCGCTGTCACCTGCTCTTCCAATAACCACAGTCACTTCTTCTCTAGAGACAAAGTAATATGATTATCTGTAATAAATGTAAATACAATCACTTTGTCTGTAAATCTGATATGCCTCTCCTTTTTTAAACCACTCTGAAGGCTTGCAGAATAAAGCCTACAGAAGAAATCACACACACCTTAGCTAAGGCACTGACTGTTGGGAAGGCCTCTGCTTTGCTCCCCCCATATCCCAAGTTGTTCTCCACATCAGAGATCTGGGAACACCCCATGGTTCTAAAAAAAGTTTATGCTATGTTTACATGAGCATTATTGTAGGGAGGGGTCCTTAGCTTTTATAGGATTCTTATTGACCCAGAAGTTTAAGAAATATTGGTACAGCAGGCAGGAGAAAAGTAGTTTGGGTTGTCAGATACATATCAATGATTATAAGGCCTCTGAAAAGAGTGAAGTCTAATCCCCCACATCATGCTACATGAAGCTATGCCTGTGCTGTTAAGAGAGTGCCAAGATGGGTAAGCTGCGATATGAATTCCTTGTGTTGAATTAACCACAGTGAAAAAAATTTCTTAATGGTGAAAAACCATAGTTCTACTTGTAATGATTAGAATCTTGCTAATTATTTCCCAAGAAGCTTGATGGAGGAGCTGGAATTCACATTTATTTAATTTTATTTTATTTTTTATTTTATTTTGCTGTTATTCAATTACAGTTGTCCCAGTTTTTCCCCCATTGCTCTCCCCTGTCCCACTCACCACCTGCTCCCACAGAAATACACATTTTTTTAAAACATGCTTTGAAAAAATGTACTTAATTTGAAAACAGATTTGGTAAGGAGATTGTGTAAGGATTATGGCAACTATTTGGGGGGACTACCAAGCACATTTCCCATTGAGTCTCATTATTTTTCTAGCATCCTGTAGTCCCTCCCTCTCCCATTCTCAGGGAGCAGTGGGTGTGCCACCCAAGCACGGCCAATTATTGTGAACAATTTTCCTATCATAGTAATTGACCCAGGGGTGACCATTTAACAAATAAGCAACACCAAACAGATGTCCTCCTAAACTGACAAATGGATATTGGAAAGAAGTTCTCATTCAACCGGATGTACTAAGACAGGGCCATGTAAATGTAAGGTTGCTAGTGACAATAGAGAACATGTCAGAAGGGAAAAATTGATCCAATAGAAAAGGAAAACCTGAAATCATTAAATCAGAGAAATAGGGAGATAGAAGAGTCCTGAAGACATTGCATGAACCCTTAGATTTATTTACCTATATTTAAAGTCAGGTTCTCTTCAGACTTTTCAGCTATATGGACTAATGCATTACCTTTCGTTACTTGAATTACTTTCAAGAATTCTAGCATTTGCAACAGAAACAGAACTGCCTAACATGCTAGGACTCTGACTCTATCTTTGATGTCATTCTGTGTCACTGGGACAGATACCAGGTGTGAACTGCCAGCCAATTCCCTTGTCTTAAGGAAACTCACACTTGATTGCTGATGAAAGGCCCCAAGATGAGGTGCTCTCCTACTGATATTTTAATATTATCACTTGCCACGTATATGTTTTTCTCCCTTGAATTTCGACAATGGCATAAGTATTCTATCTGATCTGCGCACAAAGCAACTTGGGAGTGAGGAGAGCTGGAGGCAGTATGGCTTTGGAAAATTGCTGATCACCAGCTCTGTATGTTTGGACAAGTTAGCTAACTAGATAAGCCTAGGTATCCTCAGTAGTTAAATGGATATACTATCTACCTTAAAAGATGATAATGGATAATGAGGTAAATCATATGGGTTATAACTGCTGCATATTTGTACCAATAAATGTTCTTCATCACAGATATGTGCAAGCATATGGAAATCAACTATCATTGCTTGGGAAACACTGTGAGTCCATATCGTGCAGGGGTGTCAAACTCATTTTCACCAGGGGCCACATCAGCCTCGTGGTTGCCTTCAAAGGGCCCAGTATAATTACAACTCCTTAACTGTTAAGGAGTAGTTACATTTATACAGTCCTAAAATTATTTCAGTCCTTTGAAGGCAACCGCGAGGCTGATGTGGCCCCTGGTGAAAATGAGTTTGATGCCCCTGATAGAATGTTGCTCCTAAACGGAACCTTGAAGAATAATCAGGCTTCTGCCAGATTAAAAAGTAGGGAAGGGCATTATAGTTTGAGAAGAGCATGTGTGTCCCAGTTAGTTATTCTCCTTTTCCTCTCCAGGTCTCTTCTTTTCTGCCCAGCTCCTTTTGACCTGAGAGCATGACCCTATAGACTACAATACCCAGGCTCCCTGGCCCGCTGGCTTCTACCAGGATCAGCCCCTGGTCAGCACCAGCAGGATAATGGAGGGTGGGAAGGGAGTTCAGGATATCAATCTTGCCAAGCCAACGAATTCTCATGACTACAACTCTTAAGGTTTCTCTTAACAACTTCAGGTCAAAGGGTGGTAACAGCTTTCAAAGTTGCTATACACCTCACTGTCCTCGGTTGGTTTTCCTATGCTTTCCCATACCTTTGTAGACAGTCCCCACACTTAGGTCCATTCAGTTAAATCCTTTAAGTGTGCATCTCTCTTTCCTGTCAGTACCCAAATATATGCAATATACGAAATTAGGGAGTAAAACTGCTTGGTCTATATTTAGGGAATGATAAAAAGTTCAATTTTCTCCAATCTTCCAAGTAAGTGCAATAAACAAGAAAAAATTTCTCCTAATATCCTCCTGGAACTATCAACATCTTTCTCCTTTCCCTGTCATCCCCAATCTTTGTGAAAAACAGTTCGTGTAGAGACCCCCAATACTTCATTTCTTTTCAGATAGGCTTCAGCCACCATATCATTCCACAAAAATACTTCTGAAAGTCTGCAGCAATAGCTTCTAAACTATAGCTATCCTTTGTCAGAGTAAGAACATTCCCTTCAATTCCTAGTTTACTGAGAGTTTTTATCATAAACAGGTGTTGAATTTTATCAAAGATTTCTTTGTATTTATTGAGATTATCCTATTTTTTTTACCTTTAATCTATTAATACTATGAATTGCATTGATACATTTTCAAACTTTAAACCATTTCGGTATTCCTGGAATAAACCTCAATCATTTGTTTTTCTTTCTATGTATAACTGGGTTCCTGTTATATATAACTCAACTCAGAAATTTTTGGTCCACAGTCATAAGGAACACTTTCCTGTAATTTTCTTTTTTATTATCCTTTTCAAGTTTTGGTATCAGGATGATGCTATGCTCAAAACTGAGTTAAGAAGTGTGTCTTCTATCAGTCTCTCATACTTTACTCCCTAAGTATTTCTCTCATAGTGTTATTTCTTCTTACCATTTTTTCCACTTTTAATTGTGTGTTCACCCTTTAAATTTCAGAATTTGCCAAGATTTGCTTTAATGACCTAGTGTATAGGAGAAAAGAGGCAGAATAAATAAGTAGGTTGGGTCAAGATTATAAAGAGATTTATATTAAACCCTTGCTACATTTCACCAAGTAAAAAATACCCACAAAATCTATGTGATCTGCCAAGATGTTTGTCTGAATGTCTCTTAAACACCACAATCCAAAACACTACTCTAATCTCTATCAAAAGCCTTCACCCAAATTGCTGGCAAAATTAAAACTGCCTTTATTTTACAATTCCACCTCCTCCTGATATACCTTTCTTTCTCTATTTTTAAAATTCTTCATTTGTACCCTGACTGGTGTAGCTCAATGGATTGAGCACCAGACTGTGAACCAAAGGGTCACCTCTTTGATTCCCAGTCAGGCACATGCCTGGGTTGCGGGTCAGGACCCCAGTAGGGGGGCATATGAGAGGCAACCATACGTTGATGTTTCTCTCCTTCTCTTTCTTCCTTTCCCTCTCTCTAAATATAAATAAAATATTTTAAAAAATAAAATAAAAACTTCACTTGTTTTCAAAAATAACAAAATATTTTTATATTTAACAATATTAACAAACATATTATATTTATATTTATATTTAACAATATTAACAAAAATATTAACAAATATTTTTGATATTTTCAAAAATATCTCCCTTCATGAAGCCTTAATAACCCTCTTGGCCCTAGAAGAATGACATCTCCTGATTGGGTGCTTCACATGTAGCACTGTACTCATAGTCCCTTAACATATTTGTTTATTCTTGCTTCCTATAAAAGTTACATATGTACAAGCTTTATTGCCTCCCCCAGACCCAATAAAACTAAACTACATAGGGGAAGAAATGTATCTCACATGTTTATCTCCTGCCAAGTCCATCCCAGTGTTTTATAATTTTTAGGTCATTAAAAAAACTATTTGTTAATGTGAATTGAATTAAAATTGAAATGGACAATCCAGGGTGCCTGACCATCTTAATACATATTTTGCTGAACAGTATGCAAAACAAAATCTCATTTTAGGTAAAGACCTTCTCAGTACTCTCTTTCCTTTCCTATGGCATTTTGAGTCCTACTGTTAAAATAGGTAATTTTAAAAATGTGTTTTTCATAAGTGAATTGAATGTAAGTAACATTCTTACAAAAATAAAGTACTGAAACTGAGCATCCAATTAGTAACTCTAATAAATCCATGAACTTAAACAAAAGTTACTATAAAGTTCTACAGCAATGCACAAGGGAATTTTTACAAACTTTAATAGATATACACCCTATTCAAATGCCTGTAATCTATTCTGGCTCTTGATGAAAGGAAAGAAAATAAATAAACTATGTCTTACAAAACTATTTACAGCCTGTAGTTGATGACCTGAAATAAAATGTACATATCTATTTATAGTGACTTCTTAATCAGAAAAAATGATAAACAAACAGCAGCAACAAAAGATCAACCAACCTTCTACCTCCAAGGCTATTATTAAGGCTTTGCGCTGAGATACAGCGCCTAGCAGTCAGGCTGTCAAAGCATAGCATGTCAAGTCTGAGAAAGCATGGTATTTCTAAATCAATAAAACATAAAATTGGTCTTACTTACTGGGAAAAAACTTCTAGTGGCTTAACTTAAAAATAGAGTAAAATACAGAAATAGAAATATCAAAGTTTTATTCAGTACTACTTGTTCTGTTTGTTGATACAACTTGTTTTGTTTGTTGCTGTTTTCCAAATAACTGAGTACTTAAAATTACATATAAAATTGTTCATCAAAATTTGTCAACAGGGCTTGATTAATAACAGAGGCATTTCTGAGCTAAAACTAACGCTGGCACCACAACTATGGATGAAAACTGTTCCTAGGATGAGTCGAAGTCCTTGCACACTTTCTGATCTCTCTTCCTCATAATTAAGTTGTTCAGCACTTTTGTAAACACATGTTCCTAATCCTGTCTCCAATTCTCCTTCTGGTCCACACTGGGTGTTTTTCTCTTTCTCTTGCTTCCTCCAGAAAACTGTTTTGGAACATGTTAGTCCAGCTAATCCACATAAAAATAAAATAGGTCTTTAAATCATAATTCAAATCACACCCAATCATCTGCATGTTCAGAAATACTTAGGGAAAAAATGAGCATATAGAGATCCCATTCTCATGTTATCTGTCTTGTGTTTCTGCTCATCCACTTTGGAGAAGAACTACCTTATAAATTTAAATTGATCTGTAAATTTAAATTGAATTTGAACAAGGAATCACTTTAATGACATTGTTCATGGAGAAGTGAGAATGAGGGAAGATGTGATGATCTTTATTAAAGAAAGGAAGAGGAAGGATATCAAACCATGCAAGGGAAATGAGCTACCAGTAGAAAGGCAAAAAGGAGTCCAAAGCAATTGTCAAAAAGAGAAATACCAAAAAGGGAAAAATTTGAAGGAATAGAAAGATATTGGAGATACATCCAGAAGAAAAATAAATGAGAAAATTCTAGGTCACATGAGTATAGGGCAAAGTTTCTCAGCTTGATACTACTGACATGAATTCACTGACATAAATTCACTGTTGGAGGTGGGGGCCAGGGGCCTGGGCTGTGCATTGTATGATATTCATGATACTTAGCAGCATTCCTTTTAAGTGGCCCAACAAATGCCTACTGGCTTCAAACTTAGTTATTCCCATGTCAATGTAAATATATACACATATACATCTAACTTTTTAAATATCAATTTAGGGTATAATTGTTTTTTTTTTACTTACATGTCTGTTTTGCCCACTGGTCTGTGAGTTCATTGTAAGTAGGAAACATGTATTTCTTCTAACTCTCCCAGTATTGCAGTAAATCTCCTGATAAATGTTTAGTGAAGGAAGGAAGGAAATAATGAGGGGTGGAAGATAAGGAGGGAGGGAGGGAGGGAAAAAAGGACACAAGGAGGAAGGGAGAACTCAAGGCAATAGTTTTGTGCATAAGAGCTAGTGGAATTCTCTGCAGACCTGAAAGTGAATGACCTGGATCCAGGAGCGCTCAGTGAGAGTCCGTCTCTAAAACACCACTTGCTATTGGCTACCTTTTTGACTGAAGACTATAAAATTAAAGCTCTCATTAAGCACCAGATAGTTCTGCTCCCAAAGAAATAAATTTAACATGTTATTGTTGATTCTTCCTTTTCTTCTTCCAAGTAGTATCAGATAAATATGCACGTGTAATTGGAATGAAAGATTACTCTTACATTTTATTAGAGAAAAGATTTGGGGTTTTTTTTGTTTTATTTTTCAGTAAATATATCAGTGAAGAATGTCAAAATAATTCTTTTTAACCTCTATCTAATGATCTTGTAAAAAGGTGTGTTATTAAGTCCATGTGTATAATATGGAATTGAGCTGTTTCTTTTATTTTCATACATAAAATTCCAAGAAAAACTTAGAACAATTGATACAATTTTTTATAGATCTTTTATAATAAGAAAACTTTTACTTCATTCCCTTAGTCTTAATATTTAGTTGTATAGTGCCTATGTTTTAATAAGAAATAAAAATAAAAATATTGATATTAAAATATATTTAGACCAAAAAACCCCACAAACTTTACTTGTATCTGACCATGTTATATATTGCTGTTTTGACAGAAACATAAAACTATGAAGGGTGCCCTGGCTGGTGTAGCTTAGTGGATTAAGTGCAGGCCTGTGAACCAAGAGATCATCATTCAATTCCCAGTCAGGGCACATGCCTGGGTTGCAGGCCAGTTCCCAGCAGGGAATGCACAGGAAGCAACCATACATTGATATTTCTCTCCCTCTCTCCTTCCCTTCCCCTCTGAAGATAAATAAAATCTAAAAAAAAAAAAAAAAAAACTACGAAGGGTGAATTGACTGATTTAATCAGAGATGTTTTTGAGTAGAATGAAGTAATGAGTAAAACCAACACATAAAAATTGAGCATGTAAAAACAAAAAGAAGAAGAAGGAAATAAAAAACCCAAAGGAGCTAGGCTTCCAGAATGCCTGTAAAATAACATGAAGTCCTAAAAACAAAAAGAATTTTCATCTGCTCTCAATTATATGCACATATGAGGAGCTAAAAAATGCTTTTGAGTAAATGATAGTGAAGACTTTATGCTATTTTTATTTTCCCCCATTCATACATATACTCAATACAAATGTTCATTGAGTATCAATTCTGTGTTAAATATTTTTAAGCTTAATTATATTAATTAATAAAAATTAAAGATTTTAGCCCTTAGAGAGCTTATCCATAAGGCAAATAAACATTAGTATAATTATTACAATTAATAATTATATGACATATTAGAAAGGGTTAAGTGCTATGAATTAAAGAAAAAGTAGAGAATAAGATCAAGGGTGGAGCAGAGCAAGTTAATGCATTAAATACAGTATGGTCAGGACAGTCCTCACTGAAAAGAGGTGAACAAATATTTAAAATGCTGAAAAGAAATGGGAATTAGTGTGGCAGATAGCAGTAGTAGTCACACTGCAGGCAGAGGGAACAGTTAAAGCAAAGTCCATGAGGCATTATTTTAGGAAACAGTGTGGAAGGAACTATGTCTGGAAAAAGGTGAATTAAGGGAAGAATAAAAGGAGATCACAGAGGAAATGAGGCCAGAACAGAAAGGACTTTATGTGTATGTGTGTGTGTGTGTATTTCTTTTTCTAAATATTTTATTTATTTATTTGTTTGTTTGTTTGTTTATTTATTTGAAAGAGGGAAAGAGAAAGAGAAAGAGAGGGAGAAAACATCAATGTGGTTGCCTCTCATGCACCTGCTACAAGGAACCTGGCCCGCAACCCAGGCATGTGCTCTGACTGGGAATTGAACTGGTGACTCTGGTTCACAGGCTGGCACTCAGTCCACTGAGCCATACCAACCAGGACCAGAAAGGGCTTTATAAGCCCTTTTACTTTGTTTGACTTTTGGCTGAGTGGAATAGGCAGCCATCATAGTATTTTTAACAAAGGGCCAATGTTAGCTTCTTATTTATTTTGTTGTGTTGTTTTTGTTGATTAAGTTGAAGCAAAATCTACACAGTTAAATGGAGATTGAAATATACAATTCAATAAATTTTAATACATGTAAATACTCAAATACTTCCCCGAATATGATACAGAACATATCCACCACCCCCGTAAAGTTCCTCTGTGGCCCTTGCAGTTGATCTCCTGCTCCATAAGCAATAAATTTTCTGACTTCTTTTACCATACATTATTTTACCTGTTCCTAAGTTTGATATCAATAGAATGAAACAGTATGTACATTTTTTTTGTTCTAGTTTCTTTCACTTAATGTAATGTTTTTGAGTCACCTATGTTGTTTGTATCAGTAGTTGATTCTTTTTTATTTCTGAGTGGTATCTCATTGTACAAATAACCATAAAATGCTATTTGTAATCCTGTTCATGGGCACTTGAGTTATTTCTAATTCTTTTGGCAAGTAGAAATGAAGCTGCTATGAACATTTTTGTATGTCATTTTGAAGACACATGTTTTCATTTCTTAGGTAGAATTGCTGAGTAATTGTTGTATGTTTATGAGAAACTACCAATAAATTTTTCAAAGTAGTTGTATCACATAACCCTCCCTCCAGCAAGGTGTGAGTTCCTGGTACTCTACATCCTTGCCAAAACTGAGAATAATTTCTCTGGTTGATGTATATTGGTATGTCATGCAGTTTTAATTCCCATTTCCTGGATTATTTGTGATGTGTAGCATCTTCTCTTATATTTTTCAAACCATTATGTATCTTATTTTGGAAATAGCTATTTAATTTCTTTACTCATTTTAATGAATTACTTGCCTCCTTATTATGGATTTGAAGGAGCCTTGTCGATATCCTGGGTATAACTCCTTTGTTGGATATTTGTGCTGTGGTTATGTTACCATTGGGGGTGTCCAGCCTTTTGGCATCTCTGTGCCACATTAGAAGAAGAAGAGTTGTCTTGGGCCACACATTAAATATATTAAATCACATAATCACAAAAAGTCTCATAATGTTTTAAGTAAATTTATGATCTTGTGTTGGGCCATATTCATAGCTATCCTGGGCTGCATATGGCCTACGGGCCACAGGCTGGACACCCCTGCCATACATAGTTAGCTAACTACTAATCAGAAGGAGAAGCAAAGCAAATTAGACATTGAGCTTGTTGGATGTCTAAGCTTAATAAAATGAGGACCATAAGCTTGTTTGCTTCACCAGGAAGTACATCCTCACACCCCAGGGGATCACAGTATTGATCCACCAAGAAGATTAACACTCCTCCCATCCTTCTTTCAGTACCAGATTGTTTGGGGACACAGGAGAAGGAGCTTGCCCGTAGAGGCCTGTCAATCTAATTAGGGTGAGGACCCATCAAAAAGCCTGAGAAAGCTTGGGAAGTTGATTGGTCATTTTGTAAAAGCACCTGGTCCATCCCAAACCCAACCTACCAAAATCCCAGGGGAATGGTGAAACATTCTCTCTCTCTCCCTCTCTCTCCCTCTCTCTCTCTCTCTCTCTTTCCCCCTCAACCTTCTCTCTCACCCATCTAGTAACACACTTGTCCTGTGTGTCCACGTGCACTCTCTCACCTGGAAACATGCACCTGTGGGGGCCTATCAGCCACTGGGGCTCACAGCAGGTGGCACGGGCTCTGAAGGACTAAGCTTTAATATGACACAGAAATTCTGCACACTGGCTTTGTTGTGGCCTTGCTAAAGACACAGCTGGACTTCTTCTATGGCAGGACTAAGGGAGATAGAAAGTTGGAAGGCCAGGAGACAGCTTCTGTTTCCACCAGAATAAGTCATTTTGCCAGCACCACAGTCTCCTGTGTGTGGGTCCTTGGGATTCTTTCCTCATGATCCTGTGAAAGAGCCTGATTTCTGCTGACAACAAAATATATTCTCCCAATTTGGGTTTGGCTTTCCCTGGTCTTCTCGGTTTATTTTAATAAGCAATATTTTTAATCTTGATAAAATGTAATTTATGATTATTTTCTTTCATGTGTAGTGTAATTTTTTTCCCTTCTAAGAAATCTTTACTTATACTCTCAAGTCACAGAAATATTCCCCTGTGTTTTCTTCTCAGAGATAATGGTTTTAGCTTATGCATTTACAGCTATGCTCCATCTTGAATTTATTTTTCCACATCATGTGAGGTGAAGTCAAGATTTCTTTTGTCCATATATTTACCCACTTGCTCCAATACCATTGGTTGAAAATGCAGTTTCCTAGCCTTCATTGTTTCTGATGATAATTTAGTCATCATTTGTATAATTGCTTCTCTGTATATAATTTTAATTTCCTCTGGTTGCTTTGAATATTTTGTCTTTATCTTTGGCATTCAGAAGTTTTATGATGATGAGCCTAGGTATGGTTTATTTTGTGTTTAACTTGCTGAGAGTTATCTAAGCTTCTTGGATCTATAAGTTTTTGGTTTTCATCAAATTTGGGAATTTTTTGGATAATTTTTAAAATAATAACTTTATGTTCCCCTGTTTCTCTTTATATTTATCCATTTTGAAGTTCATTGACTCTTTTGTGTTAGTTTTCACTGATGCCATAGCAAATTACCTCAAATTGAGAGACTTAAACCCACAAACATGTATTATCTTACAATTTTGTAGATTAGATATCTGACAGAATTTCATCAGCTACAATCAAGGTGTCAGCAAGGCTGTTCCTTTACGGAAGCTCTAGGTAAATCCATGCAGGTCATTGGCTGGGTTCAGTTCCTTGTGGTTGTAAAACAAAGGTCCCTGTTCTTTGTTGACAGTCAGCTGAGGGTCATTCCTAGCTTGTAGAGTCTACCTACGTGCCTTAGGTGATCCCCAACCTTTGCCTTCAAAACCATCGACAGTAGGTCACATGTGTCTCACACTTCAGTTCTGCCCTGTCTTCTTCCATTGTCTCAAATCCCTGAACCATTTCCACCTTCAAAGGCCCATTCAATTACATTGAGACCACATAGATAATCCAGAATAATCTCCCTCCTTTGAAGTTTATAGCTTTAATTTGATGTGCAAAATTGCTTTTGCCATGCAATCTTGCTATATAGGAAAACTAATTTTCTCCTTGTAGATTTCCAAGGGAAAGATGTGGATGAGATCAATAAGAAGTGTGAGAGAAATCCAAGATCTGATCCCTGGATCATACCAACAGAAAGTAAAAGAGAAGAGGAAAAACAACTTAATGCAGTTTGGAGGGAGAGTTCACTGAGATAGTAGGAAATCAAGAGATTCTAAAATACTCGAAACTAGGAAAACAGTGCATTGTGTTCCAGGCCCTTTGGTCATCTTTACAATGAGATCATATTTCCACTTTTTTACACATAGTTTCCTGATATTAATTGTACTCAACACATACTATATAATTATTACATGCTGCAGAAATGTCGGGGCATTTTAAATAAATTATTTCATCCTTATAATAAATCAAGAAGAAAAGTTTTATTTTTCGGAATTTAAAGATAAGAAACATGTAGTTCGGAGAGTTAAACAACTTGTCCAAATTCACATAAGCAGACTATCAAGCCCATAACTGAGTTATGGTCAGCCGAATCCAAGACTCAAGTTTTAGCATCAGAGAGCCACTAAATTACAAACACTTTCAAATAGCTATCTCTTTTATTTACCATTAGTTAGTTAATTATTTTAGCCATAAGAACAAAGTTAGCATTATTAAAAATTGACCATAATCTTTAAGAATCCTGAAACAACTTTCATCCTGAATGGTGAATATTAAAGTGAATGTGTCACATTATTTACACCTTTATGTAGCACTCTGTTTGCCTCCATAAATCATCATCCTTATCCTATCTACTTAAAATAAACAACACTGACTTCTGTTTCAGTATACAGTCAGCATTGTTAGATAACTTCATTATAAAGCACTTCATTACCTTGTGCAGCTAGGCCTAGTTTGTAAAATTATACTCCTACAGTGCAAAGTGACCTCAGGTGTCTAAATCAATACAAAGGAGTTATCTTCGAGTGATGCTAATTGTAAACACAGAAAGGATCAAATAATACAAAGTAACTATACCAACACTATGAGGTTGGATCTCCCGAGGCTTCCTTTTCTCACACAGACTCAGAACAGAAAGCTAACATTTACTTTTTCTTGACAAAGAACAAGTCTGTATTGATACATGAGAAAAGAAAATTAACCTATTTATTTTTAAAATGAATAAATTGTAATCTATGGTCTTTTTTCTATACCTTGTCCAAAAAAAAGGCAACTGATTTCTGTGGGTCTAGCAGTTTCAGAAATGGAGCATTTTATGAGTGATAACAAAATCATATCGAAGTTCCAAAGTAGGATACCTAGAATAGGAAATCCTGATAAAGTAGAAACTGCTTTGCAATTTCTTCAAGGCGCTCATTTCATATTGTTTCCTAGTACTTGGCAGATTCTCTTTCTCATCTCCATCTCACTGTACCTGAACGTAAAGATAAATGTGCCTATAACACACCCAACTCAGAAAGGAAGAGAGAGAAATGGCGTTTCTGGGCCCAGTAAAGAATTGTGCCAGGAAGATTTGATGGGCTCCCCAAAATCCAGTCATGATGCTTACTCTGGTTTGGATTTAATCAGGAGTGTTCTATGGAGTTTTAATTTAAAATAAAACACAACTCTTACTTTCTTTAGCTATTACAAAGGAATGATTATCTAGCAACATATTGTTCTCACTGAACCAGATGAAACTTCAGTACATTTTTCCAAATCCCCCTCATGGTTTAATCTTGAACTGAGTATCACAGAACAAAAGAATCAATTTCCTTTTTAAGAAACAAATTCTTAATCATCCCACTAAACCCAAGCCAACCTAAAAAATCCTTAGGACTGGCAAAAATGCAAAAATAAAAACAAAGAGTGCTTGGAAATTTTTTCAAAGACACGACTCACACTCTCCATTATTATTAAATCATTTAAGTTTGTCTTTGGCATATCCAAGCCCCTACTTCTCTGTCCTTTGTTTTACTTGCTATTATTCCTCTCCAGCATCTCACCTTGTGTTCCTAGAGCTATCAAATCCACCCCTGAACCTCAATCTGAATGAGTAGAGAAATTAACTAAAATCAATTTCTAAGAAATGCCAGTGCTGTTATTTTTTCTAAGGTCTGTGTATTTTAAATTCAATTCGTAAGAAAACATCTCCTGAGTACCCATTCTGTTCCCAGTTCTTGAAAAGGAGAGAAGAAGCCTACACCCTGCACCTGGGTTCTCATAGTTTGGTGGGGAGATAGAACTGCAACAAATGACTAACCTACACTGAGCTAAGATCATGACGGAACAGTGGTAAAGGAACTGAGGAAAACGCATTTTTCTCTCTACTTTGGGGATCACAAATGCCCTGGAAGAGGTACTTGGTTTGAGCTATCTTGGGGATTTTAATCTGGAGATACTTAAGAAGAGTTGATTATGTGGGTCTGGGCTCTGCCAAAGATTAAGGCTGAAAATATTAATTTGAAAAATGTCATCATCATCTGCCCTTAGATATTAGAGAAATGTGTATATGAGTATTTCACAAAGCCTGTAACCTAGACTAACAATTTCATGAGAAGATTTGGAGAAAATAGAGCGCTAGGATTGAGTAGAATTAAGGAATACCACATGCTTTACACCTCCTTAGGAAATCTGGAAATGACATTCACATTTTAAAGGTACTGACAAGTCCTGTAGTTACTGAAGATGTAGAAAGAAAACCAAAAAGAAATGTTTACTCAGGAAGCCAAAAGAAAAATAAATTTTAAGAAGATAAATATGATTATTTGTAGATATGATAGAATTCCCAAAAGTTAAGAACTAGCAGGGAGAGTGTCTCACTATTTGTTGTTCCAGAGCCCGACAGAGACCATGGCATATATCATGTGGTCCATGAATATTTGCCAGATTAATCAGTGAATAAAAAAAGTAATTCCTTATATAATTCATTCTCAGTCCATTAGGTGACTATAAAGATAGAGAAAAAATGGCAGCAGTACAAAAAAAATCAGATAAAGGAACATCACTCCATTTTGGAGAAAGCTTCATAAAATTTATAGCATTTAATATAAATGTAGACATATATTTTTAGAATCTGTAGCAGTGGTTTCAATGGGAAGAAGGGAGTGTGATTTTGCTCCCCAAGTAAGTTTCAGCAATGTACGAAGACATTTTGGGTTGTCCTAATGGCAGCTGGGGTGTGGCTATTTGAATCTACTGGACAGAGCCCGGTGACACTACTAAACATCCTACAATGTACAGGATAGCCCCCACGGCAATGAATTATCTGTTCTAAAATGTCAGTGGAAGGGGTCATCTTATGCGGCATTGGATAAAGTGAGGTGAACAGACATCTAACACAAAGGGAGATGAGGAGGAAGAATCTGATGAGGAAGCTGTGAAGAAAACCAACAAATGTGTACTAGTCTGGGAGGGATCAGCCAAAGACCAGGGCTCTGGGGATATGAAGTTCAAATTGTGCCCTACAGAGAATATGGCTTGGGAATATTTCAAGAAGCATGAGGCTGAACACTATCGGACTGTGCTCCAAGTGAATCTGGTTGGAGTCCACCAGCTGAGACTACTGCAAGTCCTTGCCTCCATCCTCTCGCCTAGGTCTCTTCAGTCCTCTCCACTATTCTACTTCCCAACCTAGCCCACTTGCGTATGTGACCTCAGAACTGTGCTGAGCCAATATTGGGAGAAAGGAAGAGCACATTGTTCCCTTCCACTGTCAGCCTGGTGCTGCACTTTACTCCCCTTATGTGCATATGATTAAAGAGTTATTTTTAAAATAGCACAGACCAGAAACATGTGACTTTTTTCTAGCTGTCAAAGAATCATCTTTTTAAGCCATCCAGAGCCTGCCCCTACATCCATTCAGAAGCTTCTGCCCACAAAGCCATCAGAGGTATATGTTGGCAAGCCTTGGATGAGAAGCCTTTCCCTTCAAGAAAAGAATTCCTAAGTCCAACTTTTCTGGAATAATCACTATTAGAAACAAACTTTCTAAGATACGTGCAAATCAATCTGCCTTTGGTTCTAGAGCCAAAGAATGGTAGTGTTTGTACCTAGGAGAACAACCCAGGCTAATGAAAACAAAACAAGATGATACAAAACAAAAAAAGCATCTTTTAGAAAATGCCAGGTCTAGATGAAAATCAATAAGAAATCTGATGATTTTTGTTATATTTCTTTAAAAATTGTCATGGGGATGGGGATTGTATTAAGTCTTTATATTGTTTTGGGCCAAATATATGGTGACAGAAGATGGTTTGACTTTAGGTGGTGGGCACACTTTGCAATATACAGATCATGTATCATAGAATCATACACTTGAAACCTACATAATCATATTAACCATTGTCACCCCAATAAATTTAATAAAAGCATGTTAATGGATCACAATATAAAAAAAGGGAAAAGTAAAGTTTAGCGGACTATGCTTGATGTCTTCAAAAACAAAAGAAGAAAGCAGCCTCTGAAGTAAGAAAGTGAACACTAAGGAGTGTTTGGTGTAAAAGCAGGGATGCAAAGAAATATGAGTAAAATAATGAAAGAATGCAAGGAAACTCAAGAGCAAGAGTACAGCTAAACTTCCCAGTAGAGGCAACAAAAATAGATGTGACTAAATCAAATCTCTGAAAAAGAGAGCACATTTGAGAAACCTTAAATACAAAAGTAAACAGTGAAAGTGACAGGAAACGGATAGTTATGGAAGAAAGGAAATAAAAACTCAACCCAAATAAGTCTTTCTGACAAAACTAAAGGAAGTTCTAAAACACACACACACACACACACACACACACACACAAATTTGCCTAAGGTTTAAAGAAGAAACCAAATATATAGAATTTAAAGCTGCACTAACCATCAGGCTAAAATAAGATTCACTCTAGAAATAGCGCAAATCTGGGATTATAGAATCATATAAGAATATTAAGGCATCAACGAAGAAGAAAATAGCCTACAAATGGATAAAAGTCAGGCTAATATTACACTTCCTGAATAACACTAAGTACCAAAGGAAAACAGAGCAAGATGCATATATATGCAAATCTATGACAAATATTAAGGGGAAAATTACTAAAACATAACTGTGATAGGAAACTTGTATTTATACTATCAGTTTGTGGCAAATTGTATGTAAAAGAAAAAATATGTAATTTTTATATTCCAATAATATTGAATTAATAGTTATGCATTAAAGAGAATAAACTATTTCCAACATCAAATATTACTGAAATTTTTATAAATTATATTTTAATCATAATACATATCCCCTCTGCTTGCAATGATTTTCATCACCTTTCCCCCATTTTCCAGCTCAAATTCAGTGTTGTTTTGGTAAACTGACCCTCTGAACAAACTTTAAAAAGTCCTAATTTTGCCCTGGATGAGTGACTCAGTTGGTTAGAGCATCATCCCTCACACAAAAAGGCTGCAGGTTTAACCCCCACACAGGGCACATACCCAGTCCAGGAGAGTCCAGGAGGCAATCAATTGATGTTTCTCTCGCATATTAATCTTTCTCTCTTTCTCCCTTCTTCTCTCTCTAGAATCAATAAAATGTATCCTGAGGATTTTTTTTAAAGTCCTAATTTGTAGCATTTGCCAATTCCCACCATGGTCAGTTTCAAGCCAATAGTTTAACAACCAGCTGACAAGATTCTTGAATATTTAATGATAGAGCTGGTGGAATCTATCCCATTACTGAGAAATAATACCTTCACTGATGAAGTAATTCTCTACTTACCACATTTCATTATGGCTAGCTGTTTGCATTTATGTTTTTAGCACCAGGCTAAGAATCACTTGAGGGTAGGGACTGTAACAACAAAAACAATAAAAGTAACATCATTAGTTACTTAACTAATTAGTAACATCATTAGTTTGGTAAAGAAGGGAAATGTTGGCTGGCAATCTTGAATCCTTAACAAAAAGGCTACTGGCACAACAGATGGAAAAGACCATCAGAAAAGACCAGCAAATAGCATGTTCTATTGCTGGAGTTTGGCCTCCCAAGTTCAAATGGAACCCCAAGCTTCAGTGCACTAGAGCAGACCCCAGGTGACTCACCAAAACTCTTTGTGCGTGTCTAGTCTACATGAAAATGTCAGTTATTTACCATTGTTCCTTTTTTCTAAACACACAACCTAACTTTATTATCTTTCCACATTAACCATGAAGAAGTTATGAAAGATAACTTTAAGGCCCAGAGCAGCAAGGTAACAACACATCCACTCCAGTCCTCCTGGATTGCGGACGCCATTCTGATTACCAATAGGCTTTCTCAGGAGGTTAGAAATGGAAGATGTTCTCAAAGGAAAAAAGACTATGGAACCCCACCCAACACTGACGTAGAGGAGACAATCCAAAATCCCAACAAATTCAAAAGTCCACTCTATGAATCCCTGAGATTTTAACTCCTTTGCTCATCCCACCCAAAGCTCTGCCCTCTGGGGCCCTGGCACAGTGTCGTCTCAGGACTTCCCGGTGTCCCCGATCGGAGGCAGAGTCAGACCTCTAAGTGGAATGGAGGGCTGACTGAGAGTGGGAGAGCCTTGGACTCTCACCGGAGGGTTATATTTAGATGACCATTTGAGGATATGAAGCGTTTCATAGAACTTGCAAAATTTCCTCTCTGACACCATTTCTGTACAACTGAAAAAACAACTGCTAAAGTCAATCCAGGACTTGCAGCCCCCTTAACAACCAAATCAAACTGTTACATGGTCAATCAGCTGATCAATGCATAATTGATTGTGAAGATAGCCAGAAATATCAGCAAATGTGTTAACTGTGTGGAGATATGGACAAAGTCAATGAGCAAATTGGAGCAAGGAAATTAAATGAATGTAATCAGGATTGCTGTGATGAAAGGAAGTATTTGGATGAATGAAAAGACCTAAATTATACTAGATTTTCTTCCTCCTGGAAAATCTTGAATATTTCATGACTAGAATTCTTGACATTTATTAACTACCTCCAGCAATCTCTTCTATGGACCTTATTTGAAATATGCTCTTCTTCAATCCTCCATCATAACTTTGCATTTATTAAAATAAAAACAAAAACTTGAAACAGTATGCTTTTTAAAGTTGGCATAGATAGTGAGGTTATTTAACCTGTTACTTTCTGCAAACAATCTTGGCTGTATCAACAAACTACATAGAAGGAATGATACAATGAAGCAAAGGGGAGACAAAGCTACAGAAGAAGGTGAATATTAAAGTCAAAGTATATTAAAAAGTACATAAGACCTTAGAAACATAGCCTCACAAATAATTTAAAAATTAAATTTTAATAAATTACTCAAGTTATATGTAATATGTATTATATGTGTATCTAACATATGTACAAAATTAATTGGCATTAGAAAATTTTATAGTTTTGTGTTTTATCTTATAAATGCTAATAATTTCAAACAGGTAGACTATTGCCTTCAATAATAAAGGATACAGATACCCTGGCTGATTACAAAAAAAACAAACAAACTTTACATCCAAATATTTGTGCCTATGTATATGCAAACAGATACTATAATACTATAAAATTTTATTGATTTAATATCAAAATACTAATGGCAAACAAGCTCTATATGGCACTTTAACACCCTTTACTATTCATAAGTCATTTGAGCCTCACAGCACTGTCCAGTAGGTCAAACAAGAATTAGCATCAGTCATATTTTGGAGATCAGGTACCTGAAGGTCAAATGAATGAGGTGACTTTCTGAGGTCACACTAATAGCTAAAAGGTGAAACTGACATATGCCCAGTGTTGTGACCTTTTACACTGAACAATTTTGCCTTCCTTCTATCAGTACTGAAATGTGAAAAATAAGTTACTTTACAAATAATTAATCTTCTTTCCTGAAACTTCCTAAAAACTTGTGTAAACTTTGTGCAGAACTTACATGTGTATTCCAGAAGAGTCAGAATAAGTTAAGCCAGCCCAGTGAGTTAATTGTCTTTGATTGTAGAACAAAATAAAAACACACCCAATGTGAGTCTAGTTTGGGTTCATATTTTAAGAACTTGCCTGTTTGTCCAGACACACTGTGCTAACAACGGGGGAAGGAAAACAGACTTGCTCCTGTTTTAGACTGTTGATGTGGAAGCCATAATGCCTTGTTCTTTTAGAACTATAATGTAAAATTATCAATATTTAATGGGTGAGATGGACCAGTATACATACTTTCTTTAAACTAGGTTTTTATCTTTTCTTCTTGAGCTGTGGCCTGTCAAAAATACAGGAAAATAGATAAAAATTTTAAAACATAGGTCTAGCAACAAGTCTAGATTTTTGCTCTTAGTCAGGTCTGTAGTTAACACTAAGAATGAAAAATAACTGTGGGAGACTCTCCAGTGGCTTTAGAACATGTAGAAAGTTAAGTTTCCCCTCTAAAATCTATAGTTTTTTAAAATATTTTATTTGTTTTTTTTACAGAGAGGGGGGAGGGAGGAGAAAGAGAGAGAGAGAAACATCAATATGTAGTTGCCTCTTGCACACCCCCTTCTGGGGACCCATCCTGCAACCCAGACCTGTGCCCTAACTGGGAATCGAACCTGCAACCTTTGGTTCACAGGTCGGCACTCAGTCCATTGAGCCCCACCAGCCGGGCTAAAACCTATAGTTTTGCTTCTGCATTTCAATAGTGTTGAAAACGTGATTATTAGAAGACAAGCTAGCTGGTTTTGGCTACAGTGAGAAAGAAAGATGCTCTCTAATTCTCCCGGCTCTACTGTCTTCTTTACCCGTCCCTTTCAAAGGCAGCCAATTCCCCACTTAATTTCTTCATGATAATTCATATTCTGCAGCATTTGTTGAGTGTCTGTTATCTGCCAGATATTGCACAAGGCATTCCACATAGTTCATTATTATTTAACTTTTCAAGTCTGCCTGTCTTCATTTTTTTAAATGAATGAGAACAGACAGAGGCCTTCAATATTACTCATGGTTCATGGTTTTTCTCATTAGTGCTTTCCTCCTATTTTTTGTTTGCTTTTGCTTCATATCAGTATTTTGCTGGCTGTTATTTTCTTTTGTGAACTTCAATCACAATTTCTTGAGTTTTTGTTATATATCAGACCCAACACAATACTTTATAGACATTATCTTACTTCACCTTACTTGACCTTCAAAATCCATAAAGTAGGCATTATTGCCCCCACTGTAAAAATAAAGCTCAAAGTTTCATTCATCAGAGGTCACACATTCACTCAATGGCAAAGCTAGAACTAAGATTACCTCATTTCAGATCTCAGGTTTTAGCATCTAACCAAACCAGCATCTGGTTTGTTAGGTTATTGTCTACACAGAGACAAGCTACATAAATATCAACTGAAATTAGATACCTATGATGGATATTCCTATAATAGTTTATACAAAAGAGGAATAATTCATCTACCTTCCTTTCACAATTACCCTCTCGATCACATTCTCTGACCCAGGCATGGTCCATGAGAATGTCTTAATGTCTTTCTATTGACAATAAGAAAAAATGCACCCAGCTAACTAAAACATTCATAGGTAGTAACTTTTCACTCCCCTAGAGAGGGATGGGGAAAAGATATTTTCTCCCTGCCAACTGGAATTTCAATTAGTACTTAGAGCAGATAAAGATAAACTCAAACTCTTTCATACTTTTCCCATTTCCTTTTCCTTCTCTTGAATCTGGGATGGCCTATTGCTTTGACCAATAGAGTACAAAGACATTGTACTCTATTGATCAATGTTCTGCATAGTGCTCAGATGCTCTGCAGTTTCTAGGCCCAAACTTTCAGAGGACTGGACGCATCTGCCTTGGTCTCTCAAAGACTTGAATCACCATGGAAGATGTCTCTGATTCTCCTTATAGAAAAAAAAAAAAAAAAAAAAAACTCATGGAAGAGCCTGGAGACCACATGAAAAAAGACATAGGCTCAGTGGAAGCCAATCTTCCATACACGTTCCCCAAGTTTCCTGGCAAGGCTCCTGGCATAAATCGCATTCCCAGGAAACACACTGAGATCTGAGATTTGTGTGCAGATTATTGGGAAGTTCTCCTAAGAATGATACCTATGAAAGATAAGCAAAGGAGGTTGGGCAAAGGGAGAAGTTAAACTGTGACACAGTTGTAACAGGTAAATGTGGAGCTAGATTGCCCTTGAAAGTTGTCCTGTCTTAAGGCAAAGAGGCAGAGACATTATGCTTCAGCACGAAGGAGTCATTGTGTGCAGGCTATGTCCACCCATTTAGTAGGCAGTGTGCCCTTGGACAAGAAGGCTCAGTCCTGAAGAGTTCTGGGCAGTGTACTACAGCATCCACTAAATGGAGTTTCAGTGAAAAGCATTAGTCAATTGATTGACTTTAATTCATGGGGATTTCAAGAGGGAAAATGCTCTGGCAGAAAAGCTTTATTCCCCTTCATTCAGTTACACCATCATTTTAAAAAGAGCTTACTCTTGCAATAAATGTTAAAGTATACATTGTCTTATTTCTTCCAGTTTTTTTTAAGTATAAGGAATACTAAGCATGAGTCCAAGGAAACTGTTAGCTGTGTAATCTGAGACAAGTCACTTACCCAACAATGGATTGAGTTTCTGTTGTGCCAAGAACAGTGCACTGGGACACACTGAGGAGAAAAACTATCATGACCTTAGGAAGATCAGGGAGGTGTAGCCAGTGACCTTCTCAGACCTTCAGAGGCCTCATTTGTAAGGTGGAGACAATTCTATCTGCCTAAATTTTATATTCGATTTTCTCAGCAGTTAATAATTGATGTGGGTAGCCTTGGCTGGTGTGGCTCAGTGGATTGAGCGCTGGCCTGCGAACAAAAGGGTCACAGGTTCGATTCCCAGTCAAGACATATGCCTGGATTGTGGGCTAGGTCAGGTCCCCAGCATGGGGCTGGCAAGTAGCAACCACACATTGACGTTTCTCTCCCTCTCTTTCTCCCTCCCATCTGCTCTGTCTAAAGTAAATAAATAACATCTTTAAAAAATAAAATAAAATAAAATAATTGATGTGGGTAAATTCTACAAAAATAGTAAAAGACTATAGAAAGTTAAGCTATTATTATTGTTGTTGTTCTTAATAATAATGACATTTATTTCCTGCTGTAAAATATCTTATCTAAAAATAATCAGTGAAAATTATATTATCTTAAGCATATACTTGAAAATAAATGCAAGAGTTCAGTTTATTAAAATTAAAAGATACCTTTTCTTTAAAGGGCTTTTATTTAGGAGTCTATGCAAATCAGTTTTCATTGTTCTTCCTTTTCTACAAAAGTGTAGTCTTTTTAAATATATACTGCTAGCACATAAGTTGTATTATATTTTTGAAATATGTTCTCAATTAAAATTGACAAGATTCTTCTTGCAAAACCTACTCCAAAAGTTCTTTTCTGACACACACAGTCTTCAAATTAGTTTTTGTGGAGAAGTAGGAAAGTCAAATTAATGTCAGTCTACTAGTAATATCATGTCCAAAATCCTCGCCATCCCAGAGTTCTTTCATTAGAGTTTGGCTCTATTTTTGTCCTAATTGGATGTATAGAAAATCAGTTACAGAACTATAGAGACAAAAAAAATTGAGTATGAGTGTGTCAAATCAGTAAGAAAACCTGTACTCCACCTACTCTGATTTCAGACAACTGATAATGCTGGGATCACACACTAGGCTGCACACACCCTCACTGTCAAAATTAGAGAAGAAGGAATTATTTTATGTTTTTTTTAACAAATTAATTTTCAACTTCAAATGCCGTAAAGCAGCTGTGAGCTCTTGTTACATTTTCAATTTATAGTAAATTAGTAGATGCTGGTCTTGATGAAGTAGGGCCTTCTCTTTAGTCCTTCTTGCTGTGGTCTGTGCAGCTGGCATCTAATGTATACAGTTTCCTTTGATTCAACAACACAGAATCCTGGCATTCAGAGCATTCATCAGAGAATTTTCCTAAGAACTGAATCCCAGCACCTGCCAACGACTCACTTAAGACAATGAATGTTTGATACAAATGGGATAAGGAACATTTTAATTATCCATGAATCCTGGATATTGTAAACATGATACCTTTATCACTGGCTACCCAGAAGCTTATCAAGAGTTTACAGAAACAAGCACTTTTATGTTCTCTTATTGGAAGTAAAAACTTACTCAAACAAGCTCTTGAGCATTTAACAATTCAAACTAAAACTGAAAATGTACATTTGATTTGACCTAAAAACTGCATGTTCAAGCATTTCTTTTCAGAAAATTATTAGTCTTTGCACAAAGCTACCTGATGCTAACTAAAACATATTTATATAAATTGGAAATAACCTTAGTACTCATAGATAGCAGATTAAGTATGACATAGCAATGCAATGGGATATAATAAAGCCATTAGAGAAACTAAGGTAGCTCTCTCTATGCATAGAGATCTGTAAATATTATTGCTAAGTATAAAACATGGAAAAGCAAGTGTAATTTGATCATTCTTTCATTTAAATGTATATAAATATACATATGCATAGAAAGAGTTTAGAACTATAAGTGTAACTGTTCAATGGTGGTAGAAACTCCTACATAGACTTTATATATTTCTGTATTTTTAGATTTTAACAATGACCCTACCTGATTTTCTTATTTTAGAAAACATATTTTATTCATTACAAAAATGAATGTACCAGAATGTACCATGTCATCTTAGTTTCCATGAACTTGTGAAGTTAAAATGTAATATTAAGTTCCCAGATCTATGAAGAGATAATAAAAGACAATTGAAAAGTGTTTCTAAGTGAAACTGTAATAAATCATGACAATCACTAACATCTAGTGCTGTGCTAAGTGCTTCACGTAGTTTAACTTTTTTGTATTCAGAACTGCCTAAAAGAGGTACTGTTTTTATGATTCTACTAACGAAAGTACTTTTATTATCCATATTTTTACAAATGAACCAATTAAGATTTAGATACATTGAGTAACTTTGTCAATTTGTAATAGAATCAAATGCTAAACTAAATATATCTGATTCAACAGCCAGTGATCTTAACCATTATGTCACACTGTTTCATTATTTTATTATATTAAGGTGTGGTCAGGAAAAGAACAGCCACTCTTTGCCTTCTAGATGTGGCATTTATAATAGGGATTCAAGGTTAAAAAGTTGGAAGAGCTGCAGGGAAGAGGTCAGAGAAGCTTCCACCAATATCAAAGTCAGAAGGTCGGGGGCAGGTGGTTCTCAAGAGCTCGCAGAAGCTTCAACATTTCTTAATAGTCTCTGGAGAGATTTCATCGGCTGTCTCAGTCTGTACTAGGAAAGCAGGTGCTTCTCAAGAGCTTGTTGGGAAGCCCCCATGACATCTCACTTCTGTTCACACATCTGGCTGCAGCTACCTTGTTGCAGGATGCTGGTTTTCTATTCTACTTTCCAGTTTTATCTAGCACCACTCATTGGCAAACTCTAAGCTGAAACAACACCAAACAAAGGATTTTGGGAAATACAGTTCTTGGTGAGTCTACAGGGCTGAAGTGAAAGGGGAGGTGGAATGCTGATTTAACAACAGATAATCCAAAGTTATTGATTTGTGAATATTTCATGTATGTGTAGACATCTATAGCTACATATACACATACATATGTAGATATCTATAGCTACAAAACTGGAAAAAGTCCAGCTATTGTTAACACAAGAATGGTTTGCATAACATCGATGTAACCTGGCAGCCAAGGCAAGTGGACTGGAATTCGCATGTGTGAACAATGATGACTTCACTGTACTAGTTAGTGGGGGCAGGAGATGCCATTGAGTGAGTGTGTATACTGTGGGGCCATCACATTCAGAATTACTAAGCAAGGAGCACAAAGAATCTGCATCGAATTTTTCATTAAACTTTAACATTCCTCCATGGAAACTACTGGCATAATTCAGAAGGCCATGGCTATGGGCAACTGGAGATTGACAGCTTCATCAGGAAAACACACCCACTCATACATCACATTTTGTGCAGAGTTTTTTGGTGAAACATCAAATCACCCAGGTGATGCAGGCCCTCTATAGCCCAGATTTGGTGCCCTGCGACTTCTGACTTCTCCCAAAACTAAAAATCACCTTTGAAAGAGAAGAGATTTCAGACCCTCAATGAGATTCAGGAAAGTACAACCAGATGGCAATTGGGAGAACTGTGTGAGGTGCTTACTTTGAAGGGGACTGAGGCATCATTGCTCTGTGTACATGTTTCTTGTATCTTGTATCTTCTTCAATAAATGTCTATTTTTCATCGCACATGGCTGAATATCTTCTGGACAGACTTCATAGGTATATAGACTTTCACACATGTATGCATACATATGCATACATATATACATTTTACATGTATATGTATATATGTGTGCAGTGTAGCATAATAGTTAATTAAGAACATTGACTCTGAAGCCAGAAAGCTTGTGCTCTGACCCTGGTTCCCCGTATATTACCTGGATGACTTTGGGCAAATTGCTTAATGTCTCTATGCCTCAGTTTTTTCCTTTTTAAATCAGGAATAATAATATTGCTTACTTCCTAGGGTTATTGTGAAGTTTACTATAAATTATATATAGCTTAAAATATTGTCTGGAACATAGCAGGGCTGTATAATATTTTAATTATTATTGTTATATTACTTATTATTTTACATCACATAATAAAATATCTTAGTATGCCATGTCATGAAAGTGTTCACTTTTTTGAGACAATGTGCAACAAACTTTCATCATCTTTTAGTTTGTCTATATTTATGTTCAGAAATAAATTCAGCCATGTTCAAAATAACTAACTCATGACAGTTTCAGATATTTTATTCATTATTCTTCATAGAATTTATTCTGAATTTTATCCTCCATTGTCTCATTTATAGATTCAATTTGGAAGGTAGTAGAATATACATGTAAAAAGAAGTACTTAAGAAGAGGAAGTGGACTTATACTTTATATTGCTTTATTTCTACTTCTCCCTTCCCCCCTTAATATTAGCTTCTTCATTAGACCTTTATTTTTAACTTACTTCAATTATTATTTATGATTGTTTTATAATTCACCTATAAGTGGTTTTTATATTTCCTATTAGCTGCACTTTCCAATTTCCTTAGGAAACTCATTAACTATGATTATATGTGTATAATAAATATATATCTGTGTGTGTGCATATTGCAATTCTACAATTTGCCCTTGAGTAGAAAGCAAAGTTGCCCATGTGAGAAATAGCTCAAATGCAAACCAACGCCTGGAATTCTGAGCATCTGTCCTATTATTTGTTAAAGACATGAATTGTTTTCACCATCCAATGTATCTTAAAATGAAGGATAGTTCTTTTCCAAGGAGCAGCAGTTGGACCTAGATTTTAACCTCTGGAAGTTGAATTCCCTCTATTTGAGGTATCCCCAGTTGCCCTCAAAAAATAATTTCAAGTATGTCATAAATTTCTACTGTAGTTGCTTTTTAAAGGCAGATGATCTCTCACTTATCTCTCATATTTACTGAAAAATATCCACCAACACAATCCCTCTCCATGAGGAGGTCTTCAGAGCCCCCCTAAGTGAATCTCGTAGATGCTGCATAGCTTGCATAGTTGTAGCAGACCATTTCAAACTTAGCCAACACATTTGGTGACAATTCACATATCCATTTTCTCATGAAGCATTAATAAACCAGCAGACAGATTTCACTTTTATGTAGCTTTCAAAGATTAAATAAATGGAGGTAATGTCATCTCCCCACACAGATACATGTGATTACTTCTAAATCAAGCTGTTGATTTATTCTTAAAATTCAAAAAGAATCAGATTAATATATGTAGTTTGCATGCCCTTTGAAATCATTGTAGGGTCTCTTTTGACAAGCTTGATAATGGATTTTGGAATGCACAGGAGAAATAATTGCTAACATTTAAAAAAATCTATACTGCTAACTCCCATAAACTCAGTTTTCAAATAAATAATAGTTTTATCTGCCACAACAGCATTTAACATTTATAAAAATTTAAAGCATTAAAAATATCTTCCTTTTTTGTTGACAGCCCTAGTAGACACACACACACACTAATACTTCATTTATGTTTGCATTGCTGAGAGAGCATAAATAACAGTAATCTGGCTAAATGGTGGTTCTTGAGTTTCCACATTATTTACATTGAGCTCATATCTCAATATCATAGATAGCCTAACCTCCCATTATATTTGCTTCATGACTATGAAAAAGACTGAACGAAATGATTCAAAAATAGATTTCTATGAATAACATGTCCCTGTGCTTGGCCTTCTTTGAGGTCATGTATTCCAGGGTTAATCAAATGCCACAAACAACAGGTCAGAGTACATTTGATAATGGAGGTGAGAGGACACATTCAAGATCCGGATGGCCCTGCTTCCTGCCCAGGCTTTAAAGTGAGTCCAATGTGCAGGTGCCAGATTCCAGCTGTAAGTCCTCAGGTATTCACGTTCTCCTGGAGCACTGCAGGCAGTGCAGCTGGAGATGTGTGATGGGCAAGACTGAGAGCCCCTGTGCGTCCTGAGGGCAGATCTCATAAAGCTGGCTTACACTGAGCCACTAGGAAGCAGAAACCACAGGCTCCAGTCCCAGTGATACCTGCCGCAGAGCCCCACCCTGACCAGGGCATTCTGGTGCCACTAGGCTATCCCACAATATTCCTGCGTCCCTTACTGTGCAACTTCAGAAAACTTGTTTTGCCACTGCCCTGGCCTGTGTCCTTGGGTCTCATTTATTCTAAGTGGCATATAACTGCCTATGATGGGTCATTTGAATCTGTCCATCCTCAATTGACTATAACCCTGAACTTAGTCCACTTCCAGCTGGTGTCAAAAGATCTATTTTTCCTTTGGATTGGTGTTTCAGGATTCTTAGGATATAGACCCAGCAGTGGAATTGCTGGATCAAAGGGCAGGTCCATTTTTAGTTTTCTGAGGAAGTTCCATACTGTTTTCCACAGTGGTCGTACCAGTCTGCAATCCCACCAA